>VXAZ01001116.1:2261184-2329470 GCA_013399875.1 Gymnorhina tibicen | reverse complement strand
GGGGGGGGAGGCGGCCCGAGCTGTGTGGGAGAGGCCGTGCCGGGAGCGAGCGCGGCCAGGGCTGTGCCGGGGGGACCATGCGGGGATGGCCGCGCTGGGAGGGCTGTGCCGGGAGGACCGTGCCCGGCACCCTGCGAGGGAGCGGCTTCTGGCCGCACGCTTCACCAGAACTCAAGTGCTGTGTAAACTGTGGTGCTCTGCAGCGTGGCCTGAAATGAAATAGCTGAATGACGAACATCTCAGACGCTGTTTGTTCTCCCAGATGCTGAAAGGACTGTTAATTATACATGACTGGTGATATCAGAGAAACTAAAGAATGCCAACTAAAAGATCCCATGGATTTGTTTCATTCTGGGCAAGTTGTAAAAGTATGTGCCCCTATGGTCCGCTATTCAAAGTAAGTAGCTGTCGTGTTAACAGTTTTCGGTGTATTTTCTCTGTTTAGAAACTTGTTTCTCAGGTTTATCTTAACTGTAAAAATGGGTGATTACCTTCTTCTCTTTTATTTAAGACAGAGGTGGATATGGGACATATTTTATTTTACATATTTTCATCACAGATCTGCACATATAATACTCGAACATCCCCACAATACTGCGTGTTAGAACAGCATTTTAGGATAGCTAATCAGAAAAATGCCTTAACTATTTACCTCTTAATTTTCATATCCCTGCAGGTTGGCTTTCAGAACCTTGGTTAGGAAGTACAGTTGTGATTTGTGTTACACACCAATGATAGTGGCAGCTGATTTTGTGAGATCTGCAAAAGCCAGAGACAGCGAATTCACAACAAACAAAGGTATTACTTTTAACAAACCATTGACTTGTCAGAATGTTTTATACAGTTATAAGCCAAATTGGCCAAGTGAATGAAATCTGTCACACAACTAGACATCTGTTAACAATTTTGATATACTGTCAGATTGATTGTAAAACCATAGGAGTATTCTAAGTGAGAGTAGGCACAGTCCAGTGATAGTGGGTCAAAGGAAATAGTGGAAAACCTTGTCTCCACCTGAAATCAAGGCCTCCAAAGTGATTTACATCTGTGGGGGTTGACCACACATAGCTGCTCAGTCATTCCTCCTCCATTCTCCCAGCAGTACAGGGGGAGAATAGGAAGAGCAAATGCAAGAAAAAAATCATGTGTCAAGATAAAGGCAGCTTAATATGTAAAGGAAAGAAAAAGGGAAAGAAACAAGCAAGTTATGCAAACGCAGTCTCTTCCTACTAGCAGACCAATGCCCAGCCACTCTCCAAGCAATAGCCACTCTGGAACAAAAATTCTATGTCCCAACCCATTTTCTTCTTTCCCTACCACTCCAGTTTCCTTGCTGAGCTTGACATTATACAGTATGGAATACTCCTTGTTCCTATTTGGGTCAACTGTCATAGCTTTGTCCACTACAAACTTCTTGCCCGCCCCAGGCTATTTGCTGGGGGCAGGGTGAAGCAAAGTGAAAAAACCAGGAAATTTTGACATTGTGCATATACTTTGCAACAACAGCCAAAACAATTGTGAATTATCAACACTGATTTTATCATAAAATCCAAACTGCAGTACCACACAGGCTACTATAAATGAACTTCAAATAAATTTGGCTAGTAACTCCATCACAGCTAGACCAGGTACAAGATGACAGTAAGATTCTTATTCCAGCAATTGTTTCATGTGTATTTCAGAGACAAACGTTTAACTCATTGCCAGGAAAAGTTTTCTAGTCTCTAGCAAAAATAAGAGTGTTGCTAAAGGTGGAAAAAGTAATAGACCAGCCATTGATACAGTGGAGTCAAGGACTGATAAAAGAAAAAGGGTTTCATATTAGCCAGACTGGAAGGTGGAAGGGGCTGTTGGTGGACAAGTTGAGATATGAGAGCAATAAAGTACAAAGAGACTGGGAAGTTAAAGCATGGCTGGGGTTGAGGGGGAGAAGCAAGGCTTCAGGCATGGTACAGAAACATAACCAGAACACCTATAAAAAGTAGAAGTATGAGGACTTGTACAGTGTCGTGGCTGTAAAGAGATCTGAAATATGTGGGAAGAGGTGACAAGAACGATACAGATCTGTTGGCATGAAGTGGCTGCAGCAGAACAGTGTGACAAGGAATGTACGAGCCTAGGCTGCAACTGGAGGAATGAAAAGCACCGCTAATGTGCAAGTAAGATCAGCGTGTAGGTCTGTGAAGTGTGATGATTTAGTCTATTCAGGCCACAGAATTTGTGGTTTCTAAGTGTATATGTAATAGGGAAAATGCATTTAACTGTTTTAGCTGTATTTAACTGTTTGACTATCTACTATGGTGCATTATTCAAATAGAACAGAGCAATTACAGAGAAAACTCGCATTGGAAAGCACAGGTAGACTCTCTTATGAGTGGAATTCAACTTCAAAAAAAACATTAATAACTCATTGTATGTAAAAGTAAATGAGTAAGAACGTAAATGACAGTATATATGTCTCAAAGCTCCACAGTTACTAGTTTGCCCCCTTTGAATTTACTTACACTTCTGATCTACACAAAGTCTGGTGGCATTGAAGTTCTACAGGTCAAATATGGAGTGTATTCTGGGGGGTGCTGGGACAGGGAAAGAGGGGATGAAATGTTTTAGTGTTGTAAACAACATCTTTCCCCTACTCACTTCTTTTATGCTGTCCTTAATTTTATAGGCCTCTAAAACATTCTGTCTCATGCTTTGACCACACTGTAGTATTTACATTACTAGCATTTATACTTTTCTGTGTGGTTTTATGTTTAACTTGCTGGCTGTTTGGGCATTTTGTCTTCTAATTAGTGGAGTAGGTTTGCAATTTCTGTTTCACATTTTCTTCTGCATTAATGTTTTTTTGTTGTGTATTTGTCAGATAGAGGTAGATGTTCTTTGTGGCTGCTGCTAAAAAATTTCATGTGGCTAGACTCAGTGTTGTTATTACTTAATGCTCATCAAAGAGAAACTAGGCATGTGGGCTTATTCTAAAATATTAGCTATAACAGTGTAAATCTCTTCATCTAGAGCACTGTATTAAAAGGACACTTTTGTAAATATGCATGCAATTTTTTTTGCTTGCATTTTTAAGCTTGGATTTTAATGTAACTTCTAGAAGTATCTCAGCTTGATTGAGAGGGTGCTTGTGGCCTTTCCTACTTAATCTCCACCATTTCAATAACTATTTCTTTCCCTCTAAAACAGAAAAATCTTCAGAAAGCACTTGTGGTCTCTTCAGTACCAGAAGTGCACTTGTTTTGTGTATTTGTTGGATCATCTCTTTCCATCAGTGCTCAGATATCACGCTGCTTCTTCTTAACTACAGCAATTGTTTATATGGAAAGTGAGTGCTAAGACTGCTTGAGATATTTGAGATGCCTTTAATGTAGTGCAGTAGCTGTAAAAGAGGAGAGCATGTTCCCAGTGACCATCTGGCTCTCTGCAGGGGCTTAGTAAATCACAAGTAGTTCAGCAGACCCAAGCTGAGGAGCACTGACACTTTGCTTTCTCACTTGAGACAAAGCTGCTAGAGCTGCCTCTGCGCATGTGTGCTCATTCCAACTCTGCCTGTCACGCTGTGGATAAAAAACCAGCCATGTTGGCACCGAAAAGGAAAAAGATGGGCTGGGATGAGGAAGGGCAAAGTTTCTGAAGGGTTGGTTCTGTAAGCAAGTTTCCCAGCTGGCAAGACAGACAGCCGTGTCAGCACAGCAGAGGGGCAGCATGCAGACAAGGAGGGGCAGCCTAGGAGGGGAAGCATGAAGGCAGCTGGAAATTAGAGAATGCCTAGTTTCATAGATGGTCTTTGTGAAAGATTAGCAACTGACCAGTTTCAGTCAGAAATCGTGTATGTTAAGCCAGCAACTGTGTAGAACACCTATATTTGTCTGAATTCCCACTTCTGTTAATAGACATACTCACTTAGTAAGCCCTGGCCGGCTACCTTTGTTTATTTGTGATCTGGAGCTCACAGACTGACAAAATAGATGAGCTTGGAAGGACCTCTGTAGGTCATGTTATCCAGCCACCCTGCTCGTGCAGGGTCACCTATACCTGGTTGCCAGGACCATGGTCAGACAGCTGTACAATATACAAAAAAAGCAGTTAAAATTTAGAACTTGTTCTTTTTATTTTCTGGGAATTTTTAAATCTCTAAATAACTTTTCATTGGAGTAGGTGATCACCCATTGATTGTTCAGTTCGCTGCTAAAGAAGCACAGGTTTTGTGTGATGCTGCCCGTATCGTCTGTCCTTTTGCAGATGGAATAGACCTAAACTGTGGCTGTCCTCAGAGGTAAAGTTTTGAAAAAGCTGGCTAAATACAATGAAATAATTAGAGACTAAAGAATGCTGGTCTTCCTTTTCATCATAATTTCTATCTTAACCTAAAGATAGATTTCAAGAGAGTAAGAGCTTTTTAACCTGTCAGAAATGTCTATGTGATAAGGCACTATGTGTCTATGTGAGATGCCTGTCACCATGGTGAGACTGGGAAAACCAGTTGTATTTGCCAACTTGCCTTTCTCATTTCCTAGATACTGAGTGTTGGCTCAGAAGTGAAGTGCCCATCCCTTCTCAACAACTGTTAAATGTGCACTACCAAAAAGAGCTTGCTGCAAATAATTTGCAGAGTGTTTTGAATAATGATGTAGCAATTTCCAGAATAATGAGGCGAGTCCCTGATGTCTCAAACTTCTGCGAGTGAAGGATAGTCTTTAAAATGAAATTATACAGATAAAGTGCTGAAAATAATTTCTTCCATCTTTTATTAAATTTATAAGTATAGTGAATTAGCAATCTACTTCTCACGTAAATTGATAAAGATTTTGTCTTGACAGTGAAACAGAGTAGAAGATTCTTTCTGACTGGTTCAATTGAGAATCATCTATTACATGTTTGTCAGGCAGTCTTTTTCTAAATTAAGACCTGAAAAATGTAGGAAAGTAAAAGATAATTTTATGGTGCAAATAATTTCTCTATTCTAATTAGGTTGTCTTGACTTAAAACTATAGTATTTGAGAAAACTCTTTTCTGGAGAGATCTGAGGCCACTGAATGGAAGTATTGGGGTTTTTTTTAAGCTAAGTATAGTTAAATATGTCAAACTGTCTTCCTTTTAGGCCAAAAATACATGCTTACATTTGAATCCTTTGTTTCTTGTGCATATTAGTTTCAAAATAACAAAAGTTTGTGTTGTGTTTTTTATAAGAAAAATTATTTTAAAAACTGCTGCTGTTAAATGGAAGCAAAGGTTATTTTTGCCAGTCAAAACAGTGAGACCAGAATATCACTAAAATAATATCATCATTTGCACTTCAAAAAAACCTCCTTTTCAATCCAAAGTTGTCATCTGTTTAAAAGAAATCTATGAGCAAGGGGAAGGGGAAACATCAATTTATTTATTTTATGCATGCACTGTAGATTAAATTTTAATTTATCTTCCTTATGAGTCCATTTTGTGGACAGAAAATTGAACTTAAGACGATTAATAACTTGTCCAAAGTTTTAGTAGCACAATGGAGACTGAACCAGGATCTAAAAGCTGTATCAAACTGCAAATAAATAATTGATCTACAGCCAGTACTATCTGTATTTACTTAACCACACATTCTGAAGGTCCTAAGGAAAGAAACTGATGTATGTGACTGATAATGATCTGCATTTCTTCAAATGTAGAATATGAACATTCTTTTTCTTTTAAAGATGGGCGATTTCAGAAGGTTATGGTGCTTGCTTAATAAATAAACCTGAGCTTGTTAAAGATATGGTGAGACATGTACGGAGTCAGATCGACAATCCTAAATTTTCAGTTTCTATTAAAATAAGGTAGGTCTAACTTAAGTGCTGTTTGTGGTACATGGAAGAATTTTTTTTTTTTTTAAAGAATTTAGTGTCATAGTAATAATATTTGTACTTCTGTTAATGTATACTACACATTATAGTAATTTCCTTAAATGTGAAGACTGCTGAGATTTTTTGACTCAGCTATCTGGGGCAATTAATACAAAACTTAGAACCAGCACAGCCTTTGACTACTTACCCAGATAACATACTGTAAGCTAGAGTTCTCTTGCAATCCAAACAACATGAAAGTACAAGTTAAAAGATTAAAGGGTTTCTATGAAAGAAAAACAATGCATAGTCTGTATCATCACAAGGGTTTGCTTTGTGAGCTATTAGAGAGCAGAGCCATAGTTGCGGTTGGGTATGAAGGGATGGGTAACAAAACTGGGAACTGGTCCCACAGCTGCTATAAGGAATACATTCTGCTTCCCTACATCAGCTTCTAAACTTCTGTAGACTTGTTTTGCATTGCTTTGTGTGCAGCCCAGAGAAGAGAAGGCTCCAGGGAGACATTACAGCAGCCTTTCAATACCTAAAGGGGGTCCACAAGAAAGATGGAGACAGACTTTGTACAAGAGCGTGGTGTTACAGGACAAGGGGGAATGGCTTCAAACTGAAAGAGGGCAGGTTTAGATTAGAAAGAAATTCTTCTCTGTGGAGGTGGTGAGGCCCTGGAGCAGGTTGCCTAAGAGAAATTGTGGATGCCCATCCCTGGAAGCTTGTAAGGCCAGATTGGATGAGCTCTGAGCAACCTGATATAGTGGAAGATCCACTCTTTCCCCATAGCAAGAGTATTGAAATTGGATGGTCTTTGAGGTTGCTTCCACCCCAAACCATTCTATGATTCTTATGACCATTCTTGATCCCTTATTTAACCATATATCCTATGTGGCTTTTGGGTATTTGTCAGTTAAGTTTCAACTCAGTTTCCAATCCTTCTGGAAAGGGGAGCTATTATAAATTGGATTTTTTTTCACAAAATATGCAAAATCATGGTGTTTATTTTAGATTTTTTGGGTCCCCTTGCTCAATCTCTATAAAATTTACCATGTATATTACAGAGATGTGATATAATTGGGAAATGCTAAAATAAATACCAGTTTCCATACACAAAACTCATATGTCTTAAAAAAAAAACAAAACAAAAATCAACCACTGTTTTCCAACAGTAATATTGTCTTTATACTGTTATTTATAGAAATCTGTGGTAATTCCTCCTTATGGAGGAGTGCTTTTTATATAGGCTAGGAAACTTACTACCTACTGCTTTCATTCCTTGGAATTTTAGGATCCATGAGGATTTAAAAAGAACGGTTGACCTGTGTCAAAAAGCTGAAGCAGCTGGAGTTTCATGGATTACAGTACATGGGAGAAGTATAGAAGAAAGGCATCAACCTGTACATTATGATGCAATTAAAATAATTAAACAAAGCATGTCTATACCTGTTGTGGCTAATGGAGACATTAAAACTTTAAAAGATGCTGAAAATGTTCATCACTTGACAGAAGCAGATGGTAAGATTAAACATACTCTATTTTCTAAGTAAACTTGCCAGATTTCAGGGTATTTATTTTGGATGTAAGTAGGACATGATTTGAGTGCTTTCTCTGCTTGAGGAGATGAAAGAGGATATTTTAGATGCCTTACAAACTCATAAGCAGAATCACTGGTAATCGTCAGAACACTAGAGCACTGCTATTCCAAGCCACAAATAATTATTTCCAAGACAAATTACAAAAGCTCTGTGATTAATTATGCTATCTCATCACTCGGTAGTGGAGTTCAGGGGGACCTTCAGACATTCTGTCTCTTTATGGAGCTGATCATCTCTTAAAGAACTGTAAACTTCCACTTGGAAATCTCTACTTCCTGCACATGGAGGCAGATTTCTTACAGTAAGAACACTGTGGAAAAGGGATATATTGTTAAGCCAGATGGTGAACTTCAAGGATACAGTGAGGCATTGCACTTTCATCTCAGTGGTAAAATTTGGGGATTTTTTGCAGTTATTTAGTCACACTAGATTCCCGCAACTGTCTGTGGTTTGAAGACAATATTGAAATTTGGTATATGTTCCGAAAAGATAATCTTTAGCTACAGACTTTCTGTCTTTCAGCTAGAGGAAAACAGGAAAGAGAACAGTACATGTGGCAGATTTCTTCTCACACTATTGTTGTTTAATTGCAACAACAGAAATTGAACCAAACTGCCATGCTGCTTACAGTGAATTTCCCCCCAAATACAGAGCAGGAAGGAAATGCATAATACAAAAGAATGTTCTCATAGTCCATCTGACCTTCTTCAGTAGTAATAATAGAAAGCATTTGGTTTTTTCTGTTGTGGACAATGACAAAAGAAATTTTTCATTTTTGATCATCCTGTTTTTTAAGGAAAGACTTAAGTGTGATATACTGTATGTTGATAGTGCAGGAAAACAGAATCCCTTAATTACAGAAAAATTACAATAGAACTTGTATAGGTTTATCTGACAATATGGGATTATAGTTGCAGATACACTATGCACTTGTTCAGGAAGATTTACTGCAGATAAAGGGTCCTGAAATTTACATAATTCAGCCATTGAGCTCTTACTGGAAGGTCAGTGAATAGACTAAGTTGCACAGAAAATTATTAGTCCTTTTGTGTCTTTCCATCATAATTTTATGTTATAAAGGCAATAAATGTGTGTAGCAAATAAAACCAAAATACTATTTAGTTGCAGTTTCAAAAGAAGGGAAGAAATGCTTCTGTGACCTGTGTTTTATTTCAAAATTTCTGGAATGTGTTGATAGGTGTTGTAGATACTCTGAACTCTGCCTTCTTCAATGGATTTCTCTGATACAACTGTAATACTCCTCCCTGTTTTTCTCCCATTATTGTCTGTAAGCTTTGGGTGGTTGTTCTAAGGGGTGCTGCACAAAATGTAGCATTAAATTCAAACTAGAATGTAACTTACTGCTTTAATTTCCAATTTGAAGGTATAATGGTGGCTAGAGGACTCTTGGCAAATCCAGCTATGTTTGCAGGATATGAAGAGACACCTTTTCAGTGCATCCAGGACTGGGTTGACATAGCTCTTGAGCACGGAACTCCTTTTACGTGTTTTCACCACCACTTAATGTACATGATGGAGCGGATAACTTCAAAACAAGAAAAAAAAGTTTTTAATGTTTTATCAAGTACCTCAGCAGTACTAGATTATCTGAATGACCATTATGGTGTGTGAAAGTAAATGAAAGTTAGTCCTATGTAAACTTGTATTTTGCAATTGTCAATAAACTGTGAAAGTTTTAATTGGGTTCTTACTTTTTAGGCACATTTATATATTGTGTAAGTATTTTCAACACAGCAAAACATTATCATTAGGATGATACTTTATATTTTTATGTTTCCACTTTTCACTCTAGAGAATATTCAGGATTCTACAAATGTGGAATTCCATTTACAATGCACTACTACACAGAGGATTGATTGTTTTAAGGCCCCAATAATTTAATTTTTCACCGGATAAGTGCTTACAGCAATATGATTGCAAAACTAGGGCCTTTCTTACATGAAACATCCTAGAATCAGGACTATTTATAAATAATGCCAGTAATTTCAGACCAAAAGAATACAAAGGGAGCAACTACAGAAGTTTGTGCTTTAGATAACGTAAACCTAAAGCCCATCATACTATCCTCTTTGAAATTTGATGTTCCTCTTGCAGTGTAAAACTTCCTAAACTTACTTACAACTTAGAAAAAGTCTACCCTTCTTACAGCAAAAGAAACACAGAATAGATAAACAATTATGGAAAGAAGGAAAATTAAGAGGGAAAGAAGAAAAAAGGAAAATGAAGAGATAGTTTAAGTAATAACTTAGCTGAATCTAAAGAACAAGACTTTAAAGTTCAATGTAACTAAATTCAGGGGGTTTTATCTACTGTAGAGTAATTGTATACAAGATTAAATCCCTATCATCTACCAAACCAGAACTTTTTAGGTCAAAGAAAAGCTGACAGATTCTCTCAGTGGGGCTCTTGCAGTCCTTTCTGCCTGCTGGCATGTTGCTTATCAAAGCATGACAGCCACTTGGCTTTGAATCGTTGTATAGGAGTAAATAGTGAAAACTAGAACAAGATAATAACATTACACACCAGCTGCATTTGTTCTGCAAGGGACATTTCACAAAACTGTACAGTACAATTATTTGTAATCAAACAATGTGTGTTCTTTATATGTTTACATAGAAATTCATACCAAAAATTGCCTAGTTTTCTGACTGTGATTGTTCTATGAATATACGTGTGAATAGTTCCAAATTTTCTAAATAAATTACTTGGTTTTGTATGCAATTGTAAATTTTTTTTTTTATTATACGGCAGTCTGGAGGAGGCAAGGTTGCTTTTGATGCTACTCCCCAAATCTTTTCATATTTCAGGTATCTTAAATTGTCACAGTTTTTTTAATGCAATAGCATAAAATACTTGATCATTTTTCATAATGGATATGTCTGATTTAGGCATATGAACAAAAGTTTGAAAGGCATGACCCAAGTCATCAAGTCCAGTTCACTATTTAAGGCAGCAGATTACATAACTCTTCTGATATGATCACCTTCCCGATGTGCTAACAAATGGAAAACTACAGACACGCTTTGCTCTCCTAGGCTAATTGAGACAACCTCTTCAACCATTTTTGGTGTGTCTCCATTCCTTCAGACAACTATTTTTTCACTCTTCTGGATTGTAATGTTTTCTTGACATTAGTTGGGCACAATTTGTATAGCATTCCAGGTAAATTCCCTGCAGTGTCTTCTGCAGTTAATACTTCTAATGCTTCAGTTTTCCTCAACTAATATTCATTATGTAAATTAGGAGCTCCTGGTTTTAGAGCAGAAGTTCTTATTTCCCAACTGCATGACTGTATTTTGTCCTGCCAAATTTCCAGTATCAAGTTCATCCAATTATGGTGCAACTCAGTTCTCCTCAGTTCTGAAAATGCCTCCCGCCTCCTCCAAAGTAAAACTATACAACTGAATTGTAGAAGGAAAGGATTTGTGAAAGCATTAACTAAGCCCTTTGTTGCCATTTTCTTAAGAGTTTTATGATTTGGCAGCAACTATTATATGTAGCAAACTGTCCCATTAGCCTCAAGGAGCAGAGAAGAAACATTTATTATATATAATCAACACAAATTAAAGTCTCTCTTTATTTTTTCTGTAGTAGTGGGAAAATTGAATTTTAGAGGACTGGAAATATCTTGACCTATTTAGGAACTGAGTACTTAATAATTTGGAAGGCAGCAGTTGTTGTGCCTGTGTGAGATTAATCACAGAGACTCCTGCCTGTAGTACAAGACCTAGGTTGCTGTTAATATTGGTAGTAATTATGGAGAGCTTGATCTGGCCTTTTATGTATCATAAAAGTCAAGTTCATCATCCCTTTTCAAGGGTGAAATTAATCATATGCCTTCCACTCTGAATTTTGTATTCATCTGAACATACTTCACTGTGTTTCCATTGAATAAACTGCAAAGTTGGAGTCTTTAAGCCATACTTTGAAAAGCATACTGTTCCAATATACATAAATTGCTAAGAATGGGAATTATCCAACTACCAGTGTTGTTTTTAGAATATGGTCATATTTCTCATTAGAAGACATTTGATTATGGAAAAATTCTAATTTCCAGTTTAAAACCACTGGATGTAGTCCTCCTGTACATGTTACTTTTAACATCACCGGGTGGTCAGCCTTTTGATTTTCTAGTTTTTAAATGTCATAACATAAGTACAAAGCAAGTAACATAAGATACAAAGCATTGTCTCCTATTTTAGATTCTTTGCCTCCTGTAACTGATCCTGTTCTTTATGTTAAACCCCCATGCACAACAATACCGTATTATAATACCTGTATGTTTTTGCAACTTTTACCCTGCTGCAATAACCCCAGCACCCTCACACAGCCTATACAATCCCATTTTCTCTATTGTCTGTTGTTAAATTTCTTAGGTCTCGTGGGTTGATGGTTGGCCAAAAGCAGTGTGTGGTGATGAGAAGGCTGTCACAGAAGCCAAAACAGAACAGAACAAGTTTAAACTTTCCTTTTGTTTCAGAAGAGAATTAGTCCGATTTCAGTCCTCTAACCAGCTGCTAATATACAGGCATTTCCTATTTCTGCTTCAGAATACTTTGTCACCTTATTGATGGAAGAGGAAGGTATTCCTTTTAACTGTAATGTTTGAAGGTTTGTGAGTTTTTTCCCTAAAGCAGCCAGCCATTATATATATTGTATGCCATCATATTCATCATATGGTGGTTCAGTGTAAGAGAGACAGCCTTAGATCAACAACCCAGACTTCTACAGCTTCAGTTAGAATTCCTTCCAGGAGCAGCAGAATGCGCTCAGCAGGAGAAGAGAGGTCTCACAGATGTTTGCAGGTGACCTCTCTTTTCTTCAGATCTCATTCTCGGTTGGTGGAGAACACGCATCAGCTGCAGTGGAAGCGCTCAGCAGTCACATTCATAGTGAGTCTTTCTGAGATCTTATGAAGCCTCTAAAGTGCAAAAGCAGACTCCAAGTCTCTGGCAGTGGGGATGAGTGAATACAGTCCTATCAGTATGAGGGTATGCTAGTGGAAGAGCAGCTTACAGTGCTAGAAAGAGGTGAGTAAGCAGCTCAGAAATGGAAACTGCTCTGTAATTAAAGGAAAGTATTAACGTTTTAACAGCTTCAGTGAAGTATAGTGGCTGTAGGCCAATAGCTAAAATGTAATAACCAGAACATTCTAAGAGGTTGTGTTTTGTCTATACTGCTATTAAATATGTTTGTGAAAATGTGTTAGAAATACTACTTTAAACTGGGGCTGTTCCTACTGTGTAGACTGGATTGAAATGACTGCTTATATCTCTCTCCAGTATTTGTTATGCATAAACAATTACTGGGATGTAACCTTTCATCCAGACATTGCTTGGCAGCAACTAGGAAAATGTTGACACACTGGCTCCATCCCCAGGCTGCAGACCTGGGAAATTTTAAGTAAACAATTTCAGATTCTATTATCAGATTGTGAGCAGCTGCAAACAGCTCTGCTCAAAACTGCTTATGCAAGAACTTCCCACTCCATGTCAGTTCCAATGGATTAGAGTAACAAAGAACTACTATTCACAGCATTTTATATCTCTCATGTTGATGGTACTTAATTGGGAAAGAATTCCCCAAAGCAAGTAGTTGTGTCAAAGAGTGCTGGTGATGCCCAGGTAGACAAGGTACCCTCTTCCACTGGCAGCACCTCAGCATCTGTTAGGATCAACCGGAAAAAGTGATCAGAGCATGTCCTTCTTATGCAAGGGCAAAGAAGGAGAGTTGCATGGCTAGCAAAAGAGATGGTCAAGAGATGGTCAAGAGATGGTACCAAGGTATGGAAATAATGTGCTCGGAGCCTTGGTATGCTGATAAAAACATTGCACACGACAGTAGGATAGAACAGGGTTTTCTGAAGGAATACTGTTTCTTTCATGAGGTTTGAACAGGCCCATTTGAGTGTTTGAGACTGCTGTTCGGTTGTTATTTGTGCTGTCTTTATGAATATTGGACCTGTTTTTCTTGAGAAAACAATTTACTGGGTCTTAACACATTATTGTAGTGTAACACATGAAGGAGGGAATGGATGGACACACGCAGTATTTTAATTGAACTTTAGAAACTCATGACAATGCTGCAGAGCTGAGTTGAAGTCCCCCATCGATTAAGTTCGAGTCATGGAGCGGTGGAATGATCACAGCAGGATTCCGCAGCAAAATGCTTACAATCATTCCCTAGATAGGACAAAAGGTAATGCTCATTTGAACTTTTCTCAGCCCTTAGATCCACGCGTTTCCCAACAGAGGTGCGGCCCCTCGGTAACTCCGCGCCCGCCGTCGTTCTCGGGCCGCCCGCTCCGCAGGCGGCACCGGACGTGTGCTCGGGCGGTCGGGTCGGGGCGAGCGCGGCCTCTGCGGCGGGAGTCCCGCTCCGCCGGCCTGGACTCTGCCTCCCTTCCCCGCCCGCACGTTACCCCGGCCGGGCCGGCGGCAACTCCGCGCCGCCCCCGCTGTGTCATTCAGCCCCGTCCCGGCCCACATCCCGCGGGCAGGGCGGAGGCGGCACCGTGTCCGCACAGACACCCCGTTCCCCCGCCTTGCTCCGCCGGGAGAGGCCGTCCGCGCTTCCCCAGCCCCGACCGGTGAGGCCCCGCTCCCGCCCCTTGGCCGCCATCAGCTCCGCCGGGCGCCGGTGCTGACGAGGTTTGAAGGCCGGGCGGGCGGGAGGACGGGGCGGCCTCTGGGCTCTGCGGCCGCGCAGGGGGCACCGCCAGCGCTGGGGGGCGGCGGGAGGAACCCGCGGGCCCGCGGTTGCCTCGCGGGGGCTCTGCCGGGGACGCTGCCCGCCGGTCCGGCGCCGCCCCGGGCTGTCCCGGTCCCCAGCTCCCTGTCCCGGGTGTCGTTCGGGAGGGGAAGTCAGAGCCGCTCGCCTAAGCCGCCCCTTCCTCCGCAGGCCGCCGGGACGATGACTTTCCAGTGGACGGCAGTGGCTACCTTCCTGTACGGAGAAATTGGAGTAATTCTCGTGCTCTGCCTGCCGTTCATTTCTCCGCTGAGGTAGGAGGACTTCGGTGTGCTGAGTAACACAGCTCGCTCTTCTCACCAGTTTGGGCTTATTTTACGCCTTTGTTTTCATAAACACGGAGCTTTGCTGCATCCTAAGCTACACGTGAACAAAGCCGAAGGACTGCTGTTTGGGACTTGAGTATCAGGAGCTGCAAGAATCGCAAACCTCTTTAAGGAGCTTTGTGTTTTCTGCGCAGTGCTGATTCATTCGAGAGCAGCGGTCGGCGTGCCCCTGCTTTGCTTCAGCAGGTGGGACGGCTTCTCCCAGAGTTCTGGAGTAGGCAACATACGGGAAGGCATCTGGCAGTAATAATTGAGAGGAAAGTGCAGGTTTTTTCAGCAGTTGTTTGTCAGATTTGTGAGGTGCAACTTTGTTTTGTTGTACACTAGGCATTGTGGGTGCTGAACAGATGAGACGTCAGATATTCACAGGAAACTGCAAACTGTGTGTAAGGCCTGCGACAAATTTGTGATAACTTGTTTAAAAAAACAATCTGAGTTTGAAGCAGAAGGTTAGGACTACTGGAATAAAGGCCTCTGTAAACTTATGTATAGATTAAGAAAATAGTACTACTTCTGGAACACTACACAAACATTAAGAAAATAATAAATTCTTGTAAAATAAATGCACATAGTAAGGGAAAGAAACAAAATGCATTTATTACCCTTACTGTATGCAGAGGCTTGACTTACAGCATTATCTTGTTTTCTGTAGGTAGCTCTTCAAATTTCTCTACAGTTAATACTATTTCTGTACAGGAAATAAAGCTGGTTTCTCTGCAGGAGGCAAGAGAAGCAGACTTAGGATTTATTTTCAGAATATTAGGAAGTGTTAAAAGAAGAACCAAACCCACAAAAAACCCACATCCCCCCAAAACATGAAGCAGGATGAAACTTGAAAGCTTTTTTTTTTTTAAATGCTGCTGTTTCAGCAGTGTTCTGTAAAAACTGTTGCATGTTTGTTTCTTGCATCTTTAGATGTATTTAGAATGATGTAGCTTTTACTGTCCTCTTAAAGAACAAGGGTTGTTGTGGACAGTCTGGATTTAATTACTTAAACCTGTGGAGGAGTCTTGAGAATGACTGGCTCCTCCACAGCTGGTACCAATGATTAGGCATGTTTCCTCAGCTTGAGAATTTGAAACTGTTCTAAAATCTAATTCAACTTCTGGTTTTTTACGAGTTGGCTTGTGAGGAGTTCAGCATTTCAACACAGACTATTGAATTGTTGTATTTCTTACTGTTTTCTAAGTAAAAGTGCAAGTATGTAAGAGGAGTATTATGGGAGTCAAAATCATCAGATTATTGATGGCTTATGTGAGGAAACTAGTTGCAAGAGTTTCTTCAGGCTGATGTCACAAGCAGAATACTTTGGGAGTACTGAAATAAGTTTCACTTATGATGCAAACAGAGTCCAGTGTTTGTGACTGAAAAGCAAATTCGTAATGTGCAGTTTTACCAAAATTCATTCAAACATTAAACACAGTGCTTTTAATTATATAGAAAGGATAGATTTGTGTGCTTTGTTTGGAGCATTCAGCTATTCCTCTGAACAGTGGTTTCTGAAAGAGTGAAATCACTTTATCCCTTTTGTGATATATGCAGTTATCTTCTTAACAAAACTTTCAGGAATCTTGTGGGGTTAAAAATTAGATTTAGCTGCTGTGACAGTACCAGAGGGCAGCAGCTCTGCCTGATGCCTGTTGGTGGCCTGGGAGCTGGTTCTGTCAGCAGTAAGGCATGCGTGCTTACTGACAGGTGTGAAACTGCTGTTCTTGGAAATTTTGATTTACTCAGTTGTCAGTCTTCAGACGGATTCATTGTCTCTCTTGTGTGTGCACATTTTTTAAATAATGTTTTTCAAATTTGCTAACAAGTTTATAAGTTCCTGGGGAACAAGTAAATTGACAGTATAGAAATACAGCAAGTACACAAAGAGACAGATCTGTTCTACTAGGTGTAGCATATCTAAAATGGTGGCTAGTATTATAGTTTGGAAGGATTATATTTATATGATGTGGAGTTTTTGTAAATGTGAATGTCCGTACTTGTTGAGGAAAAATAAATGTGAAAATAAAACACAGGAAGATTTTCCAGTAAAGAGATCTATATTTTTATCCTGATTATAACTTGGCAGTGTAGTTTATCTAAGGTCATACCTCAAAGAATCACTTCTTAAGTGGAGGTCAGTATGGAGCTTGGAAAATTGCATGTTTAAAGAGTTAGCAAGTTGGCTTTGTTGGAGTTGTAGCTTGAAATAAGCTTTTTGTTTGATACAGACTGTGGCTGTCTGCTATAAAGAATTCAGATTATACTAAGAGACTTAAATGCACAATGAGAAAACATTTTAATTCTTTCTGGTGGAGAACCAGAAAGGACCATAGGAGATCATGCTACAGTCTGATTTAAATTAAATTCATAGTAGGTTGGAAGCTGCTGTTAGAGGGCAAATTTTAACAGTCTCTAGGAAGTGTAAATAGTTGTAACAAAAGTAGGAAATTTTACCTCATATAATCGGATGGTGAGTAGCATGTCTGTGTTACATCCCTATGGCATGACTAGGTATTATTTCATTTGTGCAGTTGCACGGATTCTAACCTGCAGCAAAGGACAAGTAGGTGCTCGTTTCAATTTGCTCTTGTTTCAATTCATTTGAGCACATCAGATGTTCTTTGTTTGTGCTGCAAGTGTGACTTCTGCCACGGCCCTGCGTGTAGCAATATCAAATAGACAACTAATTGTTTAAAAAAAAATTGTCTGCATCAGCAGTGGCCTCACCAGAAGTTGCTTCTGTAGCCAGAAAATTTATGCTTGGGCAAGAAGTTTTAACCCTTAACAAAATAGGAACACAAGATTTGTCTTTTTTGTTGTCATTACATGGTAGAATATAGTAGCAGTCCTTGTACTTCAGAGTTATGCAGACTCGTCAGCCTTTTGAAGAAGGATGGTAGAGAATTTCTGGAAGCTTTTAATTTTATTTGGCAACAAGAGGTATTAGTGGATAAAAAGTAAAAATAGTGGAATGGGTTTTACAGTCTTTACCCCATCCCTTATTATAGTCGGGACTGAATACAACGTAATGCTGGGCAAAGTATAAGCTAAAATAAAATACATCTGCAGAGTACCTGCTATCATGCAAGAAGTTTGCAAGTTGAACCAACTGTTTTTGCCTGTATTAACAACAAAAAAAGAGAAGTTGGATTACTGGAAAAGTTAGCATATACCTAATTAGAGGAGCCGTTTAGAGACCTTACACAAGTCTCTTATCAATAACAAGACTCTCGTCTGTGAGGTTGTAATGCTCTTCTTTTAGTGCTTAATTATTTTTGAATAACACAATTCTATTTTACAGATGGCAGAAGATTTTTATGTTTCCTCTATGGAGCAAAATGGCAGTATTTTGGAACAAGATGTTCCTCACAATAATAGTTCTGTTGATCGTCTTGTTTCTTGGTAAGTATTAGATAATTTCTTAACAAATGGCTAAAAGAAACTTGGTACATTGAGTTTATATCAGTAAATTAATGGAAGGGATTCAAGCTTAGTGTAAGTCAGCTGATTTAATGAAAAGTTAGACAATGGGATGAAAGAGGAGAGGGCTAATACTGCATCCACATTGGGAATCCAAATGCAACTGTAATATACTGAGTGAATGAGAAGGAAAAATGGAGCTTAGTCTAGGCTGCTGCTTGGTTTCCCTTTCTCACACAGGTAAACGAGCTTGTTTGACACCAGAATTTGGCTGAGCTGCACTTCATGCAGTAGATGGCACTCTTTCTTTCGGTTGCTGTTGAAATAGAAGACCAGAATATATCAAAGCACTGGGCTGTTTGAATACTTTTGCTCAGCACAGATACAAACCAGCTGCTGGCTACATTTGTTATGAGTAGATCCTAAGGTCTATGAAGTAAGAGTAAAGCTTTAATGGTTACCATGTGCCTGACTAATTTAATTTAATGTCTGTCCTGACTGTAAGCATCTCCTATATTTCAGTGATGAAAATAGTTCTCTTATGTTTCAGGGATATTAAGTAGTTCTCCATGGATAAGTGTTTCCAGTGCTTTAGAATATACAGGCTACTTAACTCCAAGCTACTTGAAACAGAAAGAAAAAAATGCATGGTTTTATTTTCTACTGAGGGAAACCTGCAAATGCACTTACATATATAACAATGTCAGACCAGGCTACAGTACTATATTCTTAATATTTAAAGTACCAGAAAATAAACTTTTCAAATTATTTTTTAGGATTATGTTTATTATTATCCTTCAAAGTAGATCTCATCAAATGGATTGAGATTGGGAACTAATGTATTTCATTTACTCTCTTGAACTGCTGTTGAAAACTTTGACCAGAGTTTGCTTTTGAGTTGGTGATGGTCACTGATTTTATGGAAAGATGGAATTGAGCTGAATAGAAGCAGTGATGAGATACCTGCCCCACAGGATGAAGTGATAGG
Organism: Gymnorhina tibicen; assembly: GCA_013399875.1. NCBI lineage: Eukaryota > Metazoa > Chordata > Aves > Passeriformes > Artamidae > Gymnorhina > Gymnorhina tibicen. The sequence goes on along the minus strand of VXAZ01001116.1, from coordinate 2,310,554 downwards.
TTACTTCAGGCCTAGACTCTTCCTATAGCACAGGGACATGCATTTGTTTGCTCATAGTCTTCGATGTGTTGTTTGAAGCTTCACTTCAGGGGTTTTATACCACCTAAATAACTCAGACATATGAAAGAGACAGTAATAAGTGATTACATTCACACGTGCTTTTCTTTGGAGTTGATTTTTGCCTGCTAAGACAAATGCAGCAGCAATTTAATAACATCTGGCCAAAATACTCTGCAAGAACTGATGCCCTGTCATGAAATGTATATATTTGTTGATGTGCAGGGGGAGATTTAAGATGCTGTGTTGGTCGTAGGAATGTCTGATGACCTTACATTTAAAGATTGTAATATGAACTCTTAACTGGGTTAGGTTTGGAGTTTATGTGGATGTAAGTCCTAATTATTTATTTTGTCCTTTGAAAGGCGTTTGCAGTGTACTGGCCCTTTTGCAGAACTATGAGGAGTATATGATGGATGAAAGGAAGTTGAAAGATGTATGAAAGGCAGATGAAAGAAAGCTGAGTTGTAGCTTTCCTCCTCCATTCTTTTTATGATGTTGTTACAGTTAGTAGTTACTACTGATGTTACTACTGCTGTGTTACTACAGTCTTCCTATTTTAATGGATTTTAAAGAAATAATTTTCTCCCTCTATGATTGGAGCATAAAGTAGACACTTCTGTCATTACTAAAACACGTGCATATGTTAAACCCTGTGTGAAGCAAATAGTTGAGAAACTACTACTTCTTTTTGCTTCTCTTTTCTCACTGTTCATCTGCTGGGGGATTTTAGCTCAGTTGTAAGCAGTGACATTTTGACACCGTAGGGTCTTTGGTAACATCTGTAGAGGGAGTTGCTTTGGCCTGATCCCTGGTGGCTGGGTACAAGTGTTTGAAATACCTGTTCAAGCATATTTTGGCAATGTTTTGTCATATTTCTGGGAATGTGCTAGAGCACTTCATGATTTATCAAGACCAATCTTTAAAATGTATGGATAACATAATTGATGTCACTATTTGTCCTATTACTGTTTGCTGAGCAGAAAGTCGAAATACGCATTTCTAGTACTATGCCTGGTTTAGCATACATGCACACCTGCAGATGTGAATAAGAACAGACTGTTTTTGTTTGCAGATGCTGTTAGAGAAGTCAGGAAATACTCATCTGTTCATGTGAATGAAAAGGCTGCAAATGTCAACAGCAGTGCCTTTGATCATATTCAGATGAAACTCTTTCGATCACAAAGAAACCTGTATCTCTCAGGTTTTTCCTTATTTCTTTGGCTGTAAGTATAACATTTTTCTAATGTTTACATAGTATGTTTGTTACAGGAACTATTGCAGAAAGTAATTGTAAAGTAAAGATCAGAAGGACAATTTCAGGAGATTAAAGAATTAATTGTGACCAGGTTGGCTACAAGGCAAGTAAGATCAGGGAAAATAATACCTTACAAATGTTTGAAAATTGGAAGGATATGTGAGCAACACATGGAGAGAAACATTTTGAATGCTGGAGTAAACGTGTTTTGCAGAAGTTTCTTTGGGGAATACTCATTTCCTTCCTTAAACTTACACCCTTTGTTTTGCACATGGAAAACTGGAATTTAAAACCCCTTAAAAACTAAAGTACTGTTAAAATAATATTAATATCTGGCAAGCTGGTGTCATTGCATCCTGCTGTGTTAAGAAGCAAAGCTTGAGCCTGACCTGAGCCACTTCAGCTCAAGCTTGAAGTTAAGAACTCTGCAATAATATTCTGGCTTTTAAGGAAAGTTTCAAATGTATTGCAGATCAAACGCTTTGTGGCAATTTGCCTGCTATGGTGTTATGATCTTAAGTCTGGTATCCTTTTCAGGATGTTTAAGTACAGCTAATAAAACAGGGTAAAGGAAAGGGCAGTTCTGTACTGCCCACCTGTAGCAGCCAAGATTACCTGTGAATCAGTAGCCACAACCTGCAGATCGTATCAGTTGGGCAGGGAGCACATGAAGTCACTGGACACCGGTAATGTGAACAAATGGAAACAGACATGCTGGTCTGATGATCTCCTGTTTGTGCATTTCTGTGGTGACTGGACAAGGAGTGTTGGTCCTCTTAGGAGTTCCTTCAGTGAGCTGCTTGACATTGCCTCAATACTCAAGAGGAGCACAGAACAAGAAAATGACAGACTTATGACGAACTTCTTCCCCTTAGAGCGATGTGTGGCCGTTTTAGCAGAGCGTTGAGCATAAAGAAGTGTCAAGGCAAAATGAATATGAGGCTTGAGCAGAAAAACTTTGGAAAAAACAATGCGGCTGTAGCCTTGCTCGGTAGTGATAGGAGTGCATCAAGTTCTTTGTCTTCCTACAGAAAGGTTAAGTAAATATGCACAAATGTGTTTTTAAACTCTGCTCCAAGAGGAATAGCTGGATTGTGTCCTACACAAGAATTGGAAGGTGGTCTCTCAGGGTCCTACTTACGTTCAACTTCCAAGGAAGAAAACTTGTAAAGTGGCCCCAGTAGATTTTATTTTGTACAAAAGCTCTGCTCTGGAAGAGGTTTGCTTGAGTTTTTTTTGAGTTGCTGGCCTTTCAACAAGATTTAGGAGAAATGAGTACTCCTCCAATAGTGGCTAGATCAAAGGACTTTTCTTAGTTGAGCTGTTTTGCTTATCCATGAAACAGGCACGATGTCTGTCATAGCAATGGGGGAAAGGTGTTCCTTGGGTTGCATTATCCTGCACTGCTATACCATCACCCAACCAACCTGAGACCCCATCTAGTGTGAATGGGTAATTGGATGCCCCTAGCTCATTCTTTGTGTCAGTTTTGGTTCATTTTAGCATATCAGCCAATAGGAGAATTCCACAAGAGTGCTAAATGGAGATTCATGAAATGGAGGAGGCTGGGAGCTTGTCACTTCTGGCAAGACAACAGTGGTTGTGGGGTTCAGCAATTGCAGAGCATTGGCTACAGGTGAGGAAAATTACCTATCAGGGGAGGTATTAGGGCCAGCTGAGCCCTCATCTGCAAACTGCACAGAAAAGAGGAGGGTCATAGACCCTAGAGACTGTCCCCCGGGTGGGACAGAGACACCCATCTCCTAGTCTGACCTGGTCCTCTGTTAGTCCATGCTGAACCAGAGAGGGATAAGAAGGGCTGAAAATTAAGAAAATCTCAAGAAAACATGAGCCCACTGCTCACTGGGGCCTTCTAGGAGAGTCAGCAGGGAACGTAACATCACCCCCAGGAGTGGAAGATACAGCTAGGGAGTGCTTAGGCCAGTTGGGCATACAAAAGTCTGTGGCATCTTAGGATGGCAGAGGGAGTTGGCCAATGTCATTGCAAGGCTTGGTTTGAAAGATCACAGTTCTGGGGAGAATCCCGGTGACTGCGAAAAGGCAAACATTGCACCTGTCTTCCAGAAGGATAAAAAACAGGATGTAGGAAACTAGAGACTGGCCTCCCTGGAAAGGTTATGAAGCAAATCTTCCTCAAAGACATCTTCAGGGACATGAAGGACACGATGACTTGGAACAGCCATCATGAACTTACTTAGGGAAGATGATGCCTGACCATCCCTGTTGCCTTCTGCAGTGAGATGAATGGCTGTGTGGATAAAGAACAGTATATCCCTTTTGCAAGGCCTTTGACATAGTGTCTTTTAGTATCCTGAGAGCCTTACTGTGGAGGGACATAGGCTGGTGAAATGGAGAAAAAAGCAGGTGGAAAATTCCCTGGACCTTTGGGTTCAAAGGATAATAATGATGTAACTTTCAGCTAGTGCCCCTCAGGGATTGGTACTGGGCTCGGTATTGTTTAATGTCCTTATTAACAACATGGCTGATAGGATTGAGTGTGCTCTCGGGAAGCTGCTCACAGTGCCAAATCAGAGTGGTTGACATCTTGGAGAGCAGTGCTGCTTTTCAGAAGGAGCCAGAAAGGCTGAAGAAATGTGCTGACAGAAATCTCACGAAGCTCAACAAAGACAAATGCAAAGTCTGACATTTTACAGGATAATCATATACAGCATCCGGGCTGGGGACTGGCTACATGGGTGGGTAGGAAACTACCTGAGGATCCTGGTAGACAGCCAGTTGTGTAGCAAGGATGTAGTCAGCAGGTCAAGGAAAGTGGTTATTCCACTCTGTCTGACACATGTGATGCTGCAGCTGCAGGACTGTGTCCAGTTTTAATTCCCCAAAATATTGGAGTACTGCAGTGGGGTACAGAGAAATTTCGAGGCTGCAATATGTAACCTGTGAGGAGATGATGAAGGAGCTTGGCTTTCAGCCAGAAAAGAAGAGACTTTGAAAGGAAAATCCTATTAGTTTCTATGTCTGTCTAGTAGTAGAAAAGATGGATCCAGTTCATCTCAGTGGATCCAAAAAGGAATGACAAGAGGTTAACAGGAACCTGAGATGTTCTGACTTGTGGTAGAAAAGTACTGCTACTGTCAAGAGCGGTTAAACACTGGAACAAGGACCCTGAAGGATGGTGGAATCTCCTGTCTCTGAAGATGGTAGGAGCTCAACAAGCCTCTGAGCAATCTGCCCAACCTGTCCTACTTTGCATGGGATGGAAGCCTCCTTCTACCAACATGAGTCTGTGATTCTCTTTTAGTTACAATGTTTTAATGACTCTTGAATCTGTAAGTTAATAAGCAATAGTAAAACTTGCTAACCTTTGGAAAAGTAGTGACATGGAGACCTTAACTTTTTTATTAACCTCCAAAAAAGTAAGAAAAGGAGCTTTCAATGAAAAAGCAAGGGAGTGGAGAGAGGCTTAACTTGATAAGTTCTATTAATACTCTTCCAGTTATGAAAAAGCCAATTACTTGGATTTTCAAATTTCTTTGAAGAGCAGCTGCGTAGTTACATTATAGGCATTTGTTTAATTCAGTGTTGTGTTACCTTGATTCAGCAACATTTGAAAGACTTCAAGATGAATAATGAAAGTACTGATGCAAAGAAGCAATCACTAGATCAAATCAAGGGAGGTATTTGCAAAGCTTAGAATTGAGGTTCCATGTGAGTGCCGACATCCATATGTGTTCTGATTTAACTGTATTGACAGTACTTTGAAGATTAATATGCTCACACTGCTAATTTTATTCTTGCAAGGCTGTTTATGAAACCGTGTGGGGTTTTTTTTTCCACTGTACTCGTTACCATGTTGTTTGGCTCTTATATTTGGAGATCAATCGTGTTAAAAATACTGGGTCATTTAACAGTATTTAAACAGCCTTTAAGCAATCAGATCTCTGACCCCTTAATGGCTGTGGGTATTGAGGAGAAGGGAGGTTCTGCATCAGGTGAAAATCAGAATGTCAATAGATGAAAATATTTTCAGTCTCTGCTGTAACTATTATTTGTCATTGATGAGCCTGGATGTTTCCCTTAAGGTCCTTAAACAGCCCTCTTGTGGTTTTAATTTTACATCTAGTGCAGAGAGAGAAAAGAGCTTGTTTTGGTTTGTTGGATTTTTTGTTTGGTTTGATTTTTGTTGTTTCGGTTTTTGCTTGTGGTTTGGGGTTTTTTTAATTATTTGTGCTGTAAATTACAGTTCTGTTCACTGTTTTTCTTCACCAGTGTATTGAGACGTACTGTTACCCTTCTTACTCAGTTGGCAAAAGAGATGGCATCTCATGCAGCTCTGGAAACACAAGTAAATGATGCTACTGAAGCAGCCAAAAAATACATGGCCGAGAACGAGAGGCTGCAGGAGGTACCTTTTGAGCTTCATTAGTAACTTTCCTATACAGCAAGTAGTTAGTACAACATCTGAGGATGGTTTGCTACGGAATGCTTGTTCATTTTTTTTCTTCTGGTTGAAAAAGGAAGAAGAATATTTTTACAGTATGTAATTCAGAATACTGAAAACAAACTATAGTAGCATTTTATTAACAAAGGAAACTGAAGTAAACCAAGTAAATCAAGTTCTGTCTTCCCAGTACAAATTTCATCAAAGTAGTAATAGATTCTTAATATATCTCTCTGAATTTAGTCATAACAAAGTAGAGGAAGACACTAATTTTATTCCTTTTGTCCCAAACAATTGCCTGTTTAGGTCAAGGCTGTAGCAGTCCAGGATGAAGAAACCTACTATGTAACTCTTTTCATGCTAACTATTTCTTCTTAGTAGGATTTTCTACAGTCCCGAAATGTATTTTCTAACTTTTAAAATTAATCTTTTGTATTTAATGTATTTTGTATTCTTGCCTCTTTTTATGGTGGGTCAGACAATTTCATAATACTTCCCCTTCTTAGTAGGACACTGTTGTAGTATTAATGAGAATACTACCAAAACTTTCCTACTTAAAAAAAAGAACAATGGACCAAAGCGATGTTATTTTTATGCAAAGAATGGTTAAGCTGTGGTTCAATACATAACTGTATTCAGGAAGGGACGTCATCAAAGATAATTAAGATAAATATATGAAATCTTTTCTTGTAACTGATTAGTTTGACTTCTGTTTGAAGAGACTGAACCATAAGCTAGAGTTCAGACATCTAGATGTATGAAGACTTTTAGAGTTCGGCACATTGTCAAAACAAAATTCCCTGCAGGTGTGTGCAGGTTTCCTTCCAGTTTGTCTAAAGTAGTGTCTATGGTTACTGGCACTGTAATTTTTTTGTAATACATCTTCATAGAAGACTGGACAAAAAGTACTAGAAGGGATACAAAAAATCCAGTTGTTTGAGAGGTGTTGTAAAACAAGGATCGCTAGTCTGTGTTAGGTGTTTCCCAAGTATTAAATGATTCCAAAATTTGGGGATTTGGTATTTTGTCAGAATGATCCAAATTCCTTCCCTCAGCCATGGAATTTGTCTCTTTACTGCCTATGGGTATGGTTTTTTTCTTCTCTGTCCTGCTGGGATTTTGCCAAAAGTCCTCTTTTTTGTTCTGCTTTCACATTCTCTTAGCAACACATTCTCTTAGCCACTTGCAAGTGATAGCCAGAAATTGGAAACTGTACTCCTGTCTGGTTTTATTTGTGTGTTTGATTGCATGGTTTTTAAAAACACGGGTAGCCACAGGAACAGGCAACATGCTGTGGCTGGATCTCTGTTGTGATGGACATGGGAAGTGTTCAGGATAGGAATATTTTAACTTTATAGGCATCCTATGGCTTAGGCTTCTCTGTGGCTTGGCCCCTGCATTTGTGTTTATTTACAAATGTGCTTCATTCCACCATCGGAGAGAAGTGAGAGCAGTTGCACATACGGCACTGGCTGCAAGTATAAATACTGTGAGTTTACTGTGGTGTTCGAGGTCTGCACTGTCACCTGTTCAGAGGTTCCATGGAGCACAGGACTTAAGATAAAAGTTTACAGAAATAGCTATTTGCATATTAATAGAAAGAGGTGGGCACAAAGCAAAGAAGACAATTGGCTGTGGTTTTGTTATGAGCAGTTAAATATCATCTCAGCTCTTTGATTAAATAGCTTCTGGAAAATTTTTTTCTTGGATTTTTTTACCAGTCTTTATAAACAGTTCTTTTTCTTCTTCCTAAAGTAATCTTTCCCCTTTGCTCCTGCCCGTGTCTGGTAAGCTCTGATATTGCTAGTTCACCTAACAGCTGTTTGTCTCAGTTGTTTTACTTTTCTTTTTCCCGTTAAGCATTTACCACTTTTTTTGCTATTACAGAGATGAGGTGTGGTTAGATAGTAGAAGCTTTATGAGAAAAGGGTCTTGTTATGGGATCTAATCTTACACCTTAAAAGTGTGCGTAAGTATAGTAGTGCCAACATTTTTGGAGTACGGGGAATATATTGCTCTTGTGTCAAGTGTTAACAGGGCTCTTCCTGAATCCTTTCCTAGTTTTTGTCTTGAGTTTCACTGGAAATTGAATGTGGATATTGGAACTATTCTGGAGATTGAGGTAGCTGCAAACCTACAGGGAGAGAACTAGAATAAATTATTAGAACCAGTTGCACATAAACATGGCAGCGTTCTGTCACTGCCAGTCCCAGTGTGTATCTTCTGAAAAATCCATTTATAACCTAAATGAAAGTTGTACACTTGATGCAGACATGCAAAGTACTCTTACACAGGAGATAATGCCCTTCTATTACAAGTATGCCATTACCTAAAACACCAAAGTTGTTTGTTTCCTTTTTTTCTTTAATTTGGGAGGATTTTTTTTTCTAGAATGACTATCTGCCTATATCAGGTTGACATTTGATAAAATGTAATGCTTTGCAAGATAAGGGCTGACATTCCCTGGATATTTTGCATTAACATCAGACTAATGAAAATAAAACTAATTGCAGCAACTGTGGTTTTTAATAGGCCTTGAGTGGAAAAGGAAATGGTAAAAAGAAAGGGTCAACAGATGCAACTGAGGAAAAGTTGAAGGAGGAAGTTGAACATTTGAAAGCAGAGCTACAGAAGACATCAGATGGTAAGTATTAGTTAGGACTTCTTTGCAAATAAGAAAAATATGATTTCAACACTGAATGTCAAAAAAATATTCTACGTATAGCATGAACTAACTTCATCTGTTTCCAGAACACTTGGCATGGGGTTTCTTTACATTTGACTAGGAACTGACAAAACATGCCATTGCCATCCCAATATTTTAGTAAATGTGTTCACTATGAAAATATGTAAGGTGTAATCGGAACACCTTAGTTAAGTTTTAATTATTAACAAATTTGACTCATATATTTAAGTGGTGTTGACTTGTCTTCATCAATGACACAACCAGGATATGGAATCATTTGCAGGTTGCTTATAGCATCAGTTTGATCTTTCATGTCATGCATAGCAGCTACTCTCCCTGTATAAAATGGGGAAGTAATGTGGTTGAGGTTTTTTACTAAAAAACATAGGGTTTCTGTCAGCAGAAAAGTCCTTGACTAGTATTCTAAATTTATATATGTTCTGCAGCTGAGGTGTTAAGATGTTAGCTTTTTAAATATTTTTTTTGTTTACAAGGAAACATATCTTGCACTTTGTAACATAATACTTTTGTTAGCAGCTTCCGTGTTTAAGGTTTAGGTTGTCAAAACTGCTTTATAGGCAACCCAAATTGAGATAGAAGCAGATTTTACCTGTTTGGTTCTGTCTTACTGGGATCTCTCAAGGTGTGTGATGCCTGTGAACACCTGCTCATCTGAAATCAGTGTTTTTAAGATAACACTGCCTGTGATCTTGTAAACATTAATCAGATGTTCAGACTGTAACAAAAATACAGATTTTCTTGGTACGAGATAGCATGTTATCATCAAAACATAGCCCTGCTTTCATATTGCCTGTCACTGCTACAATGCTGTAAGAATAACAGCAAATATTTCAGGAATCCTTTTTCACTGTCTACTGGGAATTCAAATAAAAAATGTAAAACAGCTGTTTTCAGCTGGGCTTGAAGCAACAAGAATCTTTAAATATAGAGTCTCATTAGTTCATGTTCTCAGGCATGTTTGATAGTGGGTTTTCCCTCTCCTGCTGTTTTCTTGAAGAAAGGGGGGAAAACAGTCTTTGAAGTGACAGGATCAATGGGAAATTTAAATGCATATGTTCTATTTAAATTAACTGGTGGTATGTAACACTAATATAATGTAAGCTTTTCAGTCAGCAATGCTAGAGAAAGCAAGGAATAAATAGATTTACCTCACGCTGCTTCAGCTTCATTCTCCCCCCGGGATGTTGTCCATCCAAGAGATGTAGAAATTAAGGCATGCTTGAATCTTTTGTTAGGGTAAAAGTGGGAGAGAGGGTCTTTCTAAGGAGTGAATAGGAAAATATTTACAGCCCTTCTCCTGATGCCACCCCCCTCATTGCCAAAAACCCCATGGGTGATTATGGGCATTACCATGGGCAGCTAGGTGGTGCTGAGGTATGTCTGTCTTACCTTTTTGTCAGTCTTCTTATATGTTATTTTGACCAAATTGATAGCCAGAAAGCTTAAAGTACTTAGTAAGAACAACTACATCTATAGACACAACTTTCTATGGAGTGTTAGAGAGTGTGAATCAGCTTTACTGTTTTCTTTTGAAATTCCGGCAACTGGGCAGGTGAATGTTGACTTGCACTTTCACTAAGTGTGAGCAATGCATTACAGAAAATGAAAGTTGAGATTGGAAAGCTTGTTTTGCCTCTTCTAAACAATTTGTTTCATGCTACTGAGCTCATATGACTAAAGTAACTTTTTCTTTGTGCCCACAAAGTCCAATCCATGAAATTGCGGGGAGGGAGTGAAGAGTGTGAAAGGTATCACCTAATAATGAAACAAAACAAAACTGGTATAAAAATAAAAACTTGACTGGTTTTGGTTTTGGAGGTTTTCTTCTTGTTTCTTTTTCAGCTGTAGAATTTGGATTTTATTCTTGGTTGGTTGGGGGTTTGTGTTTGGGAGGTTTTTTTGCTGCTTGAAAGGAAAAACTTTTTTTTTTTTTTCAAAAGCAGTTTCAATTATCCATTGCTCTGGTCTGGGACACTTAAGCTGCTGATGCATGGTGATACATTATTTTAGAGTAGGCCATGATTTGAAAGGTGGGTTAACTCAGTATAGTGGCAGCCAGGAGGACTCCTAAATGTATACCTGCTTCACATTTAAGAAAACAGTTTAGTATTAGATTAGTGCTGTGACTTCAAAGGTCATGCAAATTCACTGTAAAGTTTTGAATCAGTACTTAACAACTGGCAGAGGAAATACTGGATGTCTCCTTTTTCTGAAATTCTGACTAAAATTATAGTGTAGACAGATTATTGCAGACTTTCAGGAGACTCATCTCTAATTCTTCAGCTTTCTACCTTTTACAGAAAACACAAGACTACTATTTTTTTTCCTCACTTAACAGTGAAATCCTAAGTTAAGAAGACATTTTTCCACCTCCTGTGCTTTTAACAGGTGGGGAAGAAGAATCAAAATACAAGACTGAGCAGTGAAATTAGTAAAATCTGAGGAAAGGTTGGGAATTATTTTCAAGGGTTTTGACCAAATTCATTTTCTTTTCAGGCTAGATTTTTCTATTCCCCTTGATGCCTTTTTTTGCTTTATTTTGGAAATGAAGCAAAGAGGGCTAGTTCCTCACTACTTTATTGCATATCCACATGTTGTCAGGGCTTTATAGGCACCCAGCAGTGGGGCTCGCACTTTTAGAGCCTAAATCCATTTTTAGCATACCTAGACATGCAATAACATGACTGTTCAGAAACCTTCTGAGATGGTATTTTATTGATACACTTATATATTACGAAAATGTCTCACTGATATCTAGAAATAAATGTACATACTTGTAGCAGTACCCAGTACAGATCTGAGAATGTTTCTCCTGCTACACATTATACATATTTCTAACAAAATACTGATTCAGATAATTAGAGCTTCTCAGTATGGCTACTGGCCTTGGACCAATAGGAATTTTCTGGGGAAAGAAGACATACCATGATATTGTTTCATTTTGATGGTTTTGAAAACTATTCAAAAAACCACAACAAAACAAATTACCTGCAACTGGGCATGAGGTTAGAGCTGAGAGAAGTTTCATAAAGCCTTGTGTCCTTACAGTGGTCCTTTTTTTGGGGCAGGAGCAGGGCTTCATGAAATATGTACTGGCTCATCAAAGTAATTTCGGTGGTTTTGAACTTTAGTTCAACTTTTCCTGAAAATACTCTGTTTATACATTTTTGTCATAGGCATATAGTGGGGCAGGAGGAAATTCTAATGGAACTTCCATGCGTCCTTTAAAGAGGTTTGTTTTGTGTACAGACTGTCATGAGTTTTTCATGGTCACTGTTTCATGGTTGCATAGTGTCGTAGGAGACAGGAAGAGAGCAACAATTCACACGGAGGGCTGGTTTTGAAATAGCTTCTAACTGTTGGCTATTCTAGAAAGTATGCATGTACAGCTGTACAGCTCTCACTTAAATGTGAATATTACTACATGTTAGAAAGGTATTAAAAATAAAGACATTGGGTATACATTTCATAAAACTATTGCTGCAAGGGAGAGTTCAGTTTGGCCTTGGTGTTGCTGGGTAGGCTAGTGGCATGTATGAAAACTGCGTTGAGCTTCACTGATGCTCTCCAGTTTTTAAAAACAAACAAGTTAAAAGAATTGGCCACAAGCCAGTCTTGTTATTTAGCCAATGGCAGAGGAAAGTTGAGAAACAAAGTCTGTCTTACTTAAACTTACTTTTTACAAAACTGTGAGATGATAACCAAGGGTGGGAGCCATTGCAGGTGTCAAGTGCAGCAAGAGTTGATACTCACATTTATTGATTGGAAGGGATGGCTGCATACAGCAAGCATGGGTTTATTATACAAGGCTGTTTATGCCATCTGAAGATGCTGTAACATCCCTTTTGTAACAAAATTTAATTTGAAGTTGCAAAAGGTACTTAAAGCAAATTTGTAAATTTTTTGGCCCTGCCTTCTCATTTTAAATTCTGACCATTATATCCTAAGAAGAGAATTCAGAATAAGTATGGAATTGCTGGACTGGAGTTGTGTTCCCAGCCTTAGAGCGTTATTTGTTGGCTAATCTCTTGTGCCGTCAGTGCCTGAATTCTTAAATGTGAATAGTTCTTTTTTAACTTGAAAACTCTTTTAAGAGAGGGCTCTTTTTTACTCTTCAGCTAGTCCAAATCATTTGGATTGTAGGCTTGTATTGTGAGCAATGCTAATGTAAGTTCCAAATCGTTTCCTTAGTAGCAAGCACTGTAAGTCAAGTGATTTAGTCAGACCAGGACTAGTAGTTATGCAAGGAAATGCCCAAAGAATTATTGGTTGTTCTTGTTGCTGTTTGGTTTTGGTTTTAGTGTTAGGTTCTCCATCCTTGTTGAAATGAGAAGATCATAGAAATGCTACAGCTACTGGGCTGTGGAAATGTAGCTCCTCAGAGCAGTTTTATTCTTCATCCTTAGAATTCAGAGCAATCTGAAGTAAACTGTCTCTCCTGGAATAGGATTCAGAGAATGTGGTGAGAAAAGGGCAGCTTCTCTACTTTTCCCAGACCATACATGTTACATTAATTTGTAGACCTTCAGTCACACATAACTGTAAAGGGATAAAGTTTTCCACAAATGTCTTCCATTGAAACACTGCCCTAGGAACAGTTTGCTAATTTTCTTTGAAGGGAAGGAGAAGGAATGAAAAAGGTTAGCTTACTTCTCATAGTACTGAGGCTTGATTCTGGGTTTGGAACTTACTGATTATTCCTCTCATTGGGTGCTTTAAAGTAGAAGCAGCATCCTCACCTCCTGCCTGCTCATGCATTGACTTGGTGGGAGGTGTCAGCTGTGGGGGCTTGCTTGCTGCCAGTCCAGCTGTTGTGCTCCTGTGAGGCAAAGTAACAGGCCAGATGGAAGCCAGAAATAATAACTGAGTGTATTGTGCACACAAAGGATCTCCTGTTCCCTGCTGGATCCGTGTTCGTATGATAAGATCCATATGGCAAACTGTACCTGATGGACTCGGCTGCATTGCAGTGCTCGTGCAGCGATAGAGGAGTTGGGCACTGCTGTGTGGACACTCTCTGGTGCTTCACAAGGCATCCAGGGAAATTGGTGCACTGAGGAATTCACATTGTCAAAGATGTGATGCTCCTTTTAATTGTGTGGCCCCAACAGGAATGAGTCTGGCTTTGGTGGTTTGTTGATGTTTTGCGGTTTTCGTCCATAGCCAACACAGGTGGAAAGGACAATCTGTTCTTTGCTTTTTCTTCTTCTAGGGTTAGGTGAGGTATTTCTGTCATACATCTGTTTTGGTCAAAACATTAAAACAATGCAGTAGCTTGTTTGCTTTCTTGATTTGTAGATACTTTTAGATATTTTGTTCATGTTTTAAAGATAAAGTAGTTTTTAGTTGCAACTAAAGTACTGTGCTGCTGCTTATAAATAAGTAGTATTAGATCAATAACATTGAGTTACACCTTCTTCAGAAATGAGGTATTATTAATTTTTAGTGTACTATTTATAAGAATGTTCAACCAAAAGCAAGATTTATCTTCCTAATTAGCACATTCTTGGAGAAGTGAAATAGCATATGTATATGCTTTTCATCTACAACTTAAAATTTGGGAGTTTATCAAATTGTCACAAGTTTATTTTACTGGTTTCCAAATTTTGCTATTGAATATTTTAAACAGTACCAAAATCAGAGAGAGAGTAAATGCAATGGGATTTGACTTGTCAGATGTATGGAAATGTACAAGTTATTACAAATACCAAAAGCTTCAGAAAATTTGTATTGATGCTGTCAAGAATGACTTATAGGATGAAGGATAACTGTGGAAGAGTATGGAAATGAAAGAAAGGATTTAAAGAGAAGGGATGAATTTTTAATCATGTTGGAATCAATAGATGGAAGTGTTGTTAACTCCAGTAAATCAGAATTTCAGGGTATGTAAAAGTCCTGTTACAGGAAAACCACTTGCAGAGTTCTGAAATGAGAATTACTTTTCATCTATGCATTCCAATTAATTACTTAAAAATAGCAGAAATTCTGGGGGAAGGAGTTCTCCTTTTTGCATGTAGGAGAGTGGTCAAATCTCATTTCCTGATGTTTCAGGAACTAGCATCCAAAGAGAAATCTGGTTTATACCAGACTGCTTGTAACTCAGTGCTTAACAAAAACCACATCTAGCTCCTCATCTTTTGAGAACAGGCTTTTAGAGGTGCTGCAATTCTTGAGTGCCATGGGGGTCTCTGGGAAAGAAGAGTCTCTCTCAGGGAATTCACAGTCAAAGGATAGATTCACGCTTTTGGAACAAGGAAATTTGCAAATGTTCTTTTTTTAGTTGTACCATCAGATTTGGTTGTTTGGGTTTTTAAGTGAGGCAGCCTTATTAGGCCATTAACAACATTTCTTTGTTCTTACATGAATAGATCAAAATTTAGACTATGCCTGTGGTGCTACATCAGAGAATTATAAGGATCCCTGAGATACCTATAGCAGAGGAATATGAAAATGTCTAAATGACCTTATGTAACAGAGTAGGACTAATGGCTTTATGACACTTAGTGCTGTTTTACCCTGCATTGTAAAATAGCCCCTATGGAGTCCTAGGCTGTTTGGTACTGCAGCATAGATGTGATCTCAGTTTGTGTTGAGATGGAGTAGAGTAATAATTACTTTTTTCTCATGTTAAAAAACTGTTCAGCGTTGTCTATCATCCCACCACCATTTCTGCCTTTTCATCCATAAACTGATGCTGCTAATCAATTAACTCATGTGTGGTAAAATACAGAACGGGGTGAAAAGGTGAGGTCTGTGTTTCTATGATCATGTATTATCTTTCTCCTTACCATGTTTTGTCAGTGGTCTCAGTTGCTGTGTGAAAATCTTGCCCAGTGTTTGAGCTCCCTCTTTGTTTTAAGAGGTCTGACAGTTTTGATTTTGGAGTTGTAGAGTTTTGTTTTTCTAGAACTGTCTCCTGCAATGTGACAGAACACTGTAGTCATCACTAACTAGTCACCTCTTTCAGTAGTTTATTGGTCTCACCCCTACCTTTCTTACAGGCCCTTCCTGTTCCTCATGCTGATCTTTCTGGACATTGGCCATTCTCTTTCTGCTCCCTGTCCTCAACATCTCTTCCTATGTCCATCTGTGATGCTGTGTCTTAAATTCTAAGCTTTTTTAGAGGAAGGACTGTCTACTGCAGTGGAGCCCTAATGCACATCTAGGGCTCTGAGGAACTGCAGGAATACAAGTAATTATTAATAAACACCAATTCTGATATTTTACAGCTTTCCATAAGGCAAAAACTGAAGTGGCTGCTGTTAAAAGGCAGTCTGAAGGCCTTAGAAAAGAATATGATCATCTGATGAAAGAATTTGAACAGCTTCAGGTAGGTGGCTCTGGATCACCATACAAGTACTGTGTTTTGAAATTGTACCAGCAAGATTCTGTTTGTTGGTATTTATTGTGCAAGAGAATTTACCAAAATCTTTAGCATAGCATAAAGTTACGTTGGCAGTGTTCTTAAATTTCTTCAAAATAGTAGAATTTTGTTTTGCAAAGTTACTAGCATTTTCTTTTTTGCACTTTAGTTGACAAAACTCAGGTTGTTATTAGCTTCAATTTTATTGTTACTTGGAGAATAAGATTCAGATAGTTTTGCATGTGATGATCAAACTGAAATACTGTAAGAAAATTATGGGGGGGGTGTGTGTATGTGTGGCAGGGGGAGTATATACATAGTTTATAAAAGTAATTTTATTTTGTTTGCTCTTAAAACATGCTTTTGCAATCCTGGATTATAAATATTGTGATACTGTTGATACACAAGGATAAAAAACCCAACAAACAGCCTAGGCTAAAACAGGCTACTATAAAATTCAAACTGAAGTACAAAATAACTTAAAAAACCCAAACATATTAAGCAAAAGTTCAGTTAGCTGTTTGATCGAGTTTCTTATGTGAATGGCTATAATACCCATAAAATACACAGTAATTATTTCTGGTAGAACTGGGAGTCTGTACTCCCAATTTAAGTTGTTGGACAGGTGTTCCTATGCTCCATGCCTAACATCTGTCCTGAGCAAAATTCAGTAAAAATGAAAGTTAGCCTTTTTATAAGTAGTGGTCTTGGGAGAAAATAAATTATTGTTAAAATTATGGTGACCTGCTTTTCAAGAAGAGTTGTTCGGTCCTGTATTAATAAAAAAGAGGCAGTTTTGACCTGGTTATAATCTTTCTTTCCTGTACTCTGTGAAACCACTTACTCATTCCCAGCCTCACCCTGTACTCCAACAGAGATTGCTCAACTGATCTGTGTCCAATTCAAGACCACCGTGCATGGCCTGTCCCTGTTGTGCTTCCCTGTGTAATGAGCCATAGTAGTCCTGCTGCATTTCTAACAGACTTGTGGTCTAAACCACACATCCTTATCATCTTCTGTTTACCTCTGGGTGGAAAGAACAGAAGCTACTGAGCACACAGTAGATGTGGCTCCCAAGGATAAATCAGTTGATAGCAGAAAATGTTTTCTGCTGGGTTTGCTGCGCAGCTCAGCTGTAGCACCAAAGGGAGCAGAACTAGGCTGCACAGCCTTGACTGCTGGCAGCAGAAGCTCAGGTGTGGTGTGGGGTAGTATTGATGGGACTGCAACTTAGAAAGGTGTATGGTGAACAAATCAGGTGTGACTGCAAAGGGGCAAAAGGCAGTGTCTGGAGTCAATGGTTTCTGATCTTGCCAAGCTTAAATTATTTTTAATATGTCTCTTTTCAGCAAAGTTTAAATCAAGCAGAAGATAAGAAAGACCTGTAAGTGCATCTAAGACAGATGGCATCGCTACAGTTGCTTGAATGAGGAAAGTCTTGTGCTGTTGATGTTCCTGATGCATACCTGAAAAAAAACTTGATTTTTCTGAAAAGCATATGCATTTCAGGTCACTATTCAGATTCCTCTAATACATCTTGGTTGCCAAAATGTTCTGTGTTGCAAATAAAATGTTAAGTGACTTACTGGGTTTACTGTGGAGTTTTACTGCTCTCGTGAGGAGAAACTCAAAAATCTTTCAATTTCACCTGGAGCAACCTGACTGTTTTCCAAGCTTTTGCCTCCCATAATGGTAACAGATCACCATTTGCTTGTAGCATTTGAGTGAGGTTGTATATTACACTAGATTGTAAAAACACAATTACTTAAACCTCCTTTGCAGCACTTGTTAGGAGTCTTAAAAATTCAGTTCCCAGTGGGTTGAAAAAGGCTGAAAGCTTTTTATCAGTGGAAAACTGAATGACAATCAATCTAAGGAATATAAAGAAAGAAAAATGGCATTTCTAAATCCACCTCATTAGCTTGTGACTTTTACTTTAGCCACATGGATTTGAGTGTATTTTAACAAACAATATTTTGCATGCCTCTGTTTATTTTTCTTTAATATATTGGGATATTTCAGTCTTGGGTTGGCTGGTATTAGCAGTCTTTATTTTTACACTGTTTACATTGGTTTACTCCTTATGTACCACCTAACTTCTTTTGCCTTGCTAAGTAAAAAATCTTTTTAAATGTAGATAGTTTGGTTTGTTTTGTTTTCATGGATACGATACCTCAAATAAATGTGCACTGTTTTGCATAAAACCTTTTTGGTATTCAGAAAGTTGTTTTGAGTTTATTTGTTAGTTGGTTCCAGTTTATATTTGAAAGTTCAATATGTTTGTTATATTAAAGGGATTGTTTAAGTTCATGGTTTCTGGGTTTATTCTTGTAAATCTCTCCCAATATACTATCTCATCATAGTTAATAGCTATATGCACTAGGAACAAAATATACTTCTAACTTGATGATGTTTAACTCTTCTTGAAAATACAGTCTTCATAGTGGTAGTTTTGATTGCTCTGGAAATAGGACTTGTTTAGCTTAGAATTTAAACACAGCTTATCAAGTAGTATAAGGCATAATAACATACCATATTAAATAAGAGTGCATATGTTTTTAAAAAACACTTTATCCCTGCTGAAGTAGTACAGAATGTGTTTTCAGAGATTCTGTGACACTCAAGATTTTTTTATTCGTATAAAAACTTCCAGGAGAAGTTACAGATTTTTCATACCTGCATACACACTTTTTGAAGATGTAGTTGAATGCATCTTTGGTTTTCTTCCCCACCCCTTTCTGAAATATTTAAAATTGTGGTGGAATGTTATCTCCAGTCAGATCCAAAGACTGTGGTTGGAAGCTGTGGAGCCTATAACAACAAGAGCTGGTTTTAATGACAGAGCAAACGAACTCACATACGTTTCTTACTTCAAGACACCGAACAAAAGCAAATAACTCTTGCTTATTGTTTACTGTTACCTACTCAAACTTCAAACATTTCTTCTGCTAGTATAACTAGATAATTGGGTAGAAAATTGGAAGCTTACAATGAATGATACTGTGCACTGTGCTCTTCATCCTTAAAAATTTATCTTAAAAAATAGCACGGAATAAGAAATGGGTAGCTGTGAATGCACTGATAGTACTGATATTTCTCCTTGAGAAGGAACTCTGAATACTTTACACAGTTTTTTGCTGTAGAGCATGACTGAAGTGAAGGAGTGCAGGGTGGTATGCACTGTTCCCTCGGAGCTGAAATGAGGCTGGATATTTTCAGGCATGCAACATGCATTCAACACATGATACACACATGCTGTGTGAAAGCCTTGATATTGGGCCACAGGGAAACATTCCCTTCATTAGAGATTCCTTAAACACACAGACTTTGTCTTTTGCCTCCATTCACTTCTTCTGTCATGTCCGTTACTTACATCCTTCGTCAGGTTTCTCTGTCACAGAATATAACCATCATCATTTTTGTACTTGTCTATTGTGGATGGTCACACACATTTGACTAAGTTGCATTACCACACTCCCAGCTCTTTGGAGTCCCAGACTTGTTCACAGAAAAATAATCTTTTGTTACTCAGATTAAAATTATTGTCTAGTATCTGCTATGTAGAACTCTCTTCTTGGAAAGAACAAAAGGTTTTTGTAAAATTTTAAGTCCAAATAGTATATCTGGAAATTCTAGTAGATGGCAAATCCTTGCAAATACTTGGCTTTTGCGTTGTTTCCCATTATATGCTTTCAGGGCGTGTGGGAGTCTGGGTTGATCAATTTTAAATACAGTTCTCTCATTGGTAATGTTTTAAGTTACGGTTGATATACAGGGAAAGAATGAAAAATCTCATGCTTTTATCTCTTGATCTTTCAGGCTGTTGCATCAGCTTTCGGTCACATGTGCCTGTGGTGTGGGAAAGAGTTGAAAAAAGTTAAATCTCCACTAATACTGGTGGAATCAAAATTACTTTTGTACTCATGTTGGACAGTTAATTTATTCTGAGTATGTCTCCAGAAGTAAGAATTCGGAGCTCTTTATACTCTAAATAATGTCAAAGTAATTGCCTGGTTGTTTTGGAGCCTTTTTTCCCTCTTTACAAAAGTAGAAATGTGCATTTTCCGTACTTCAGTGGGGAAGCATGGGAGAGATTATTCTACAAATATTTGCACAGGTTTAACTGATAGTAGCTTTCAAAAAAAATGTTAGGGTGTTTCCATATTTTTTTCATAAACCCCTTTTTCTGCTGAGTCAAGAAAGCAGTGAGGTCATGGTGGGTGCATGAGAGCTGACCTGAATTCTAATAGACCTGGCTGCATGCTTTGGTGTTACCTTAAATGAAAGCACCTGTAGCTAGGCAGGATGTTTTTCCCTGTTTCTATTTTTTGCAACTTCTGACATCTGACAATACATCTTCCTTAATAACATAAATTGTGCAGTGTCTTTTCTGAAAATGTACTTTGCATCACTCTTGCATTAGCACTCCTGTGTGTTTGCTGCCACAGTAGTCCCTGGCTACGTAGCCTCATCAAAAAGACACTGTGCTTTCCTAGCTTCTTGTAAAGGGTGAAAGCTGAGCTTTTCTCTCAGCGTTGAAATAACATTTGTTTTTCCAAATCTGAAGTCAATGTAAAAGTACTACATGGCTGCCTCAATTCTTGAGTGTTCCTTGAAATTCTAAATTTACTCTTTGGGACAGAAGCCCTCATTTTGCCTTGCCTTTGGACAGTGCTTATCCCACTGTCAGCTGCCATCTGGGTCCTGTTACAACCTAATACAAGTCATTTTACAGATAAGTTGGAAAACCAGCTCTCAGTTAGGTCATTCCAGTCATTCAGTACTCTCTCTGCCTATTGCTGTGTGCATTAATTGTGGAATGTCTGAAAACATAGTTCTAGAACTGAGCAGCCTCAGTTCAGGAATAATGTGGAATATTTTATTTTCTATTATAAAATGTAATACTTGTGTTTTGTTTATGAGGTAATGTACAAATAGGGACAAGCATTGCAAGGTATTTGTGAGGAAAACAAGAGTCCCTCTAGTTTTGTGTCCATGCTGAAATGCAGCTGTGGTCCAAAGGAAGTTTTCTTACCACCCGCAAGGGCAAGTGCCCTGAAAAGATTGTGCCATTCCACCTCCAGCTTTGGGAGAGCTGAGCAGAGAAGGAAGCAGCATATACATATGTAATCCTTTATATGATAAAGGATTCCCTGCAGGACTGTGCGAAGGTGGTCTTGGTCAGCATGAAGCACATCTGGGATGTTTGGATTCTCCAACACACTTGGGTACACCAGGGTTTAGCAAGTGGGAACCTCCCCACTGTGTTTAGTGACTGGTAAGAGTTAGCTCTAGTGTCTGTTGGAAGGGAGGAGATGCCAAAAACAGCTACTAGGGAATATGAATATGGGAAGGATCTCTCAAACTTGTCTGGAAACTGGATACCAATTACTGCTGTCATAAAAGCATGTCTGCAAGACTCTTGACATAAATAGCTGTAGCTTTAAACCCTTTATCCTGCTGCTTGAGACCAGACTGACTGTGTAGCCTGATTTGATTTGTTCTTGTCTTTGAAAACACAGCCAGAAGAGGCAGTAGCTTTGGTGATAATTGTCTTTTGCAAGATAGTGTAATAACTTCTCACCTAGGTGGTGAGACCATATGCTACATCTTACTAAGTGTGAGGTTTAAATCCCTGTTCCCATGACTATGGAAGAAGAAGGTGCTAAACTACTCCTTTCTTTCTGCGTTTAACAGGGTATGGAATGGACAATGTGAGAGGAAGGAAGAGAGGAACTGTTATTCTTGGCCAGTAAAGACAAAATCTTAGGCTTTGATTCTTCTCCAGACATGACTTAGGCATTAAAGGTCTAAGGAAACAGAGCATACAGTGAAGTAGGGGTATTGGAAACAGGCTGTGTATGTGTCCTAGGTTGTTTGTTTCATACCAGCTACAAAATGAATATGAACTAGTTAGAAAATAATAGCAAATAATAAGGTAAACAAAAGGATTCAGAAAACTGATGCAGATTTCAAGCTAAAAAAACCCTAACCACCGCTTCCCCCCAAAAAAAAACCCCAGCAAAAGACCCTCCACAAAAAACCCCACCCAACCAAATGAAAAAGCTGAAGTTGAACAACGAAGAGCCTGCCTTGTAGCTTGAAGGGTAAAAGGGCAGGAAATGCATCCTGAGTGGGGTCAGCAACATCACAGTTCAGAAACATGTTGCATCTGATTTGACACAGATATACCTCTGTGTATGGGATCCATTCTGAGCTAGGGTTTACAGTCTTTAGCCTCTTCTTCAAAAAATGGTTTTTTCAAATTCTGGTAAACACATTGTGTTACAAAGATGGAGATTTTTTTTTTCTTGAAACCTCTTGTCCTTGAACTTGCATACTTCTGTCCTGCCAGTATGCATGGTCCTACAGAGTTCTCATCTGTACGTGACCTACAGGTGCTCCTACAGCATCTCATCACCTGAGGTGCTGAAGCTTGGGGTACTGCTCAGGCAGACGTGCTGCAGGAAACAAATTTGCAAGGAGGATCACAGTCAATTCAGATTCTTCTGACTGTAACCTTCCTGTGTTAATTACTTGTTCAGTATTATGTCTTTTCTTCTTGATATCAAGCAGTTCTCTAAAATCCAAGTCATGTAAATAATAAGATAATTGTAGTTTTGTGGGTATTCTAGGAGAAAATAATAGCTAATACATAGCCAGTCCTGAAAACTGAGTTTATGTGATAAGTGTAGGGCATCTACATTGGGTTCCTGAAAATGTTTTTGCTGTTCTTTGCTTTAATGCCTAGAACCCATTATACTTGCTGGAGTAATTCTCTTTGTATTAATTTTAGAACTAAGATGATGTTACCACAACAGCTTTTCAAAGTTAGTTTTTAAAACTGCTTTTCGTGATACTCCATTTTTATCTTGAGTGGATTCTAACCTAATACATTACTCAGTTTTGATGCCAGCTCAGATTTCAGTATGTGCTTTAGTATATGTCTAATACATCTTTTCCAATATTGTTTCCATTTCTCCATAGTATTATCTGCTAACGAGAAAATCTGAAAGCTTTCCCACTCTGAATTAAGTAACATTTATATCAGACCACTTTCCTTGTTCCTCTAGAACAAGGCAGCTTTTACTGACTTGAGTGCCATGCTTACAGGTTTCTACAAAACACTGGGACTTGTTTTGGGAGGCTGGCTGCTTCAGTGCTGGATACAACATTGCTCAAATCAAAACAGTTCAGCAGTTTACCCAGATTCCCTTACAGCACAGCAGAGGGGAAGCCAGTTGCAGAATTAGGAAACCTGAACTGTGTTAACCCTATAAAAAGTAATTCCAGAAAATAGCTTTTTTGCAGTTTAGTAATGCTGGCTTCAACATGTCTAAAGTTAGGACTATACTTAATTGCTTTGAAACTAACTCCATGCCTAAGTAGTTCATTGAACAAATATTTTGCTTGATGCCATACCCTCAGTGTGTGCCCTCAGCACCTCTTTGGTGTTGGCTGAAACATTGGCACTGATTATTATTTCAAAAAGTCTCCTAGGTGAGGAGGACATGCTTTGCTTCACTCCTGCGAGATCTTTGCTAGCTTGTCCTCTGTACGTAAGGTAGAAGAACTGAAATGTAGCCAGCAGTTTTCAGCATGCAGGAGCGACTTTTTCAGCCCCAGTCCTATCTGTAATCCTAAATTACAGCAGGGCTGCCAAGGAGCTCATTCCCTACGAGCCTCCTTGACCAAACCAGAAGCTGCAGCCCCGGGGCACCTTCTGTCCTTTAGGTGTGACACAAAGAGCCTGCGGGCGCCCTGAGCTACTTCTTCCCACAGAGGCTCCTGGGTGAGCTTGGGGTAGTTTGGAGAGCAGATGCTGTTTATTAGGCACGTGTATCTATGCATAGAGATGACTTCCAAAACTTGGGTCATGGGACGCAGCAGGGCCTTGGGAACTCCAAGGAGGCTTCCGTGCGGGCCAAGCAGCGTGCGGAGTGGCTGGTCCTATCTCACTCCCTCAGGCTCGCCTTAACAGCGAGCACTTAACAGCGAAGGGCCGCCGGCGGGCAGGTGGCTCTTCGGGGCAGCTGGTGAGGGGCAGAGGCCATCACCTGTCGGCGGGGTTCGTGTGCGTGCAGCCAGCCCCGCTCCGAACGCCCCAGAGCCATTCCCCCGACGCCTGCCCGCGGGCAGCCGCCTTTGAAGTGCAGCCCCCGCCCGAGGGGGCGGGCGCTGTCGGGGCGGTCGCTCCAGGGAGCGCCGGCCCGAGCTGAGCTGACGAGGGGGCACCGGGGCGGCGGGGGGAGGGCGGACGGAGGCGTCGCCCGGGCCGGCCCGGAGCCGGGTCTCTCTGTTTCCCCGTAAATAAAGCGCCGGGCCGTGAGCGGCCGTATAAATGAGGCTGCGGCGGGGCCGGCTCGCCCTGCCCCAGGCCGGGGAGCGGGCGCGGACAGAGCCGTCGGAGCCGCGGTTCAGGACGCGGACAGCGCTGCGGGGCCGCGNCGGGGCCATGGCCGCGGGCGAGCGGGCGGCCGAGCCGCTGGCCGAGCTCAGCCACTACGTGGTGGCGCGGCCCATCTACAGCGAGCCCGGCTTCCAGGAGGAGAACGAGCGGCGGCCGCCGCTGCCGCCCACGCTCCGCGAGCGGGCGCAGGCGGCCTGCAGGTGGGTCCGTGCGGCGGGAGGGAGCCGGGGGGCGCCGGCGGACGCGCGGTCCCGGCGCCCGCAAACTCCACCCGCCGAGGGATGAAGTGCCCCACATGCCAGACCGCGGGCAGACACATCCCTGCTCCCCTGCGTATCGCAGCTGCCCACAGGGTGCTTCCTTCAGGAGCGCGCTTTTGACACCAGTACGTGCCCCGTCCCTCTCTGGAAGACAGGACTGTGACCGTCACTGCCCCTTAAATTAAATGTGCATCACCTCAGCTCTCTGTCACTTTGGAGTTCTTGGGGCGCTCCAACTGCAGCGCCGTGGGGTGTGTTCATCACTTGTTTTCTCGCAGATGTTCAAGGAAAAGGGCCTTTCAGATTGCCAAGTCCTTTCTGCCCATCCTGGAGTGGCTGCCCAACTACCGGGTGAAAGAGTGGCTGATCAGCGACATCATCTCGGGGCTCAGCACCGGTCTCGTTGCCACCCTGCAAGGTAAAGCCAGGCACGCCGGCCCTGCGCTCCCCAGGACGTTCCTATAAGGGATCCGGCTGAATACAGGGACGTTATTCAGATGGAATTACAAATCTGAGGCTTGTTATTTAATACTAGATATTAGGTATTATTTTGCAATAAATAATTTATGGTTTTAATTTATTCCTTTTTCTTTCCTTGGCTAGAAGATTTATATTTCCTGTGATGTGCTATCAAGATGTATTTAACTTTTCTGCCAGGCATTTTACTCAAAGAGTATTTATTTTGATATTTAAAATTTTAATTACATTGCGATAAATCAGATAGGTTCTGTGGTCTTATTTCTCTTTCTTGGTTGTCTAAGCCTATGGGTCTCCTGTAACTGCCTACAAAAATCTAGTTATTCCCCTAAAATAATGCAACCTCGATATCTACTCCTCTTTAAAATTCATCTCATAAGGTTGTTCAGGTCTCTTCAGAAGACAACCCCCAAGGAGGTGGTGATGTATTCACATTTTTAAAACAATTAAACTTGATGGATATTTACAGTACATGGCTTGCAATATTAAGTTTTCCTTACTTCCTTATTCTATTTATTAGTAAAGCTTTCAGTAGATGAACAAATGGGAAAGTGGCAGAATTAAGCAGAAATTAGTTAAAATAAGCTACTTAAGGAAGACTCAGAAGGCAGAACCATCCTGCCTGAGGCAGCATCGGCCTAAGACAAGACTAACTATAAATCTGACACACCTCCACCACGCTCATTTCTTTCATCTCAGTAGAGTTCTTACACTATTTTCACAAATTTTTCGGGACTGTAGCAGGCAAAACTAGCTGTGTCAACCCCACACTTTCCCTCAATGGAAATTAAGTGTTTGCAGAAGGGGACAAAGATTTACATTGGGAACAAAGAAAGCAGTTTACGCATTCCCGATTAGCCACAAGTATTCCCTCCTGTCTGTTCCCTTGGAGCATGCTAGGAAGGCAGAGACTGGCAGAAAAAAAGCATTACAAACTTCTGCCCCAGGCAGGGGGTGACCTGAGAAATAAAGAAAGTGGTTCTTTCACCGAGAAAGTTCCAAAGAGAGTGTCAGAGCTGGAAGATCTTTGCTGAAGGTAGTGGCACAGTTACAGGATCCCTGTGCCTTTTTAAAATGAACTGGGCTAGACGGACTTTTCATATTACTTGTAACAGCTATTGTGCTCTTACTGTAATCTCCTCATTTTTTTTTCAGTGGCCTGATTTTCTCTTAATTAGAATCCATTTGTAAAACCAGTTTCGGAAATATGCTGTCTGGTCTCCCACCTATGCATTAAAAAAAAAAATAGTAGAAAAAATTTAGTGCAAATCTACACCTAACTATAATTTTTTTTAAAAATCTGAAATTTTAAAACATGCATTACGGAAATATTGGCCAAAATATTTGCCAAAAAAGCGGCTTCTGGGATCTTGAGGTCCCTGAAGTCCCTAATTCCCAGCAACTATGTATGTTGCTTGCAGTCCTTCCATCAGTCACAGTAGTATGACCAGGACTTCAGTTGTTTGAACTCTGACAGGTTTTGGAGAATCTTTGAAGGAGAATACTATATTCTGGCTAACTGGGACATGATTCTGAAGACAACTTTTTTTATTGTTTGCTGGATTTGACAGCTTGCACGGGTATGCAAAGGAAGAAGAACCAAAACTCTCTAATTTGTGTGACTTACTATTGGTAGATTAGTTTTTAAGCTGCTGCTGGGAAAAGAAGCCTTATTTTCACAAGAGCTGAAAAAACAGAAGCATATTTGCAGTGCAATAATTCAGAGTCTTGTGCCTGAAATTTCTGTCTGTAACTAGAACTTTCACATATCCCTCTTTTCTCTCAAGAGGCACACACTCTTGCAACAATGTTCTCCACTTAAGTTTCCTATCTCAGCCTGTGTATTGGGCTAGCTATGCAAATATAGGAACATCTTTCAGTACTTACTCATCCAACTACCAGCATGGGATATACAGTCATTTACAGTCATTGATACTCACACATGTGCCTGCAACTGATTTACAGACAAAACATATTCTAATATGCATCTGGACAAAAGCAGTAAATCTTCCTGAAAGTCTATTCTAGACAAGATATAGATTGCTGAGAGATTTTAAATGTGATATTTTGATGATCTATCATTTCAGGTTTGGCATATGCTTTGCTGGTTGCAGTCCCTGTTGGATATGGTCTCTATTCTGCTTTTTTCCCCATCCTGACATACTTTTTCCTGGGAACATCAAGGCACATCTCAGTTGGTAACTGCATGTGTTCCAGTTACAGTGAATTATCTTTTACAAAGTGTTAATCCTTACTGCAGATATTCATATTTCATACAATATAACTACTTTCTGAAACAAGTTGGCTATGGTGAATATTAATATTGGTGCATCTGGGGAAATTAAGGTTTATTTCTTCTTTATACAGGCAATTGTGCATAATAGCTAACTTCAGTTGTGCCCCTGCTTTTTGCTTGAATTTGTGCTGAAGTTTAAATCTTGTCTTTGGCTACACTCTATGCAAGAAATCACAAGATCAAGGCCTCAGTAGGCAGTACGAATGACAGATACTTTGTCTATCAGCTAAAGCTCAAGATGGCTAAAACAGAGCTCTTTTAGTCTTCTCTACAAGCCTTACTTGCTGCATCCTTTTTTGATTACTGTGGACAGTATCTTCTTCTTGCCTGTCGTGGAGACCCAGAACCTCTGTATCCACTCCAGCCTCACTCTAGGTCCTCACATCAAGGCTATGGGTAAACCTTGTTGATTCTTTCAGAATACTTTCTTTAGAATTTAAGGTTTGTTTCCTGTCAGTTTTCGCATTTAAAATTCTTATTACAGCTTGATAACTGAAGTTCCTTTTTCTTCATTCTAACCAAATCTAGTCTTTCCTTGTTCATATCTACCAAGAAGACATTGTTTTCTCCTCCCAGAACTTTGGCATGATACTACACTTTTCATCAGCTTTCTTCTCTGCTGCATCAAATGTCTCTGTACGTTTTCTCAACATTGTTAGCCTCTTCCTACCCTACCAAGCAGCTCACATTTGCTATCCAGATCTGGCTTGTTATGTCTACTTACGGTGGCATTCCTACTTTCTAGATTATCAAACACTCCTATTTTATGCTTTTCCCAATTCTCTTATTCATGACGTGTCCTCTAAGGTATCTGTAAAATTTAGTTTTAAAATCTTAATTTAAATCTGTAAAATTTAACTTACCCTTCTTAAGACATCTCATGACATTTTCCTTTTCTGCATAATTTTAGTAAATAACTGCAGCAAATATGATTACTTTTAGATTGCGTTTTGCTGACACAATGATCACTTTCTCTGTATCTTGCCCAATGTGTAGTTTCAGTCATCTTTAGCCAATGTAATAGCACAATACTGCCAAAAGATGTGGTCCTATCCATTGGATCATGTTCCTGCCACAACCATGGTGTTGGAATCCCTGACCGTGTGGCACACTGGATCAGGTGAAAACTAACCATGACCAAAAAACCCCAAAACCTAACCAACCAAAAAAACCTCAAGCAAACAAACAAACCCCAAAACTTAAAGATACAAGTGTTCCTTTCACCTGGGTTGGTGATCTGTGTTGTCTGGTTGTGATGCTGATACAAGGGAGATGGTTGGAGCATGTTGAACATGTTGCCCCTTTTGGCCTTGGTACAGCCCTAAATTGGCTCAAGCAAAGCATGAAACTGCACCTGTACCTGGATGTACACTGTAAGTTATTTAAAGAAGGAGCAGTATTTAAAGAAGGAGCAATATTTTTGTTTCATGTATGCAGTGCCTGCAGTGCTTGGCCCCTCATACTATTAATGTACCCCAATTACAATATTACATGGTTTTTCTGACTTAGAGTTTCTTGCCTAGTCTGATATATGCTTTTTTTCAACGTATATTAAACCTTAATGTGGTCTGTTTGCCCTTACAGGTCCATTCCCAGTAGTCAGTTTGATGGTGGGATCTGTTGTATTGAGCATGGCCCCTGATGAGAATTTTCTCATAGAAGGCAGTAATGCTACAGGGACTAATGGCACTGGGACACTGATAGACACTGAATCCAGAGATGCACAGAGAGTGCTGATTGCCAGCACTCTCACATTCCTGGTCGGAATTTTACAGGTAAAAATAGTTGACTTGAAGACACAAGGTTGACACTGCTTTGATGTTAATGGCAGGAAAATACCTACTAGAGCAGTCAGACATTTTCCTGCAGTAAAACACAAAAATGAAGGAAAGTTATCAC
This sequence comes from Gymnorhina tibicen, assembly GCA_013399875.1. Lineage (NCBI taxonomy): Eukaryota > Metazoa > Chordata > Aves > Passeriformes > Artamidae > Gymnorhina > Gymnorhina tibicen. Next base: position 2,281,404 of record VXAZ01001116.1, on the reverse strand, counting down.
AAAATTTTAAGAGCTTCTTATGCTGTGCATTCTGTGACAGTATAACTGGGAGCACAGAGAACAGAATAGCCCTGTGATTGCAGACCAGAAGACCTGCATGAAACTGAGTACTAAAGGTGCATACACATTTCTTCAGGTCTCCTTTACTTGCTTGGATGGATGATACTAAGCTACACTAGGCTGAAATGGGGGAAATATGGTCCTAAGACTCTGCATCAACAAAGAGAAAAAACAAAGCATAAGAAATGTCCAAATAAAAGTGCACCTTTTTGTTATTTAACAAGCTGTTATTCTTCATGATTTTTCCAGGTTATATTTGGAGTCCTCCAGATTGGTTTCATTGTGAGGTACCTTGCAGATCCACTAGTTGGGGGATTCACAACTGCAGCTGCTTTTCAAGTGCTTGTCTCACAATTGAAAATAGTTCTGAATGTTTCGACTAAAAATTATAATGGTGTCCTTTCCATAATATATGTAAGTACACCCTTCTAATCTGCTTTGGTTTTATGACAGATATTTTTATATAATTGCTTATCTTCTGCTTCCATTTCACACAGGGATGGTTCGTATATATGGTAGTAAGTATAGGGCATTCATTTAGTTCTCACTTTCATGAAGATCTGCAGCTGTTCATTTATAGCTGTGGGGCTCTAAGTAGCTGCTTTTGGGGTTCTCCAGACAGAAAGTCTAATTGCCATCTTGAAATCTTTTTCAGACAGGGCACTTTTTCACATAAAGTTTAAATGTGATTATCCAGCAAAACAGTTCTTCACTTCTGGAGACTACAGTTTGTCCCATCCCTTGCTTTCTCACTTACTGTGAAGGACATTTGATCATTTATTAACACTGTCAGGTCATCTCCCAAAGCTGGCCAGTCCCAAGGCTCTTTACACTTAAGCCAGCAGGTCATTCTGGTAAAGGCATCGTTCTCCATTTCACGCTGTAGCCATGCATGTGAATACCTAAAGGATACAGACTCCCACCCTTTGGCCAGGTACCTGTTGGTTAGCAAATGTGAGGCTGAGTGTTACTATCACAACTCCATTTGTTGATTTTACAGAAAATGGTCAAATGGAGAAATGTCTTGGCTGCATTACAGAAATACTGAATTCCTAGAGGTCTGGTATTACAGAATAGTATCCTTTCCCAGGAAAATGATTCAGAGTTTTGTCACTGACTTCAGCATGAAACTATCCAGGTTCACAATATTTTAGATTTTCCATAGCACTTCATATTAGAATAGCAGATTTCTAAAATAGGCTGTTCTAGGGAAAAAAAAAAGTATTTGGAGATTTTACATGCCAGTTCTGGCAACCAGGCTAGCAAAAATACAACAGACATCTAGATTAACAATAATAGGATGAATATAACTATAAAGAGCAAGGTAAAAATTAAAAAAGAAACCTGGAGGACTATTTGTGGGGGTAAAAAAAATCTTATCTTATGGGCCTTTTCAGAATTAATGAAAACTCTTTCCCTCAGAACAAGCAAAGTTAGGTGAGACAAAGTACTGTATAATAGACCTTACAGCAGACCTGGCAGAGTGATGAACTTGTTAATCCAGCATTTTTTCCATCTCTTTTTTATGTTTATGGAGTGGATGGTACATTTAGTATGATACACTTTTTAAAAGGACCTACATGGTTCTTCCAGCTCCAGCAAGCCTGAGTGGAATGCTGACTTTTTAAGTTAAAGTTCAAAGCTTCTGTGTTCTTACAGGTGAGCCAGGTCAATGTGTTTGCAGGTGCATGTAAAGCAAAGAAATTGTTATTTCTGGTCTGCTCAACCAGTGATTTGCTGTGTCTGCTTCAGCAAGTTTTGGACTTGCTTCAGTAGTGTAGTTTAACAAACTGCAACACCAAGCATCCGACATTAGCAGAATCCACAACCAAAGTTAGGAAGTTACTGTTCCCCTGTGAAGTGAAGCAGTGCAAGAGGTGGTCAGCCATTCTTATGGGATCCGTAGTGAACAGTAGAATGGGCACGAAATGGCTTCAGTCAACCAAGGGAGGGCGTCTGATTCAGTGTTTCAGGAAGCCTTCTTTAACTTAGCAAACATAGCTGATTAAGCACTTAGATGTTTTATTTCCAAACCAAAGCCTGTTCAGAAGGGTGGGAGTGGTGCTGCTGCTGCAAACCTCCTCTTATGTTTAAACCAAAAGCTCATTACTGGGGGAGCTAACCAGGATGCAAGAAGTCTGTTTCTAACCCCTTTTCTACCAGATTGTTCTGCTACAGCTGCTTCACCATGGGATAATTACATTTTCGTGGAGACAGGAGGCAAGTGAGAACTACCCTGATGCTTAGGAGGAGGACAGAGGAGTATTTGTGACTTTTCTGTAATCATCCCTTCATGTTTTCTCTGTACAATTACTTGTAATAAACAATAGGATCAAGTAAGGGCACAGGAAGGGTAGGGAAGGGAGCTGCCTACTGCAGCCCAGTTGTGAGTGCTCCAGTCTGGGGCTGAACTCTGCTGGGAGGGTTAATGTATTGTAGAGTGGGGTTTAATGACTGCTTTTTCTGAAGCGCAGGATTCTCCATAGCCTGGTAGGACCTGTGTGTTCACACTCATTCTCTGTATGTCAGCAGTGGAAATAGGAACCATGTAGTGCACAGACCACATGTACTGGGCATGTAGTGAACCAGAGCTTTGCCCATGGGTCTGCTAGCTCTCTTCAGAAAAATTAGGATCTCCCTTGCTGTTTGTCAAAGTGAAGAAGCTACAGATCTTCCCTTCTTTGCTCCAAGGCAGGTAGAGGTAAAACACAAGTAGAGAGTTAGCTCTTTTTACTTAGTATTAATTGCCTGAAAATTGGGAAGCAGAAGTCCCCTATGTGGACAATTCTTGCAGTTATGCTTTTTCCATTAAATTTTCTGTTAAATCCCTTTACTGATTCTGTAGCACCTTGACAGTACGTTATCCTCAGGCTTCTCCAGGCCTGAAAGAAGTTGTTACTTGGCCTTCTCCAAAACCCCGTGCGTCTGGATCATCTCATGAGTATTTGCACATCCTTCAAGTGTACATAGGCAAGTTTTATGTTGTCATTTTTATTTTTCAGACTCTTGTTGAAACATTTGAAAGAATTGGTACCACCAACGTTGCAGATCTTATTGCTGGACTCCTCACCATTTTTGTCTGCATGGTAGTTAAAGAAATAAATGATCGGTTCAAACACAAGATACCTATACCTATACCAATAGAAGTTATTGTGGTAAGCAAAGGGGCCTAGCAAAAGCTGAAAACAGATAAAATGGATGGATCTAGCTACAGGAAGACAGGAACTCTTTTTAAGTCTTAAAACTGTCGTTTTATTTTATTACAGACAATAGTAGCCACTGGCATTTCATATGCTGCCGACTTGGAAAAAAAATTCAATGCAGGCATTGTTAAGAGCATTCCAAGAGGGTGAGTGTCTTTGTTTTGGGGGGAAAAAGGTATTATTTTAATTGGCTAAAAATGACAGTAGTAAGAGAAAATGCATAAAAGAAACACTGAGAACTGTAACCTGAGTTTAGAACTCATATCTGGAGATTTTCTGAGTTTTACTTCTGGCTCTACCAATTATGCCAGCTAAATATGTTGCCTAGTTTTCCTTCTTCTGTAAAATGGGCTTAGGAATGTCTATCTAATTCATGAAGTCCATCTGATAATTAATTGCTTCCTGCTCATGAAATGACTATAGGACTATGGAAAATGGTTAAAAAAAAAAAAGGATTTTTAATAAAGAAATTCTGCATAGATTTAATTTCTGTAATCCTGAGTTATCCCACTGTGGTTCATATTCATGCTGCTACTGTTATCCCAATCAACCTTGTCACTTCCATACTCATAGGAGCAAGGATGTTGAGGATTACACTGGTAGAGACTTTCACTTGAAAGATTCAGAGCACTTCACAGTAGTAACCTTCACATTCCATTTGGTATTCAGGGCTTAATTAATTAAAATTTGTGGAAACACAGTAGGGGATAAAATGCTTTTGAGGTCTTACTGAAGAAGTATGTTAACAATAGTATGAAGCGTCATTAACATATTTATGTAATTCATCATACTATTCAATACATCCTTTATCCACTGCTTCAAAAAATGCAGTTTTTCACTTTGCTATCATAAGGCCAAATCTCAGTCATGCTGAGAACAATGGGAGCTTTGTTGCTGACTAATAGCATCAGGATTTCGGCTGTGGTGAGCTAGATAAGCGTGTTCTGTATGTCAATGGACTGTTTCCACCTTTTTATTAACTTGAAACATTACACTTCATATTATAAGCAACCTGTATGCCTCCACCTCAAACTCCTTGACAGTTCTGGTAGGAACAGAATTCAATCAAAGTTGGTAACACTAATATATTTTCTAAATGCTAGATTTTTGCCTCCCGAACCTCCAAACGTCAGCCTGTTTTCCCAGATGATAGCAGCCTCCTTTTCCATTGCTATTGTTGCTTATGCTATTGCCGTATCTGTGGGGAAGGTATATGCAACCAAGTATGACTATGCTATTGATGGAAACCAGGTATGTATAACCAAAATAGTTTATAAATATAGTGAATGTAAAACATGCTGACTTATGTAGCCAAATGAAAGAAACACCATTCACACACATTTTTCAGACAAGCACTGAAATCTGACAGGAGAAATTCTTTTAACTCTTGAAAAAAGAATTAGCTGAAATGGCCACACAGAGATGAGCCAGATCCATCTTCAGTATGGGCTTTTCATACTACTTTTATTCCTTCTGTATTGGTTTAGTGACTGCAGTAGCTCTGAAAGGGCTAAGCACTGTATAGGGGAATTTTCTGGTGATGTCAAGTTGACATCGCCAGGTTCAGCAACCTACTTTCCATTTCCACTTGTAAGGCATATTTTGAGGTATGTTGCTTGGTCAGGTGAAGGTAATGTCAAGATAAGAAGTTGCTCTGGACAGCTTTGTTTAGGCTTAGTCTTCATGTAGGATTTGAATCAGTTGAACTGTACAGTTAATTAATTATTGTACTTCTCAGCATGACACTAGTTACATCAGTGTAACTGTACTTGTAACCTAATAGATCAGTCCTGCAGCTTCACAGAAGTTAATGCCTACCAGCATATGAACGTGCTGGAGTGGCTGTCTGCACTAAATGGCTGGACTGCTGTAAGCACTGGTTTCTAGGGGCACATAGCTAGAATGTGACATGAGCTGTGCATCACAAGCTCTTACAGGATTCCTGCATTTGTTCAGTGTCTTCACCAGGGGTTATGTTGCTTGCCCGTGGTGTGGAATTAAAATGTCAGAAAGCTTCCTTGTCCTGCATCTATGCTAATTTTTAATTTTATCCTTTGAGCATACTAGAAAATGCCCTCACAACAAATAGATAAGCTGAGTACTTTGTTTACTGAGTCTTTTATTTTAATACTAATGAGTTACATAAAGTTTGACTTCAGAAACACAGTTTTGCAGTATATAAGAAAATTATGCTTCTGTTTGTCAGTTTACAATCCTCAAAGGCCATGTCTGGTAACACTTGGTCTTAAAGTTGACCAAAATGCACCAACTTTCAGTTTAACAAATCTGAAAGAATAAAACATAATCCTAGAAGTGCTGTTTATCCTGTTCTGTTGTTGAATATGTTGTTCTGCCAGCAGTGGTGTGCTTCAAAGATACTAATTAAATATTGTAGTAGAAGAATTCATTTATAAAAGCAAAGTGCCTTCCTTTCAGTACAATGTTATGAATTTTACATGTAGTGAAAGGTTAAATGGAGCCCAAAATGATGGGCAAATAGCTTACTTGATCTGGAGAAGTTAAAATAACATCATAAAAGCAGGTAGTAAAATAATTTTGAAGGACAGGTTGCTACTATTATCTACCAGTGTCTATATTGTCTTCATAGAGCTGGATTATTAACACCTAAGAACACTAGGAACTATACTTCCAGTATTTTCTCACGGATCACAGTGGTTACATGGGAGTAGGCATGAATTATTTAGGTCTGTTCTGTTAAAGAACACAACTTCCTGCTCTGGTAGTCGGAGCTAAATTAAAAACTTACAGGAAATTTAATTTTGCAGAAAAGAAGGGAGACAGTCAAAATCAAATCTTATATTATGTTTTTAAAAGTTTGCAGTGAGTGAAAAGCTCCTATGCCTGTGTCAGCTTGGTGAAAACAATGTTTCTGTCAATTATATGGGTTTGGTTGCAGACAGCTCCCAAATTCTTTATTTCCCAGCGGAGGAATGGCCCAGATCCCAGGACATAAAGCTCCCAGGGTCCTTGTCACTTGAGCAGAACAACCAGCATCAGTAGGTGCCAGCATCTGTGACCCTGGGGCAAATCTATGAGAATGCTGCCTGAGACTCAGCGTGAGTTCATTGGGAAGCTTAGAGTGAAAAACTTCTGGCTCAACAAACTAGAAATTTTCAGTGAAACTGTTTTATTGCAAAGTTCCTTAATAGTTCTACTAATAATACAATGCTTTGCATTAGTTAAAGGCTTGTCTAAACTCAGACTATTGTACTGATCAAAATAATTTGTTTAGCTGATGATACCTGGGAGTTAAATTTATTCTAGTACCCGTTTCTTGATGCAATTATTACAGTGTAATTCTTAGAAATGTTATGTTTGCTAACATTGATGGAAGTAAGCTTTAAACACCTTTGTATGACTATGTCCACGTCAGGGGGAGTATACCAACTGCTTTGTGTTGGTTTCCAAACAGAGGTAGCTGCACTGGCACAAGAGGCATTTGTGTAAACATTTAACAGCTATTACTAATTCATACTCTTCTTAATATTATTGTGCTACCTCCTTTATCAACTACTGCAGAAGCTATTATAATTCTCCATTGAAAAACTGTCTTCAGGCATCTGTATTTACAGCACCATCCAATTATCTTTCAGGAATTTATTGCCTTTGGGGTCAGCAACATTTTTTCAGGTGCCTTTTCTTGTTTTGTTGCAACTACTGCTCTTTCACGGACTGCAGTCCAAGAAAGTACTGGTGGAAAGACTCAGGTAATGACCTCTTCTTACTAATAATGTGCACAGGTAAACTGAATTTTGTGTAGTGCACAGATTTCACTGTGGGATGAAAATAGTCCTACAATGATTGCATTGCTGGCACATGGAAAGCCACAGGTGTCTTAGCAGCTCAGGTCTAGTAGGGAATCATTTTTGTAGCTCTGCCAGAAGAGGGCAATCAAGTTTTACATTCTGTGAATTACCTTAGGGGTCAGATCTTTTCACTGAAGTTCCCTAGAATTTCATTTCCAGTTAAAGGGCTGAGTTTGTCACAGTAGGATGTGGGAGGAAATCTCTCCCAGATGACCATGATATCTTTAAGCTTTCATGTGTTTGCCTGAGCAGCTCTGCCATTTGCCATTCACCATCAGCCATGGACCATCTTTGTCGTGTTGAGCTAACTACTTTGTCTTACCATACTACAGTTGTGTGGTTTTTAACAGTGAAAAGCTACAGGTTATCCAGCAGCTCCTTTTCCAGCTGACACACAGACTGTTCCATTCATTTGTCTATGTAACAGAACCCCTCCAAGAGCTACTACCTTGTGTTTGTTTAGACTACCTGCTTAACTGAATTCTCTCTGTGTTAGCTGAAGTGCATAATGGTTGCCCACATATGCCTAAACACAATGACACTTTGGCAGGTCTCCTTGTTCCTAAAGAAATGTAATGTGCAACTGTTTGAACCTTTTTCTTTGTAATCCTAGAAACAGAGGATAGAGTCGTAGTAAGTTCACTTCCTATAAACGCTGTTCTTTGCAGGTTGCTGGTATAATCTCAGCTGGGATCGTTTTGATTTCTATTGTTGCCCTGGGGAAATTGCTAGAGCCCTTACAAAAGGTACTGTACTCTTCCTCTGCACACAGCCACATCAGATACAAATGCTCAACTATGATGGGCAAGATTAATATCCTTCTTTAAACTCGGGTGACTGATTCCAGACAGGGCTGTGGTTTACAGTGTGATGTTTAATGTTGAACACTATCTTAATATGCATCTTTGCTTCTGAATACCACTTTTTAATTATTTTTCTTCACAGTCTGTGTTGGCAGCTGTAGTCATAGCTAACTTGAAAGGGATGTTCATGCAAGTGTTTGATGTGCCCCGTCTGTGGAGACAGAACAAAGTGGATGCTGTAAGTAACCTAATTTCTTTTTCCCCCTGAATGTTTTTGTCCAGTTTTGGGGTTTTTTACCTTTTAATGCCATCCAAGTTTGTCTTAACTACCACATAAACAGGATTTTGAGGAATTAACATCAGAAAATTTTACGTGCATCCTCAATATGCAAATGCCATGAGGTCAGTTAGAAATTCCCCATTTTTAGGTCAGTATTCTGCTAATTTTCTCTATTCCCTATACCCTGCAGTAAGGGTGCCAATCAGGGTATTCGTGTGCAGTGATAACTCCTTCATATCCATTTCCATAGTTTACAGCAATCTTGTGTTGATATGGTTTGAAAAGCAGAATAAAGATGGCCTGTTGCCACCTTTACCATTCTGATCTTATATTTTGCACTGTTTAAATGAGTCAAAAAAGGTGACCTTTCCTTAATTCATGTACATACATTTATGTTGTTACTACATGAACATCCCATTTGTCTGACTAATCTCAGGTAGTCCTCAGAAAATATGTTTTCATGTAGCAGGACTAATCCAAGCTAGACTGTGGATTTGTTTGGCATGCTAAGGGATGTATGAACAGATTTCTCTTATGAACCACTATAACCATATGGAAGAACCATAACCATATAACTCACATCTCCCAGTGTGTATTCTGTGGAACAGACTTTGATTGCGGCTCTTAGGGAAGGAAAAGATTGCATGGAAGACATTTTTTCCATTAAGTCCTTACTGTGCTTAGATTTTACAGTTAGTGTCATTGGGCAGTACCTGTCTTAGACAGATCTCAAATATTTTAGTCAATCATTTACTGGTTTATAGGCAAAAGATCCCACTGACTTCAGTGTGAAGTGGAAGCACTTAGCTTTCTAAAAAATCGAGTCTACTGTGTGTTCTGCCTGGGCAGTGATGTAGGAAAGAACTGAGGAGTGCACTTCAACTGTTCTGCCTGAATATTCAGTGGAGATCTTAGAGAAGTGCCATCAACCTATTAATATGAAATACCTCTCTTTGCAACAGTTCTGATTCTTAGGTATCACTGAGGAATCCCCTTCCTTCCCTATATGTCTGCATGGGGGGCATGTTACAGTATTTTACATCTTGGTAAAATAAATTTCTTTCACATTTTTAAGGAAGGTTTTGATGACAAAGATTGCCATCATCAGAAACAAGTAAATACAACATTTAACTATTTCCTTTAATTTCACCAAAGGAGTCAGATCCTTAAAAAATATTGTTATGTTGAAAACCTATTCTTTCCTAAAAAGCTAACTATGCCTAATAAGATATGATGGATGAAAGCATCTTGGAGGAAAAAGAAGATTTTTGTATGGAAGTCAGATAATTGCTACTGTGCTACAATCAGTTCCAAAGTTAAAATCTGCTACTCACATTATCTGGTCTAGTGTTTCTTTAGCATGACCAGGAATCATATGTTAAAACTAAAATATTTGACATTTGTTATTTCTTCTCCAGATGATCTGGGTTTTTACATGTATAGCATCCATCATTCTGGGACTTGATTTGGGATTACTTGCTGGCCTTTTGTTTGGATTGCTGACAGTTGTGCTGAGAGTTCAGTTGTAAGTAATACAGTATCAGAAATAATTCTTAGTTTTATATTATGAAAAAGGAAGATAATATGCTGAAAAGCAAGATGATTTGTGGCAGAATATTTGCTTGTGTTTACAAAAACTTTGAAATGAAAAAATCCGTTTTTTTTAGAACAAGACACTCTTTGTGTGCTATAATTTAATTACACTGATAAAAGAGAAGCTGCATTATTTTATCAGTATTTCATATCATGTTGGCCACTCTGGTGTTACTTAGCCATATGTTTTCTATGCACCCACATAGCTGAGTTCTGGGAAGGGATAGGAGCATTCTGGATCAAATAGATGCATGGCTTGTGTGATTAATTGATCATTATAGTAACTCTTAGCAGGTAATACTACTACAGTATGCTGCACATGCCAATAACCTTTTTACTTACTGCTTATACAAGACTAATTGTATGGCTGTAAAAGAAGAGCAAGTGAAGGCATGAGAATAAGAAAAAAATTTGTGCTTCTGGCTGATTTGTTGCTGCTTAAAGAATATATGGTAGTGGAATGGTGAGAAAAGGTGGATTTGAAGAATGTTATTTGGTCATCTTGTTATTTTTCACTGATCTTTTATCTGAAAATACAACATAACTCCTTTCCTTCAGCTTGGAGTCCAGACAGTAATGTAACTAGCATTACAAAAGGATAGTTGAACTGTCAGCAAATGCATAAAAATAAAGCCTTGCAAAAGTTGTTACAGAATAGTAGATTATAAAAAATGGAATTTGAAGATCCTCAAAAAACATTCCCAAATTCAACTCAGATAATGTTACCAAAGTATAAAGGGGAGATGAGGCCTTACAAAATTGAAAACAATTTGCTTCAGCTGTTAAATATGTACCTGGAGACTGCGAAACATATTGGTTTTGTTACTGACTGAAATAAGAATTTTAAAGGTTGGACAAAAAGATCTACATAATCTGAAAATAATGTAAATGTATTTTAGTTGACTTGAAATGAAAAAAGCCATCAATTTTTTTTCAGAGATAATTTTTTTTTAAAATTCAAAGCAATCTGCTTTTAAAATCTTCTTCTGGTTTGGGAAACCAATTGAACAAGTTGTTCACTCAGCTCTTAAGTCAAAATAGTGCATTAAGTAGGCTGAGACCAAAGTACCTTGTTTTTATAAAGGCCCTTTAACTACAGTGACGCAAAATAGCTTCAACACTTTTGCAAGTCTGTTAGTTTGGCATTAGAAAACAAACTACAGGAGTCAAAGACACTTTGTGTGCAGCAATGCCTTCAATTTCGTGAGTGCCCATGTATGACGTTTACCTTCACTGTCTTTTTGTTTCTGTTAGTCCTTCATGGGGAGGCTTTGGAAACATTCCAGGCACAGACATCTACAAGAAGGTCAAGGACTACAAAAATGTAAGTGATTGTGAGTTTTTTCCCGTCAGTGTACAAGTCAGTGTAAGAAAAGGTTGTGCCTTGCATATTGTACACAACTTGAATTTGGAAGGGGGTCCTCAAAGATAACAAATTCCAGCATCATCTTCATCCAGATGGTTGCTCCATCTTGCATGCTGGGGCTGTAAGCTTCTAAAAATGGAACGCCCTCAATCATCAACAGATACATGCATTTTTTTTTAAACTAGATATGTAGTTGAACTGTTGAAACAGTGAAACTGCTTCTTGTTAGTCAAAATATGACTGTTGCTGTTTAACTTTATATTCTTTGGCAACAGGTTATAGAACCAGAAGGTGTGAAGATTCTCAAGTTTTCAAGTCCGATTTTTTATGCTAACATTGATGGACTGAAAAGCAGCCTCAAATCCACGGTAAGTGATATGTGATGGGTTTGGAAGCTTCTTAACTATCCTTGAGATTTCCACAGAATTATATCTAGGTTAAGTTAAATAATTTTGGTCCTTTTTCTGTAGGTGGGATTTGATGCAGTCAAGGTATATAATAAGAGACTCAAAGCACTGAGGAAAATACAAAAGTTAATCAAGAAGGGAAAATTAAAAGCTACTAAGGTAGGCCTTTTTAAAATTATTTATTTCTATTTTTTCTCAAAGGATTACTGTTGGAGCTTTTTAGTTAAGGCTTAATTATTAATTACTCTGTATTCAACTTTAAAATAGAGATGAAAAATGTGACTTACTACATGGTAGTACAGTTTATAAGTAGCATAATACAGAATTTATAACATAACTTAACTTACAGTTTTAATTACCTAGATCCTGATTTAACTTAGGGTTTCTAATTACCTGGACCCTCTGCAGATCAGGTCAGATCTTAATACATGGTTTAATGTATCAATATAACAATCCTAATCTAGATTTAAGAACTACATGAAAGAAGATGAGTCACCAGTACTCAGAGAAAACAGAAGACAGTGGAGGCATTCCTGACCCCTGGGAGTGTCACAGGTCTCACTGTCGGCAGCAGTTTTGGTCCAAATTTCCCATGCAGGACTTGTCATGGACAGTGCTCTGTGCACTGTTATGCTTCACTTTTCTCTGATGGGGTTACTAACTACACCTGGTTGCCCATGTGCCTGGGACCTTCAGCAAGGAAGGGAGAGATTAGCCTAGTGCCCAGGAATCTTGAGGCCGGTAGGGAGAGGAAGAAAAGAAATCTGTTTGATTTGTCTAATTGGTTCACAGGACCTTCAGGGCCTGAGAATGAGGGAAAAGGGAACAAATACATGACCTGCTCGGCCATAGGGAATGGCTTCTTGCCTTATAAAATGGCATTAATAATGCTAACCACAGCACCAGGATTGGGAGCAGGGGGTACTGCTCACAAGTGTCTTGTCAATTCCTTCATCCTTCAGAAGGTACCACAGGGAAGTATTTTCTCTAACTCCAAAACTTAAATTTTATATTCCATATATTATCTACACATTAGAATGGCATCATCAGTGAGCCTGGTATTAGTAATGAAGCTTTTGAGACTGACGAGGAACCTGAAGACAACCAGGATCTTCGAGTTCCTACCAAAGAAGTAGAGATCCAGGTGGACTGGAATTCAGAACTCCCAGTCAAAGTGAACATCCCCAAGGTGCCCATCCACAGTCTCATTCTTGATTTTGGAGCTGTAACCTTCTTGGATATTGTAGCTGTGAGATCAATAAAAACGGTAAGGGCATTTTTTTCTGATGTTCTATGAAAATGAAACTAGTCAGTAGTATGTAAATCAAGAACTGTTAGCTGAAGTTATTTTCTGAGTCTTAGAAAGTCTGTTGTTGAAAAATATCATCAAAAGATATACAGCAAAAAGTAGAATATTGTTGGTGTGTGTATTTTAAGTGGGAAAAAATGCATTAAAAGAACAGTATGAAGGCTGCATAGTCAACTACTCAAAAATTTTAACTGCAAAATGTCCCCTTATAAGCATATGTTATGAAATATTTTAGTTATATATTTTCTTTCCACATGCCTCCTGCTTTAATCTGGGCACACGATGATGCTCACTCAATACAGAGGTAGTAAAAATTTCATCTTACCATCCCTGTTCAGCCTTTAGCCACAAGATTTATTTATTAATTCCATATTATTTTAATTATGAAGGAAAAATGATTCATTTCTTTATAGTGGTTGGTATGAGCGCTTCATCAACATTCATTAATTAATTTTCAAACTCACAGTACATAATAAGGAGATAATATTCCTGGTTTAGGAAGAGGGAAATGACGTATAAAGATTAAGGCCAAGTATTTCCATTATTTTTTGGTGCCCAGTTACAAGTGTGTAGGACCAGATTGTTCAGTCTTTAGTATTTTCTGATATTCTGTATGTTCAGATTGATGCTTTCACTAACTTAATCTTGCAGCTGGGACTATTTAGCCTATCTATAAAACTAGATCTTTACCAGGACTCTAGTTTATCAATTAACAGAAGGGAATGGAATTAGTAATCACCTCTGAAAATACTACGAGACTTGCCTGCCACCAGGGAGCCAGGGGTGGATTCCAGTCTCCTGCCTTTTAACTAAGTGAAATACAGGAGCAGTGTTTGCCCTACTTCAGCTCCTGCCTGAATGTGGGAATACGCGGTTCGTTGACACGACATTCCATATGTAGCTTTTTCATCCAAGAACAGGTCCATCTGGTGCACTGCATGAGGGAAAAATCTGTGTAAAAAATACAATGAATGATTGTATCATATCACACATACATGGGGGAAATGAAGCTTGCTCAGGCCGATGTGGTCTTTCTTGGAGGAGATGATTATTCATATTTTGAGAATAGAACAATAACCTTAATTGGCAGCGATGCCTGTGTGTGTAAAACGGGTAGCTCCACTTACGTAGCTGAAGACTGGCCACTTCAGCAAACAGGTACTTAACTACTGGATCTTTAAGTATAGCAAAGTATAGCAGCACCTTATTTATGATGAATAAACAAAATGTACTATGTGGATTAAAGACAATCAGAAAAAAATGAAGTGCGTGTGCCTATACGTTAGATAGACATACAGACATATACGTATTTTCTCCTTATAGACTTTATTTATTGATGTCCCTGCTCCAAACTTTTTTTTTTAGATAATTAAGGAGTTTGAGAGAATTGATGTGAGAGTATACTTTGCTTCATATCAAGGTAAATATCCAACTATTTCTACTTTCACTCATGCAAAGAATAAAATGAAAAAGTGAGAAAGTACCTCTAGATGTGTCTGTGGTAGCATCTGCACTAATAAATATGTGAACTGTCACACTGGTAAACATTGTTGGCTCCAGTGGGACACAAAGAATGGTGGTGTGTAAAGGAAATATGGAAAGTAAAAGTCAAGACTAAATTATAATTGATGGATTCATTTGGCTGTACATTTGATTTCTGATAGTTGCAACTATGTATTTTGACATTTATTTCTTAAATTACTTCATATTGTATAAACGTGTTATGACTTTCTTTTATTCAGATAACCTTATATCTCAGCTGGAACGTAGTGCCTTCTTTGATGACACTGTCAGAAAAGACATATTTTTCTTGACTGTCCATGATGCTGTGCTCTACATAAGGAATCAAATGACATACAGTGACAACCAGGATCCCATATTTGAGAAGGTAAGGATATCCAGCAGTACATTTCCCTTCCTTCTGACATGTAGCACTCATTCTTGAAGTTCCCATGGCACATTTGAAAACTAGACCTAGAACTGTAGTGGGAGTGTAGTAAATTGGGCAGCTTCTGTAGTATTGTGAGTATTTTTCTAGATCAAAGGAAGGGTCTGTCAACTCCAGGAGTTTGTTAGTGAAAAGAACATGAGAAGCAGCACATATGGAAAACACTTCATCCTAAGACACATTTTCTGACAGCTGACATCTTAAGAACCTCCTCAGCTGGAGGTTGCATTTGGAACATTATATTTAAGTGTTACAGATGGATTTTTCTTTGTTGTGTCTGTCATACTCCTTTTGGAATCCGTGACACTATCCTATGGAGATGGGTTCTCTAATTTTAGATTATATGACAAATATTTCCTGCTTAGTTTAAGCCCTGCTGGACTTCTAGATTGTTAGCTGCAATGAATAATCATTCTGGGCTCCCTTTCCCAACACTCCATAGACTTCTGATCAAAGCTATAATCTCATTCTGTTTGTTGTAGATATGTACAAAAGCTGTTCCACACTAGTGTTCATTCTTACTGCCCTTCCCTGTGCATTTCCTCGTTGTATTCTCTGTTTTTTTCAGATAGCCAGAATGCTCTGTAGCATTTAAAGATGTGGGCCTCCACTAGAAAATGGTCATATAACATCCTCCTTTATTTTCACCACAATTCCTTTCCTAGCAATCACTATACAGTATTATGAATAAATAGCAATTAAAATTAATATTACTGATAAATAACTTGGATAGGACCCTTATTTTTTATAACCTTTTCATACTAATATTTTATAGTAGAGATTAACATTTTTATAAAGCTGTACAGTAGTTTAGAGATAGATTATGTTTTTATTATTTTTACAAAGCCATAACTAGTCATGTAAGCAGAGACAGGCCCAAAAGCTCTGCAATTTATAAGTTCCTCCCAGCTGAACTAAATCATCATCATCTTTGTGAAGGAACAGTAAAAAACAGACTCTTCTAAGTTGTGGAAATTATTTTAAGGTACTTCAGAGTAAAAAAATAAATTTCAGTGATATGGACAACATGTAACTCATCATGTTTCTTAATTACTTTCTACCAAGATTTCACTCATGCAGGAGTCTAAAGAACCCATAGAGTTCACAGAAGCAAGCCGGCCTGATGATGAACTTGATGTGCAGGAAGAGGTATGCACTTTAGAACTGAATGTGTCTATCCCTCTGCCTGTAGCCTTGAGTCATGCTGTGAAAGTACCCTCAACAGGTACCTTCTCCATAAATAAATATTGTCTCTGGATAACGAATGTCAGCGCTAAGTGGAGGAAGTCACATTTTTCTTGAGATGGTAGTAGATTATATCTGCTTAAGTATCTCCTCATCTCTCTTGCTTTAGGATTACTTTAGCCTTACACAGGCTTATAAATATATCTAAACACAAGATGGGTGCCTAAAAGAAGACTTGGTAAGGCTTGAGGCATCAGAGTCCAAAATGATGATCAACCTCCCCCTTTCACCCTCATTTTAACACAACAGACACCTTGTTGCACAATCTGCACATGTTACAGAAGTTACTTTCTTTATACTTTCACTGAGTTTTTAGTTTACACAAACATGTAATTTTCCCAGATGGTGTATACTCACAACTAACCATGGCCTGTTTCTCTCCGCCTTTCAAAACCCATTTCTCTAGGCTATGCGCCGACTTGCTTCCTGAAGGACTGCTGGTACTGTCCTGCCTGTGAGTGCACAGCAATATTCACACACCAGTACTATCTATATCAGCATTTTCTGCTATGAAACCAATCTTTGCACTTGAAGAAAACCCTGATTGTTTGTCTGAATGATACAGATCTCTGTAACTCTCCAAATCTTAGCTAACATTATCCCAGAAATACTCTGGACCTTGATTCTGCAAGCACTTTCTGCTATGATACATATTAATAAAAAAGAAAATCAGAACACTATGGTGAAAGATGTACTCAGTTTTGGGACTAGTCAGGCAGAAGTCGCACTACACTTTTGTCAGTGTGTACAGGATGAAAAGCTGCTCTGTGGTCTGCCCAGGAGAGCGGAAGAGAGACCAAAATCTTTGGATGGCAAGCCTTTTGTTCAGTATTTGTACAATGCCTAGTGAAAGGGCAGGAGTTCTAGGTGGCCAAGGCTTTGAATTCTAGAACATTAGTGTGAGAATATGTGCTAACAAGCCTTGAAAACTGTATCATGATCATTTTTTTCAAGCAGTTCCTTAAATTGCTGCAGGTAGTTAGATCACTGAAACAGGTGACAGGTGAAACTGTCACATGAACAGGAAACAGCACTGAACTGCTGTAATACTTCAAACAGGAAAAGCTTCTAAAGACCCTTGGATATGGGTTCATTAGTTCTGTATTAATCCCATTGTAGCAAGTCTTGCACTACTATTGATTGTCCCTTAAATGAAGGACAGACAGATTATTTTGGCTAGGTTACATAATCTCCATCAAGAGGCAGATCATGACAAAAATTAAGGAGAACCTTAGTCCCTGGGTACTTAATGGAATCTGTAAAGCAGGATGGTACTGAGTGCAAGCAAGAAATGTGACCTAGTATTGAGTTTTGTGGTTTTTTTAAATGGAATATAGGTGTATTTTTTGTTTAATGAATAGTTATATTTTTTATAGAGATGTTTTCTTTTAATATTCTACATCAAACTGCTGCTGTTCTTTTACATTTGAAAGTTCATAATGCACAAGTGCAATAATTTACAAAAGATAAAGATCTGACCAGCAAAACTTTAATCTTTAACTAATGTTCTTAATTTTCATGAAGAAGAAATGTATTCTGATGGAAAACAGACTGCTACCTTAAATTTTTTAGCACTACATTATTTTTTAAGTGGGAAAAAACCCTCTATGGTGAGGAAGCAGATAAAAAACTAAAGTGTAAGAAATGTCCAGGTATAAAATGCCTTTAACTTTAACAATGTGGACTAATTACCTTCAGTATATTTAATTTTTCTTATTTGATTACATGAGAGAAATTTTCCCACATCACACTGCACAGAGAAGATTTCTGCTGCAGGTAACACTAGTGGAAAAGCTAAGCACTAAATTAATTATTCTGGCCTCAGCACCTGAGAGAACTGTGTCAAAATCAGTGAAAAAAAAAATCCTATAAACTTCAGTCAGTTGGACAGTATCTTACACAATAGGTAACAGCACCAAACTGGCATCTGTGTTCTCTGGTTAAGTCACAGACTTCAGCCTTCACAAGTCATTGAAGCTTCTCAGTTCAGACCCTTGAACTTAGGTGATGTTCGTGCTCCAGTCCAAGCCAGCAAACAGCAGGATTGTATTCACCGTGGGCATGGGCCATTTGTCTGTGAGATGGGCATCTCCACCAGCTGAGAATGAGGCAGCTGCTCAAGGGGAAAATCAGACCACTCTGCACCTCTTCAGATGGAACCATTAATTTCTATTGACACTAAGGCTTCAGCCCAGGCTGTGATTTGACAATTCATGCTTTTTACTCTACCTGTCCTCCTTCTGTCCCCTTGCCAGCCTCTCATGGGAGGTTGACACTTCAGCCCACCTTACTGGCCTGAAGTCCCTATCAGGCCATGGCCCCAGCTCTATTAACCTGACTACTGGAACAGTTGCCAGTGCACAAGGCCAGTGACATGTTTTTTAGAAGCTGTATTGATTTTCTAAAACAGATGTACATTTTGTGTAAAAAGTAAAATATTCTACCTGGTAAGTGAGCTTTCAGCTAATTGTTATGCAGGACACATTCTATGGAAAAGAGGGTAAAAAAGTGGTAGCAGTGATTTTTTTTTCCTCAAGATAACATCTGCACTATGAAGTTTCAGTACAAATTCTTACTTGACAGAGATGTGGCCTTACATTATTTTTTGAACTTTGTCTAGTTCTTGTCTGTACAGGTATTTAAAAAGCAATGAAATACTCAAAAGTCTTCCAGTTCCTTTCCAAATATTTCATCTGATCTGGGATTAATTGTGATAAAATAAGATAAAATGCACTTATTCTCAGCCTGCGTATTTCTTCCAGGCATGGTTGTTCTTAATTTTACAGGCACAAAATATTAAACTTTTTCTGAAAACCAGCATTTCTCTCAAAGCCTACAGTGGCATAGAAGGGTAAGAGATAATATGCAGAATGCATTCAAATGCCTTTCTCAGTGGGTATGTGCTTAATTTTCTATGTATCCATCAAAATTAAGGATACCAAAATAATGGATTTTGCAACAAAGCTAAAATTCTCTACCGTTTTGTACTAACTCAAATATCTCTAAGTAGTTTAACGAGGTGTGCTCATCTTTTTCCAGTAGGATGAAGAAGTGGTATTTTTGTATGCATTTTGAGTATTACTGTTCTGTCTTTGCATGTCAGGTATTAAATTTGGAGATGTATTTTAAGTTTTTTTACACTTTTAAAAAGCTGCATTTGAAAAGTAATTGTACCCATTAACTAAAAATAAAGTTGTGCATACTGAACACATGCTCCTTGCATCTGTATATATGGGGGTTTCTTGTTTGGTTTTGGGTTTTTAAAGTCTTTTCTTTGTGAATTCTTATTATGGGGAGATAAAGCATATTATGAAGGATCAGTGTCATGCTTCCCTTGGGACTGTTTTGAGGATCAACAAAGACAAAAGGGAAAACCTGTCCTCTCTGCCTTGTGCAGATAGGACAAGAAATGTTAGACTTAAATGGCAGCTTTTACATGTTAAGGCTATAAAGATAACGAGACATTGTCTGTAAGGGCACAAAATCCCAATCCAGGAGGCTTTTAGTGAGACAATCACCAATCTGAATTGCATGGAGTAGAGTTACCCCTACTTTAGGGTTGTGAAAGGACAGCTCGAGGCCACTTTCTACTTACAACCTATGACTTCATTGTATTTTTATTTCTTTCTTCAGTACTATAGAAACACTCAGCATCCCACGCAATTACACGGGAATTACAAAATGCTAAATGTTGGGTCCTCTCCTGAGCTACTGAGCTCTATTGCTGTGAAGCTTCTGAGTGCTCTGGAGATTCACTGTTCCATCACTTCTACAGCGTGTCAGGCATCTGCCATTTCCGTGCTAAAACTTAAGGCTGACCATCAGCAGCCGAGAGCGCGATGCGGCGTCCCATCTTCCCAGTCTGTTTGAAGGCTGCACTGCACAGGCGGCCGAACGGGGCCTCCGTGGCTCCTGAACTGAGACCTCTCTCATGTTTTCACTTCATCCTTCCCCGCAAAACCAAGGGTCACGCCTCCCAACTGCAACTAGTCGCGGCTCTGCACCCCGAGGCCGCCGCGCTCCCCTCCCGCCGCGGCGTGAAGCGGCCGCGATCCCTCCGTTCCTCTTCCTCCGCGGTGTGAGGCAGCCCCGCTCCGCCGGGCCCGGGCCAGGCCGGCCCGCTCGGCCGGGGCTCAGCGAGCGCGGCTCCGCCGCCTGCGCCCCGCGCGCGCCGCCGCC
>VXAZ01001116.1:2214960-2261011 GCA_013399875.1 Gymnorhina tibicen | reverse complement strand
GCTGCCCCTGCCCCGAGGGCGCTCGGCCGGGCTGAGGGGCCGCTGCCGGCGGGACGCCCCGTCCTGGGCGGAGCGGCGGCCGCTGACTGCGCTGGCCGGGCCGGGGTGCCTGGGCCCGGCACACCGGATGCAGCCTGTGGCGTCCCGGAGGTGGGGGAGAGACGCTCGTTTGCCCGCGGCGTTTCCCGGCATCGGTGCCCATAGTGTGTTTCCTGATTCCGTACTTGTGGCCCGAGAAGAACCTTCCTCGTGTGCTTAAATTTGTTTTCGTGGTTTAAATGTGATCGTTCTCCGGTGAGCGCGCTGGCGTAGCTGTGATCCTTTGGTAGTTAATGCGCTGGCTTAGTGTAGTGAATAAATGAATGGACGTGGGCTTTTTGCTAAGGTGGTTTTGGAGGTTTTTTTCCTTTCCCTTAGAAAAGATTGCGTTATGACTCTATCTGTTTCAAGTATTTGAGCTCTATTTGTGAATTTTAATAAAGCTTGAAATGCAAAAATAAAACTTAGGTTGATGAAGGTGACATTTCAATAGGTTGCATCACGTCTCATTAGAGCTTCTCTAAGTAGTCTTAACAAGTTTGGTATGTTTGTTGTAGTTTTTTTCTGGACATAATCCTGCAAGTTATGTTCACACAGACTGGAATTTATTATCCTTCCATGAAACATGAATGACTAATAACCTTGCTAGTTTGGGTTAGTTGAGCAGCTAACTCATGTAAATGTTCCTGGCTTGCAAGGCTTAAGGAGGAAAAGCTACAGAACTTATTGGCAATTCAGTGGACTAAATAATACACAAGTTTTTGATTTTTAAAATTTTAGTTATCCTTATTTGCAGATGGACTGAGTTGCTGCAGAGGCAGTTCGTGGTTTGTGGTGCTGTGGTTTTGTGTATTCTGGTAGAAAACAGAATTTCCCAGCATGTGGAAAACAGACAGCTTTACCTCTGATGTCTTGGTCCAGCACTCCTTGGGAAGTCTGGTGACATACTTGAGTGTTTGCAGGTTCATCTGGACAGCCAAAAGAAATAACAAATGACCAGAAGTAAAAACAAGCTTTATTGCTTTTGCTTTTTCACATACTGCCTTTTAGAGTGGAACTGCCAAGCACAGTGCTAAGAGGAGTTTGATCTATCCGAGGAAATTGAGGGCTTTAGATTTGGAGGTACAGGACTGTCAGGGCACAGTCCCAGTTTGAAACTGACACATTTCCTGCCTTTGGTGGTAGGTGCTGAAAAACTGAGAGCAATCCCATTTTTTCTTGTTTTTCCTTTTACTTGTTGCATTGTATGTGGTGGTTATAGGCTTTGAGGGACAGCAGTTGGTGAGGCATTGTGCATAATTACACTAAGGGGCCCTAATTTCAGCGTCCCGCTGCTCCTGTGCTGCAATCCTTTGGGGCCTCAGCAGCCGTTCCAGGGCTGGAGTGTCGTACCCAGCGGAACGGCAGGGCTATAACTGCTTGGGGCTCACCCCTTCCAGGCTGAGTATGCCCTGCTTTGAAACACCTGTCAGAATGGCATTTGCAGTTAAAATAATCTGAGTGAGCTGGGAAGATTTGCGAAGGACATAACTTCATTGTTGTATGAATGAGATGCTGCATGGAGGTTTCAGATAAGCTCGCGGGAGGCTGAGGGAGTTACACCTCCTTCATTGGTGTTGCTTGTTGCATTACCTGGTCTGGGTTATCTCTTGGAGCCTGTACCTGCTGATGCATGTGTCAGGCTGTTTCTTGCTTTGTTCACCCTGGTACTTAGATTTAAATCTGGTTAAGGAGAATTCTGTATGTAGCTGGGAACAATAATTTTCAGTTTAGGAAGGATACAGCTACATATTCCTAAGTACCAATATTTTTGTGATACTTTATCATAAACCTGTAAGTAATACATCAGGATGTTGAGTTTATGTGTAAACTAGTTTCCTTCCTACTTTAATAAACAGTATACATAAATTGTAAAAATTATCTTTTCACATAAGAAATTCTGTGTAGTCAAGGTTGTACAAGGAATTGACTCTTCAGAGCTCTTCACACTGTTGAGAAGAGCTATATGATTAATGTTTCTGTTGTGGAGAAATGAATGACTAAGTAAGTTTTGGTTTTAGTGACTAAATAAGCTTTATTTTTAAAGTAGATTTCCTAAAATCGTGGCTGTTCCCAATACAGTTTTGTGACTTGACTTCTGGAATAAATTGTATGTGTAGACATGTATTTTCTAGTGATTAAATTTTGATGTGTTGCGTGAGTCTTAAGCAAGCTTTAAAAATTATTTTTCTTAAAACTTTTCTGTTAATATTTAGCCTCTTTAGAGACTATTAGATAAATGAAAAATTAGATAATTTTTTAAAATTTTCTTTCACAGACAATGATTTGCAAGGAACAAATAGTTCAGGATCATTGGGTGGTCTTGATGTCCGTAGAAGAATCCCTATAAAGCTTATTTCAAAACAGACCAATAAAACCAAACCTGCACCTCGAACTCCAAGAAATATGAACAGGATGCCTTCGAAGACACAAGCTGGTGATGAAGGTAAATTAATATAAATTCCCTGTAGTAGGGAAGTGTATTATTCTACAGCATTGTTCAAGGCTTTATTCAGTCTTAGAGACTTAAGAGTCAAGGGTTCTGTCCAAATGCAAAACAAGTTTCAAATCTCCAAGTACTGCTGCACTGTAGGGCTTCAGTAGTGCCTGTTTCTGAAACAGGCTGTCTTACTATTTTGGCTCTACCTTTCTGTAGAATGGGCTCAGCAGATTGGAAGTGCTGTGGCATTATTTGATTTCAGTGTAAATGACCCGTGCTCTTAATAGCAGCTGGTGTCAATTATGAAAGTGTTGTGGTTGGCTCGTCTTTCTCCTGTTTCTCCTTTCCACAGAAGAATTTGATTATAACAAAGAGGAGCGATACGAATGTAAAGGAGGTGAAATGTTTGGCAATCAAAGGAGATTTCCTGGACCCATCTTTTGGGACTATAAGGTAAAGTCATGAGTCTTTGCCTGTGTTTCATACCAAGCTGTAGGTAGTCCTGGTAGATACTTTGTTAATTAAAAGTTTCTCGGTTATTTCTGCTTGACTAAAAATACATCCTCTGCTTTCTCCTGTTTGTGGTGTTCTTGCTTCGTTTCCAGCTAATTCAGAAATAATGGGTATATTGATGATAATTGAAATAAGAAGCTTTAGTGATATTGGGGTTTGTTTTCTCACCCTCTTCTCTGTCCTACCAGATAAACTTGCTGGGGGAAAAGGATGATACACCGGTCCATTTCTGTGATAAGTGTGGATTGCCCATCAAAATGTATGGACGCATGGTGAGTGAAATTACCAGTGGAAGATGCAGCCATGGTTTCCCTTTAGGTAAAATTAGGTTTTACTGTGTCTGTATGAGGCTTCTAGAGGTTACTGATTTCAACAGGCATCTGAATAAACAGCAGAATAGTACCAGGATGGAACTGGAGGCCTTCACTGATCAAGTGTTTTCGTTCCATCCGTGGGGCTGATTTTGCTTTACCCCCTGATTTAATCAAGTAAGCCTGAAAATGTTAGGAAAAAAACCAGAACACCATCACGAAGGAAAAAACCTTCAACTTCTGGGGTTTTGACCTTATACGACTTAGATTTCAAAATAAGCTTTTTATCTTGATTGAAGACTTGCAGTGAAGTTAGAAGACACTGTTCACTTTACTGTACCTTTAAAAATCCCTGAGATTAATTTAGATTTCTAAGTGTGATGTAACAGGCATCAGCATCTGACTTAATGACAGTTAATGCTTTTAAAACTTTCCTTCCTGGCCAGCAAGACAAGTGTAATCAGATTGCATATGCAGCTTCTGTGAATGTTCAGTGTTGGTATTAGTGCAAGACTCAAACTTCTGCCAGTGTTTTTTAGCAACACTTAGCCTTGGCATAAATTGTTCTAGAAGGTTTCTGTGCAAAGATGCTGTAAATTGTTAACCACTGCTATGCTTTTTCACCTCATAGGTAGCTTAGTTACTTTAATTATTATAAACTGTGCACTGGAGGGAGGAACTGTATCCTGCAGAATGACATAGATATTTATTATACATGATGTCTTAGCAGCAATTTTTTATCTCTAGATACCTTGCAAGCATGTCTTCTGCTATGACTGTGCTATACTACATGAGAAAAAGGGAGACAAGATGTGTCCAGGGTAAGTTATTTCAAGATTTGTTATTCAAGGAAATGTAAGAAAGTAACTTAAATATCTTATTTCAGATACTGTATTAACATAGCTCTTATTTATGTACATTTAACAGAGGCAGTAAAGTACTCTGTACTTTCTAGTTCCTATTCCATATTTTGGGATTGTAAGAGATCAGTGTTTACTTTGTTGTTTTTGGGTAGGTAGCCTGTTATTGCTCTAATTTGAAAAGGAGTAAACAGCAGTTTAATTTACTTAGTGAGAATGACCTGTGTTAAGTCTTAACGCACAGAAGAAATTTGTGTGAGAGAGAGATGCTACTTAGAAAATTCTACCTCATGAAATTTTTATGTTCTTTCATAGTTACATTTGGAGATTTAAAAACTAGGTAAACTTCAAAATCAGTGAAAAGTTTCTTTCATTCCTACAGTGGGGCAAAATTGTCAGTTCTAATTTGGCTAATTATGTTAACAAGGAAGAATGCATGTTGAGCTCTCTGTGATGACAATAAATCGATATTCTCTGTTGATGTAGCTGTAACGAACCTGTGCAGCGAATTGAGCAGTGTGTACGAGGCTCTCTCTTCATGTGTAGCATTGTTCAAGGATGCAAGAGAACTTACCTGTCACAGAGGGACTTACAAGCTCACATCAATCACCGTCACATGAGAGCTGGGAAGCCTGTTACTCGTCCTCCCATTGAACCCGTACATCCTCCTATTGCCCCACCGCCGGCTGAAATTCCCGAGCGTTTCATAATGCCCCCTGAGAAACATCACCTGAGCCACATTCCGCCGAAGCAGCACATCATGATGCCACCGCCACCTTTGCAGCATGTGCCACATGAGCACTATAACCAGCCCCACGAGGACATCCGTGCTCCTCCCGCAGAGATGTCCATGGCTCCGCCGCCGCCCCGCCCGGTCAGTCAGGACACCTTCCGCATCTCAACGAGAAAACACAGCAACTTAATAACTGTCCCCATTCAGGATGATTCCAATTCAGGTGCTCGAGAACCACCTCCACCAGCGCCCGCACCTGCTCACCATCATCCTGAATACCAGGGTCAGCCAGTGGTGTCACACCCTCATCACATTATGCCTCCGCAGCAGCACTATGCGCCGCCCCCGCCACCGCCTCCGCCCATCAGCCACCCTCTGCAGCACCCTCCGCAGGCAGCAGGCACCCCTCACATGGTGTACAGCCAGGCTCCTCCGCCGCCAATGACCTCTGCCCCTCCGCCCATAACCCCGCCGCCCGGACACATCATTGCCCAGATGCCGCCCTACATGAACCATCCTCCTCCGGGACCTCCCCCTCCTCAGCACGGAGGCCCACCTGTAAATGTAAATGCACCCCCTCCCCATCACTATAATCCCAACTCTTTGCCACAGTTCAGTGAAGATCAAGGAACTCTTAGTCCCCCTTTCACACAGCCTGGGGGAATGAGTCCAGGGATATGGCCAGCTCCAAGGGGGCCGCCTCCACCTCCAAGGATGCAAGGGCCTCCTGCTCAGGCCCCCCTTCCTGGACCACATCACCCTGATCAAGCCAGATACAGACCCTATTACCAATGATACAAGCAACTATATGAATAGAGAATGCCATGAAGAGAATAAAACTAAATCCAGAAGCCTTTTAATTAATTGTTTTGGGGTTATTTTGTTGTGGTTTTTTAAAAATACTGTCATTTTGACTGTAAGACATTTTGAGGTTTCAATCTTAAATGATTTTTAAGCCTTGGCTGTAGGACTCAACTTCAAATACTCTGTAGTGCTAAAATAAGTGGCTTAGTAGACCACAGTTGCATTTTAACAGAACTGTTGCTAGTGTGGCTAAATTGTCCTAAGATGATCACTTGTAATATTATTTCCTGGAGAAGATGAACACATGTTGTACCATTCTGAATATTGTTTTTGTTAAATCCAGTGTTTTTGTTAACCTGTGTACAATAATTAAATTGAAATATGGTTGTAAATGTGGTGAGTTTTTATATGAAGTTAACATACACATAGTTCTGGGACACCATTTCAACACTAATACCTGCCAAATGGCAATGTAGTGAAATATTAAAGGAGCTTTAATATTTCTTCTACTACCATTTACCGTTACTCATAATGATTTCAGGCTGCATTGAATTCTTGGCACTAGAAATCAGACATGCAGAATTCTGCATTTACTACATTCCAGCTTTTCTGGTTTTTTCTTTATGCAGCAAGATGAATCTATCAAAGATACAGCTTTAGGCATGACATGAAACCATGTATTGTGGTTTTTTTGTTTTTGTTTGGGATTTTGGAGTTTGTTTTAAAGCTAGTTTTGATTCAGAAGGTTCTGTTTCCATGTAAGCTACTCACTGGAGTTGAATTCAAACTACTGTGTTTACCTATGGCTGTGTTTGTGTGGAAGTGGCTGTGAACTGGGTTGCCATGTCTGTGAAAAGTAGCTTCTTTTAGGTAGGGAAGTCATGTTTGCCTCTCACTTTATATAATGGGTACAGTAGGAAAACTTCTCATTTGCATAATATGAAAGAAGTGGTCTGAAATCCCATGTGTAGTTAAGAAAAATAAAAAGGTACACATTATTTATCTGTTTTGATTTTGTGATACAGGTTTAATTGAAAAAACAGTCATTAGGTGTTTTGCTTTTCTCAAAAAGTAGCAATATAAGCAGGCTTTTAGGTCTGTTTTTGTCCAAAATTTATGTTTTATAAGAATACTTCTAAAGAGGAAACATAATATAAAATGAGAAGGTTCCTTTTTAGTGCAGCTGGTAGCAGAAGCAGACACAAGACAGTATTATCTGTTGGTTGAAGTGCTTATCTTTGCATTTCTGATCAGTATTTGCACTGAACCATGGCTCTTCCAAATGCCACATTTCTGGCAGTGGTGCTTTTAGATTAAGTCCTTTGGGTTTATTCTAAAGTTTGTAGTTTCCTACTGTTCTCAATCTGAGCCATCTTAAAGCCTCAGTGTTACTTTTTATTTTGTAAACTTTCTTTTCTGGAATCCTAAGTGTTAAATTTATGAAAGAGCTGTGGCAGTGCAACATTCCGAATTTTGTATTTTTATGTCTAAACTTCATATTTTAATTGGTCAAGGGCTCTTTAGATTTACTCTGTTCTTGACTGCCACTGATTTCCTTGTGACCACAGCCAAATCTTTTAGACTGGCTTTCAAGTAACTACTTCTTTAGAAATGGGTTACAAGTAAATTCTGGGGTATACAAATGGCCAGCATCAACTGCTTGAAAATCTGCTTAGCTGTAACATACTTCTTTCTAAGAGAGAGTTATTTGGTTTGGTTGCTCTGAAAACTAAGTCATTTTAAATAAAATACAGTGGTGAAGAAAAAGAGGCTGATTGCAATAGTGTGCTGTGAAATGGATTGGTTGAAAATTTACTGTTTCTGTACGTGTGAAGGCAAAAATGGCTCTGCCAGCATTCTTTTCTTTCAGTAACTAACAAACACAGGAGGAACTTTTGAGGACCCCTTCTGTCACTGTGAAGCTGGCTGGGAGGAGTCACATTTATGTTACAGCACATGACTTCATGTGGGAGGAAATCTGCACGTCTGATTCTTGTCCTTTGACTCTGCCGAGCCAAGCTCAGGCCGACACTCGTGTGTCACAGGGACTCTCTGAGGGCTCCTGGTGCCGCCTTGCTGTGCTCGGACACGCGCGGCTTCCCGAGCGAGGGCCGTGCATCCGCCTCACCAGTGCTCTGGGTTTGGCAAAATGGGACATTCTGGAGTGAGCCGCTACTGTCAGTCACAGGTGATGAGGAAATGAGGCAACTCTTTCCATCGTGCTGGGTTTTTGAAGTAAGTCAGATTGCAAACTTCTGTTACATATTCTCCTGTCTCTTGACCCAGATGAAGAGTTCAAAATATTTCTGGGTCCAAAGCTATTCTTGAAGTTACTGATAAAGTGCTTTTCTGAAAATGCTGAGATGAACTGATTAAGGGAAAACAGCAGTTTTTGCTCTATCAAGAAGCACAAAAGATGAATGTATCTCTAACATTGTCACTGTAGACAATGTGTGAGAATTTTCTCTCTATTTGAAACAAAGGTGACATATGGACAATGATGTATTACCCAAAATACCAGTGGGATCCCTTGAGTTGTTTAGTGACCATGGTCCAAAAGTCTGTGATAGAGAACTTAAACCGAAAAGTCATCCTATGTAGGCAGGACTTGGACTTGAGTCAAATTTCTGTCATCTTGTAAGAGGAAGACTTAAATATATTTTTTTAATTATTAAATCTGGAGTATAGCTATGTAACTAAGGGCACTGTTGATGTTCTCATATTTACAAGGTTTAAAAATGCTTCCATTGGTTGAAACCCTGTGTTGACTGCCTTTTTAATTTGTTTATGGGTTTGATGTGTTTTAGGGTGTTTTTTTCCTTGGTTTGTTGGTTGGGTTTTTTTTTTTTTAAATACCTGGTCATTTTACTGAGAGATTGCAAAATTTATATGTTGTATTTAATTGTGTAATTGACAGTGTTAGAAGTGGTGAGATGTACTTGTGATTTCTTTAGATTCCTTCTGAACTCTTACTGTAAAGACAAGCATTTGAATTTAATTAATTACTTTTATTTTGAATAAATATCCTTGTCTGTGGCACTGATCTCCTTCCTGAGGCATTGCCAAGGAGATCTCAGGCGCTGAAGAGAACTCTGACATTTAAATTTGTCAGCCATTGTAGGTTCCTCTAACAATGTCACATAAGCAATGAAAAAGAGTTTGATGATGGTTTGTATTCACCATGGAATGAATGAAAGGACACCAGCAGATGGCCTGAAAACCTCTGTGCTTTAGATGCTTGTCTCCTTACACTTCATCCTTGATACCATCTCTGACTTTGCTTAAAAGGTTGCCTGCAGCCATGCATACTTTATAACCAGGGGACCAATTCTGTGAACTATACTTTCTGTTTATGGTGAGGTTTTTTTAATGCTATTAACATAAAGACTGGTTACCTACATGTCATAAGTGATATGTTTCATGCCTTTTATAAAAGAAAAATTAAAAATGTGGTTATTTTTTTAAAATCTGATCCAAGAAAATTATAAAGTGGATAGATTTTCCACTTTTTTTCACTTCCTGCTCTCAAAGACTGTCAAAATCTGTTCGTTAAAAACTGAAGTGGAAGTAACTCCACTGTTACCTAACTCCACTTTAGAATTTGCACACATAGCAAGGGAGAAAAACTCTCTTCCCCTTAGGTGGAAGTCAGGTGTTCTTAAAAACTCATTTGTGGATATGCTTTCCCTGTGGATCAAGTCTGAACGCACCTCTCCCCTCTTAAACTGTTTGCTGCTCTGTAAAACTTGTTTGATTTTGAGTTGTTTCTCTGCGTGCATTGCTGGGCTGCTAACAGAAGAATGCACAGGTTCACATCAGAAGGTCCTGTCAAGCCTGGGGAGCTGGAGGAGCACAATGGATTGGAGATACAATGGAATATTGAATGTGTGGGAAATAAATTTGAACTTTCCCTCTTCATGTATATGACACAGAGTCCAATGCAGCAAAGAAATGTGCAAGGTTTGCATTAATTTTCATCCTGATTACATTTCTAAAGTAAATATCAGAATTATACAAGTTGTATTTCCCTTCATATTTTTTTATGGTGTTAAAAGCAATTCTTAGCAATTCATAAATCATCTTGATACAGTAATTGTGCCTTCACAATTGTGAGCTTTTGCACTGTGTTGAGGTATATTATACTCACACTAGTGATTCACACTGACCAGTTTGTAAACTGAACTGGCTGCATTTGTTTGGGCAATATGAGTGAAAATAATGAAGTTTAAATTCCCTTTTAGTCTTGACTTAGCCATAAGAAACCAGCTTTAGCTTTTCCTACTCTGAATGGGATCTTCTTATCGTCTTAAGTGCGAGCCATTAATTTGTTGGTGTTTTTTCTTCTTTTTTTAAAATTTATTTGCATTGTAGACTCAGTTCATGAGTGCAAGAGATTAAAATATTAAAAAATGCAGCATACATCCAGAAACATGGGGTGGAATAGCAGCAGAAAGCTGGTAAATTACTCAGTCATTATGAAACTTTAGTGAGTCATTTTGATAATACAATTCAAGTGATTCTCGAGTGCCAGTAGGACTCATTGTAATACACTTCTGGTAATGGGAAGCATAATAATGTCTGCAAGTGGGCAGGAATGCTTCCATTTTTATGTAGTAATGTTTCACAAAAGAACTTCAGCATAACTGCTTAAAAAAACCAAACAAATTGAGTAACTCTAAATAGATGTAAATATGTGTCAGTCGTCAAGAGTTTTCTTCAGT
Organism: Gymnorhina tibicen; assembly: GCA_013399875.1. Classification (NCBI taxonomy): domain Eukaryota; kingdom Metazoa; phylum Chordata; class Aves; order Passeriformes; family Artamidae; genus Gymnorhina; species Gymnorhina tibicen. Next base: position 2,250,551 of record VXAZ01001116.1, on the reverse strand, counting down.
TTTATTTGTGAAAATCAATGCTTGAACACACCTCCAAGATAATTTAGGGTGAATTATTTCCTCCACTAAATAAAATCACATAAGTGGTGATGATTGTTCCTCATCTTGTTCTTTGCCATTTCTGGCTCAGGTAAACTTTCAGGCATCTTCTTAGGAGGCAGAAGGGAACAGATGCATAAAGACTGAGAAATTCTCCACATTCAGCACGGGGGTGAGGAATAGAGAACTGTGAGTAGCATTTCAGTAAAGAAGTGCTTAAGGATACTTCTTAATTCAGTTTGAATTCAGTTTGAAACTGAAAACCATACAGGTTTGCATGTTATAATCCTCTCTTCATTGGGCCTAAGACCTTGAATAAAAACTTTTATTTGTTTCTATATTTCACACTGCACCACAAAGTGATAACCAGGCTTGAGAGTAGGCTTGAGCATCACTGGCTCCGTGGCTTCTCCATTTTCCATCCCTCTTGCTGGCTGTAAAATGTCTGTCACGTAGTTAGAAAGTGTCTGCACTGTGCTAAAGAGAGATAGGCTCAGGATATGTGATGAGGAATTAACATGATACCTGTCAGCTCTCCAAAAAAGCAGGTGTGGAATTTGCCTTTTTGCTTAATTCTTGAGTAAAATACTAAAAACCAGTATATGGCAGTGCTCTAACCGAGTAGCAACAGCACCCAACGCAGGATGTTTAGAATCCTAGATAGCCAGGTTTCTGAAGGTCCCTGTCTCAAAGCAGTAAATCTGTATCACCACAGTATCCCACTAGAAGATGTTTGTGTTATAATCTGCATGAGGGTAAACTGCCCAGAAAAATGTTAATACTGGAATAACGGAGAGTTGCAAAAAATAACTGGTACCTGGAGGGAATATCTCATAACGCATCAGAAATACAATGCTGCTGGTGTCAACACTGAAAAATACAGAGTAGGGTGATTGAAGAGCATGGCAAGTAGCTGGCAGGGACATGTGACATGGGAGTGCAAAGCTCCCTGACCAAGGCTGTCTATGTACCATATCCATATAAGAAATGGTGAATAGTTTTGGAAGGGGGATTTATCCACTGTGCTGTGTCAGAAGAGTCATTAGTATCAAAATGAATTGTTGAGATGTGCACTTTAGAAAATAATATTTTTTATTAACCTGAAGCCTGTCAACAAATCCCATATGGTTTTGAAGTGCAGTATGTGGTATTCCACCACATACTGCACTTCATATATTGCTTTTGATAGGGATGTTTGCCTGGGTCTGTGTAGGTGCATATGAGCCCAGGACTGAAAAGAACAGCTTGAGTTAGAGAGTTCAGATTACACGGGTATGATGTGCTATCATGATTTTCGTAAGCATGTTTAAGTCTCATCTTAAAAGTAGTTTAGTTTTTTGTTCCTCTTGTTCTAGCTGGAAAGGATCTCACCATTGTAAAAATGAGAAACCATCTTCTAATATCTTGTTCATGTTTAAGTTTGGCCAGTTCATTTTTTTGCCCCTTACAGGACAATATTATTTTTTTTATCTTGCATAACTTTTCCTCTCTCCTAGGTTAAATCCCTGTATCTATTTCTCTTTTTGCCAGTCCTTAGATACAGGCTCTCCATTATACAAAGATCCTCATAGCAATTTTCTTCATTAACATTTGATTTCATCTTTCTTGAATTGGAGAGCTCAGTCCTGAAGTTCAGAGTGTTTAGAGTGAAATTTCCCCTGTGCATTGCAGAGTAGCATTAGTAGCACAGAATCACAGAATATGCTGAGTTGGAAGAGACTCACAAGGATCATCAAGTCCAACTTCTGGCCCTGCACAGCACCATCCCTGAAAGTCACCTCAAGTGCCCAAGAGCATTGTCCAAACACTTGAACTCTGTCAGGCTGGTGCTGTGACCGCTGCCCTGGGGAGCCTGTTCCAGTGCCCAACCACCCTCTGGGGGAAGAACCTTTTTCTAATATCCAACCTAAACCTCCCCTGACACAACTTCAGCCCATTCCCTTGGGTCCTGTCACACTGGTCACCAGAGTGAGGAGATCAGTGTCTGCCCCTCCTCTTCCCCTCACGAGAAAGCTGTAACTGCAATGAGGTCTCCCCTCTGTCTCCTCTTTTCCAGGCTGAATAGACCCAGTGCCCTCAGCCGCTCCTCATACGGCTTCTCCTCAAGTCCCTTCACCATCTTCATTGTGCTCCTTTGGATGCTCTCTAATCGTTTATTATCTCTCTTATATTGTGGTGACCAAATAACTTTGTTGTTCTGGAAAGATCTGTTGTGTTACACTCTATGTTTTTTGGAAGACTGCATTAGAAGGGCTATTTGGCAGTGTCCTAATTGTACCTGTCTTCAGGTACTGCTGTGCTGATTATCTGGCACATGACATGTACTTAGTGAATCTGCTGTGGCACACTCAGAAGAGCAGTGGGTTGGTACAGCTGCTCACCATCTGTCTGGTGTCTGCAGGAAGCAGCATCTCTGTGATGCCACTGAGGGCCACGTCTCCCACACCAGGTCAGGCACATCATCACCCACCACTGAATCACAGCTTGTTATTCATCTGCAAATGCATGAGTGTTTCCTGAAAGCTGAACTTGTCTACTTCTGTCTTCAAGTTCACCTAATTCTTTCTAGATCCAAAATCTCCTCACTTTTAATACTGACTTACAGCTTGGTTTCATTAGCAGAGTTCATCAGATAACTTCAGATTAAAAAATAAAAAATAAAAATGATGAAAATATTTATTTTGTTTATAAAGATTTTGTTTTTAACACCTTCATACTCTGAAGATAAAAATTGTAGTTCTGATTTGCACAGAACACTTTCTCCGTCCCTTCAGCCCTTCTTCACTTCAAGTCCAAATACACATTTCTGGTCACCCCAGCTTGACTGAAAGTCAAAACTAGGCTTTGAAAACTAAAAACTCTTGTAATTTCAGAGTGCTGTTTCTTTCAGACTCCAGGAATGGTTCCATTTTCCTCTAGGCTGAAGATTTTTATACCTCTAGCACTTGTTATGTGAAGTTAAAAGTTCTGTCACTTTGGGCATTGGGTGTTTTCCTCTGAAAGCTGTGATATAGCTCATCTTCAAGCCTTATACTTCCAGCAGGCGTTAATTGGTGGCAGTTGTGCAGACTGGGGGGTATCAGAGCAGACTCTTTAAGCTGAAGCCCTCTGCCCATCTGTCCATGGATCCAGGCAATTCAGCCTGCCCACCTGGCAGCTCCACACACATGGCTCCTCTGGCCAAGTTCTGGGGCCAGCATCTGTCCGCAGGCTGGGTCTCACTGACCGTGAGGTACCCTGGTGGTGCTTGGACAAATGCAGCCATACAGAGTCACTGAAACCATGGTGGTTCACTGTACGTGTATATACAATGGTTCCCTGTAAATGTATCCTCCCTTGTGCACTTTACACAAGCCCAATCCAAATCAATCAATCGTGTTTTGATCTCAAAATCCTGTGTCTTTCCTGAACAATCTTCATAATTAGGTACATTAGTCACTAGGTACACTCTGCTCATGCTTGTGGTAGTAAGCTGAGAGCAAGTTTATTAACTAAGTCTACTAAATATCTTACAAACCATCAACAAAACTTTATACAAGTGATACACATTCTGAAGATAAAATACCAGTCCTAATTATTATTCTGTGTTATACAATACAAGATTTCAAATATTTATAGATTCTCAAGTAACTGTACAGGTTGTCTACAAACTGTGGTATGAAATAAGAAAATCTGTGTGATTTTAGCCTCCATATATGTACATAAATACATTTGTATATACAGAAACACATAAAGACTAACAGGCTCATTCCAAAACCTGGAACATAACCATATGTAGTAAATCATTCTTAAGGTGTTTAAAAGTATCCTTCTGTCTTCATGCTCATCATAGCGTCCACATGCTGGAGGATATTATACTTAGAAAGTTAAGTCTAAAATTTTGTTTCTGTTGGAATCTGTAAGGAATAAAAAAAAAAATCCACATTCTGTAAGGAACAGTCAGGGTAGGTGTCATCTGGTAAATGACGTGTAAGTATTTGATCCTCTAAAGCATTTGGGTGGGAAGATGGGGGTCTGACATTTTCTCCTTCAAGGGTTGCCCTGTGCTGGATATCGCCCTACTCTCTAAGGCTGTGGTGAAAGGCTGCATGCGTCCCTTTCTTATCTCTGTCTCCAGACTCCCCTTCTGCCTGAGACATTTAGATAAACTGTTGACTTCTCTGTCACAGGGGCATTCTACCAGTGACTTTATCACGGAGGAGCTGTGGTGGACGGGCGAGGACACCAGGTGAGGCAGCCTGGTGAGGCAGCCTTTGCCCGCCTTCCCTCTGCTCAGTGCACACTACAAGGCTCATGAGCCGAGCCCCATCCCTCTTAAGGCTTTGCCTTAAGTCAAATCCCATCAATAAGCTGTCTGGATGCTTTCTGTCCTGGGCTGACACAAGAGCTCAGGGATGAAAATGCTTTTGTTATCTGCCCTAGCTGTTCCCATGAGCAGCTTCTTGGTCTGCATTTTCTAGGGCTGGAGGCCTACATAGCCAGAGCCTTACTGTGCACTCCCAGCTGCGCAGCCTGTTCCTGGGGATGATGACGTAGTCACTGCTTCTACTCTTCTCCTGCAATGAGCATAAGAAGTTGGGGGTTAGGAAGTGGATTGCTTCTCTTTTTCTGTTTCTCCTTTTTCACATTAAAGAAGGTTTTGCTTTTTAAATCTCTGGAATATGCCTGGGAAATTGACATAGAAGGAAGGAAGCTCTCACTTGTCAGCCTTTTATGACCCCCACTACATCTCTGGGTCAGTGCAGAAGATCTGGACCAGTTTAGCTAAGCGAGATTAGACAGTTTCCATGTGAGCAGCCTTCTGGGTCTTGTACATTTAAACACATTTATTGTATGCAGGATCCTTTCGTGCTCTTGATTTAAGAACACTCCCAGAAAGGTCATCACCACATATGGCAGTACTAATTTATCCACACTACTTTAGCACTCCTTTTGAAGGTGGACAGGGCTGGAAAGCCTACATGCAAGCAGCATAAAGTCTGCCTTTCAAGAGCCACTGCAGCGAATGGAGCAGTCTCTGCCAGATGGGTGACCACAGAGGACTGCTGGTGGAGGGGCTGGGATTTCACCCACACTGTGTTCTTCCCAAGGAGGTGACTTCAGCTGAAGTCCACAGCCAGGCCAGCCACCAGTGGGAATTATTCACTCCTTTCACTAGTGGTTTTCCACACACCTGAACCAGGGGCCACTCTTGCTCTTCAATTTGATTGGAGACCAGCTGAGTTTTAATGACTATCTTTTTGAAAATAGAGACAGTGTAGCACACACAGCTGTAGCTGTGCAGGGTACTGCTGGGAGAATGGCAATACTGGAAAGGCAGTAAAGTAATGAAAGATAAAGACTGCAGTGTTACCTCAGAAAGCTTTAATTTGGGGGAGCTGGCTATGTCCTTCTTCAGCAAAATGTGTAAAACTGCATCATGAATGGTGAGGAAAAACATGGATGGCTTAATCTCTTCATCAAAAAACGCACTTCTCTCCAGTTTGTCCAGGAGGCCCTCTGTGAAGGAACAAAATCAAAGCACAAAGAGACCTGAAGGCCTTAAGGAAGAAATTGTGTACCCTGAGCATGCCCACTGAGTGAACATGGGAGTTACTGGTATAATGCACTGTTTTATTTACTAGAGCAGATGGCTTCCTCTTTACAGATGTCAAGAGGATGGAACATAAATGCCCGTCAGTAGTCCCTGCTCTGTGCCAGGCAGGAGGCAATTTGAGCCCCTTTTCTTATTTAATGCCTAGCCCAGGGTGCATGATACTGGGTCCTGCAGCCCAGAGCTGTACAGCACAGCAGTGGCCATAGGTAAAAGGAGCCATCACACATGGGCCCAGCCTTTTGGGGACAGCATGGGAGGGACAACACCTCCACTCAGCGGGACCTCTTTGCTATCCCAGACTTGAAGGTAAAACTGGGTGATCCTCCACAGCCATACTCTATGATCAACAGGGGAGGCAGTGGGACAAGGCATCTGTGGAGATGCCAACACAAAGGCAAGTACTCACCCTGTGCCCCAGCAATGTAAACGTCAATGTTGAGCCGGACAAATTCTTTCAAAGTCTGTTAAACCAGAAGGAGGCACCATTTAGATACTGCTGGGTTTGATTACCATGATCATGATTAGCCACAGCCAGTACACCAACCACTCTAAGATATTTAAGATCTATAATGGTAAGTGGTTCTAGATTTGCACTCTATTGCATATATAGGCAGGACAGTCTCTTCACATGGCTGCAGACAGGGATGGCCAAGCCTTTCAAAAAGGGGCAGAATTGAAAATGTTTAGCTCACAGAGAAGCAGGTGATCTTTCACAAGTTGTATGGCTTTATTGTATCTACATGACACACGATGAAACTAAAAAAAACTTACTTCACAATCTTCTGGGGAGATTTTTATAACTGGGAACTTGAGCAGAACCACAGTCACAGTGGGTCTTTAGTTCCTATGGAAATAGATTTACATACCCTCTGTGTCTCTAGACAGTTAACTGTAGCTGCTACTGCTTGAAAATGTTGTGCCTTTTGCTTTGTTCAAGGTCATCTGGGGAATGGAGCAGAAATGGAACTCCAATGTTCCAGCTCCAGCTGGGTGTTTAAAGCCATATTTCATATCTACACTTCTGTAAAGCTTTCCAAAATCTTACCAGGTGAAGAGAAGGTACCACAGCCAACACTTTAATTCCAAGACAATTTATATTGATTAATTAAACCATTTCCTAAACATTTTCTGTAGAAAATGTACATTCAAATTCACATAAACTCAAAGTTTGCCACTGGCCTTCCAGTCCATATAGCAATGCCTTTAAGAAGCAGGCTAGAAACACAGAATAGAATCAGAGAATAGTTTTGGTTGGAAGGGACCTGTGATTTTTCCAAACCCTGCTATGGACAGGGACACTTGACACTGGAGCAGGTTACTCAGAGCGTCATCCAACTCACCACTGAACAGTTTCAGAGATGGAGCATCCACAGCTTCTCTGGGCAACCTGTTCCAGTATTTCACCACCCTCACAGCAAAAGATTTCTTCTAATCTACACCTGCCCTCTTTCAGTTTAATTCCATTGCCTCTTGTTCTGTCACTGTATATCCCTGTAAGAAGTCCATTTCCATGCCTTTTTATAAGCTCCCTTTAAGTATGGAAAGGCCACACAGAGATCTCCTCATAGCCTTCTCTTCTGTAGGCTGAACAACTCCAATTCTCTCAGCCTTTCCTCATAGGAGAGATGCTCCAGCCCTCTGATCCTTTCCATGGCTCTTGTCTGGACCTGTTCTAAGATGTCCATGTCATTCCTGTGCTGGGGACCCCACAGGTGGACACAGTACCCCAGGTGAGGTCTCATGAGAGTGGAGTAGAATCTCTCATGAGAGTGGGGAAGAATCACCTCTCTTGACCTGCTGGTCACACTTCTTTTTATGTAGCCCAGGATATGATTGTCTTTCCGGCCTGGGAGGGCACATTGCTGGGTCATGTCCAACTTTTCATCCAACAGTATCCCCGTCTCCTCCTCTGCAGAGCTGCTCTCAATGCATTTATTCCCCAGCCTGTGTTGATATTGAGGATTGCCCTGATCCACATGCAGCACCCTGCACTTGGCCTTGTTAAACTTCATGAGGTTCAGACGGGCCTGCTCCTGTCCAGGTCCCTCTGGGCACCATCCCTTGCCTCATGTGTATCCCTCAAGCGTAACTGCGTTTGTAAGTTTTTCTTTCATATGATCACTGTTTGTCTTGTGAATTGTGATTACCTTTCGGAGGACTGTCATGGCAGAAAAATCGAGGAAGGACACTGATGAGAAATCCAGAATGATGCTGTGGATGTTGACCTGGGGCACAGTGATGCCAGGGGGGAGGTCAGTGTCCCAGTTGATCCGAATGGGCAAGTCTGTCATGATGATGGGCTGGTCCAGCTCCTCTATCTTGTTGTTGTCTAATTCTTCATCTGACTCACACATATGGTTAGCCATGCAAATCAAGCCTTTCTGTGTTGACATAGAAAAGTGTCATAATTAGTTCTCTTCTGTAAGACCCAGCCGGGCTAGTGGTACTTCCTATGCTAGGGTAAGAGTAGTGGCAATGCAAATCTGATCTTCCCATGAGACGGAGCAGGACCCACCTGGAAAATCCTGTCTCTCCCTTGTCTGGAGAAGTATGGAAATTATTTAGTCATCATCATAATCACTTCATGATGGCTTTTTATTGTTTCCTGAAGTCAGTTGTCAGATACACTTTAATTCAGTAATTTTGGAACAAGTCAACAAAAGGGCATGCAGGATTTGAGCTGGGAGAAAACCAGCTTTATCCACCATTAATGCAGAATGATATTCACCTCTGTGGGATCGGATCCTGCTATTTGTTGCCAAACAAAGCTCCAGTGGACATGTGCAAGCTCTGCCCATGGTAAATCGGTAGGTCTCTGACTGTAAGAGCCATTTAAAATTTTGGTTTTTAAATGTGTTCATGTCATGAAGTGGCAACTTGGGGAATAGTGTATCTAATTTAGAAGGGAGGCTATGAGGCCCTTCTCTGCCATGTAAAGCCAGGGACCTTGGTTGCTTAACTCCCTCCCCACCCCGGGGGGTTGCCTTACATACCGGTGTCACTTGCAGCTCGCCTTTCTTCAGCATCTTCCTAATCTTCCTCAGAGCTTTATTGCGCTTCCTCAGGACTCTCAGCGGGTTGAAGCCAACCTGCAAAACCAGCACTTCCAGTAATTAAAAAAAGAAACACCTCTGTGACACCAGGTGAAAGACAAAGCATCTCATGTGGATTTTCTTTACAGTCATGATGACCATAGTTTGAACTTGATGTTGTCTACTACTTTTCACAAATTCAAACAAGGGCTCTTTCTTGGTTGGAAGGATGTCTACAGGAATGGCTACGAATCAGGCAGGGCTATCCATACTGCTTTAGGAGACCACCGTGGACAGCATTATAGCAGGGACAATGCTTAGCACAGGCCAGTAACTCCAGCAGGGTGGCACAGTGCTGGCCATGTCCTAGTCATCTGCATTTTCAGACGGTCACCCAGGTGACCAAGATCAGAGAGCTCACGGGTTGTATCTGCTTTGTGCCACCTGACTGCAGAGTGGGTCATTCACCCACGGTTTTTCCTGAAGAAGAAAGCCAGATTTTATCATGTTGGCTGCATATCTCTTGAACCTCTGAGCTGGTTTTAACAAAATTAGATGGCAGGTAAATTAGGCTAATAATAAAATTAGGGTAAAATACTAAATTCTTTCAAGTCTTCTGCCTCATCCATCTAGTGCATAAAGGAGAAAGGCATTAGAAGTACCTGTGCTTGTAGAGAAAGAGTGGTGTGAACATCTGCAGTCACAGAAAAAAAACCCTTCAGGCTCTTCTGAGGTGAAAGCCAAGCACATGGAGAACCAAATGCATCAGATTCCCTCATTCCTCTTCCAGTTTCAGTCCCTCATGTGAAGAATGAGCTGCTCATTACCAGTGCTTGGGGTAGTCACTGCTTATCAACTCCCCACTAAGAGCAGCAGGAAGGGGAGGCTATGGTGCAAGTTGTGTTTGGGCTGGGGACAGTGGGCCTCATTCACACGGTGAGGGCTCAGGGGTCCTGGATCTCTGTGCTGGTTATGGAAAGACTGGCTGCATTCACCAGTTTGTTATGAAAGATGTTAAGAACTCTTTGATAGAATGATTCCATTTGGAGTTTTTCTGACTGCTGTGGTTACGTTCTTGGGGCAAGATGAGTAAACTAGCATTTATTGTCTGTAAACAACATAAGTGCAAATTAAAAAAAAATAAAGAAAAAATTTCCCTTTATATTATCTATGTTTGCACTACTTTCTTCTCATAATATGTATTGTTATGATATAAGTATAAATATGGTATAAACATTGCTATGGTGTAAGTTCAGCATGAGTCAGGCTGTTCTCAGAGGTGTGAGCATACATGTTATGTTACAGAAGTAGCAACAATATCTGAATAATTAATGACAATTCACTCTTGAACTGTGGACTGACTGCATATACAGTAATTATAGGGAAACTGTATTCACTTTAATGCGTTCATATGTTCAGGACAGCCCCAGATACTTACAGCAGTGATGAGTTTCTCTCTGAAGAATTCAATATTAGCAAAGAAGATCGGAGAGGAACATCTGAAAATCTTTACTCCCTCTGGCTCATAGATCTGTAGAATGAAGGAGAAGTGTCAGTAGCAACGTTTGCTGTAGAAGCACATGTGAAGCAGATGATAAAAAAAACGAGACATTTCTTACATCAGTGTAATCCTTCCTGTTTCTGTAGATGTTACTTCTCCCAACATTGGCCAAAACAGTGCAGCTTGGGCTGTGAACAAACATACACACAATTATTGGTGTCCTACATGGAAACTTGGATGGGAAGGATCAAATAAAACCATCTCAGCTGGGCTGGCAGACTGAAGCAAGACCCACATCCAAAGGTTTACATATCTAAATAGTTTCTCCATGCACAGTTGCTGGACAGACCAAGGCACGGATGGGGCTGTTGCCCTTCTCTGTACAGAGGGAGACAACTTATAACAGGAGGCCCTGGGATACCATTGCATTCAACAAGTACTCACATCTGGGAGCGGATCACCACAGTCAGCAGCTGGAATGCCACAGCTGTTGCTAGTCCAATGTCCAAGCCAAGAAAGACAGCAGATAAGAAAGTCATCACCCATATAACCTGTAATGAGCCAGTGGATGGCAATATTATGAGCATGTCAAGAACCGGGGTTGTGAGCTCAGGGTGGGAGCAGGAACAGATCTCAGATCTGGTCCAAGATGTTCATCTGCTTTTGGTGAAGTTTTTTTTCTTGTAAAACAGGGCCAGAGTCACCACCCCAGCACCAGGGAGTGTTTCTAGGGACGATAATTTCTAGACAATAAAGGCTTGAAATGAGATAGGTGGTTCACTAAATGCTCAATAAAAATCCAGCAGAAATGCAAGATTAGAAGTAAATCAGAATTCTGGTAAAGCTGAGAGTTGTAAATGTGCAAATATAGGTGCTGTGAATGTACACGACTGATAAATGACCAGGTAATACTGAATAACTTTTAGCCACAGGGCTCAAAGCATTTTCATGGGGCAAATAACTGTTTGATAGTTGGGAAAACTAAGGCCTGGCACCATTTGTGAGCCTAAATTTTCTGAGTGTTAGAGGTAACCAGTCATGCCCTCTAGCCACAAGCTTTACCATTTGGAGTAAACTCTTCAAGTCCCAGTTGTCATTTGTTTTTTGTTGTGTATCTTCCATATAACACATTGTGTGATTGTGAGAAAGTGCCCCTGAATGCTTAGTCAGTGCAGTAGCTTTTTTGGATATTTTCTGTTATTTAGGCATTTTCTGTAACTGTCTTCTCTATTTGACTTTATATAATGCACTATTTTAATAGATTTTGATGAAATGGATGAAAATTAAGTTAACAGTGAGAATCGACTCAAAATAAGTGGGACAAAATGGAAAATATAAGCAAGGGGTATACCAGTAAAAAAGGCATGCCACTATTGTCCTTTCTGTTTAGTGAAATAAAACAGGGATTAAAAAAGAAGAAAACTCATATAATAGACTACTTTTTCAGAGCACTTAACTTCTGATGCCTGTGAAACTCAACTTACACAGTCATACTTGTCCTTTCTCCATAGGATGCCTACTTCCTTGAACTGCATGAGCATTCCTTTCAAGTTGCCAAGAGCCAAAGAAGCAAGGACTGACTGTTAAAAAGACCAAAACACGTTGCATGTTTAAGCAAGCAAAGAAAACGTTGGAACATTAGGAATTAAAAGAGCATACAAATAGGGCTGAAGTGCAGCTGAAAGGCCAGGGAGCTGCTCCCGGTGTATCACTGCTGCTGGAACATCCCCAGCCATGGTGCAGTGCAGGTGTCTGACTTGAGGCTGTAAATCCCACTTATTTTTGGCAGCTGAAAGTTGGTGTTTTTTTGGTGTTTGGGTACTTGTGCTCCCTTTGAGGGACCAGATGTAGTGGTCCTTTCCAGCATAATGTGGGAAGAAGAACAAAACTTTTCAAACCTTATTTGGCCCCTACTGAAGTCTCTGAACACTCACAAGGACTCCTAGAGCAGCCCTGTCTCTGGGAAGCAGGAGGAAACATTAGATGAAACCAGTGAATACCTTCTGTAATGGTGCCAGGAGAAACCCAATGGCCAAGATCACAACCAAAACAATGACAGATGAGATAATACCAGCAATCTGCATGAGAGAACAATTCCACAATGAATAAGTGCCCACAGGCATTATGGTTAGCTAAGAAAAAAAGAGCCATCTTTCATTAAATGCCATCATGACCTGTTGTCTTTTATACCTGTGTTTTGCCTCCTGTGCTCTCCTGCACACCTGATCTTGTCAGAGCAGTGCTGGCGGCAAATCCCTTGAATGATCCACCAACTATATTACCCAGCCCAAAAGCAATTAGCTCCTGAAATAAAAATAAAAGAGATTGTTCTTAAAAGCTGGTTCATGACACTTATTCACAAAGCAAAGCTTTCCTAAAATGACTTATTTCCCATTGATAAATGCAAATATATTGATCTCTGTGTTATTTGCCTACCTGGTTGCCATCTATGGGGTAGTCATGCTTGATGGAATACACTTTAGCCACGGAGAACGCTACTGCAAACCCAACAATTGCGATGGAAAAGCCGTCACCAATACAGTTCTGGAGGACGCCTACATCAGGTGCAACAGGCATTTGAAACCTGAGAGACAAAACACTCTACTCATTAAGGAGATGCCTAAGGGTCTTTTGCAGATCCTAGGGAGAATTCCTCTCTGGGCTTTTTTTTCCCCTTCTTTTTTTTTCAGTGAACTGAAATCTGAAGAAAGAAGACTTGAGCAGAAAGAGATGTTCCTCTGCAAACTTCACCTACTGACACCCCTGGGCCTACAGAGACCATCTCAGACTCACTCTGCTGTCCTAGTAAATGTCTTCCTCCCTATTTTTAACTTAACATGTGCCTCCTGATTCTTTATGCCAAAATTCTGGCATAGCCGGATGAAGTCTATATATAGAGATATATTCTGTATGTGGATAAGTAATCTTTATGTGGATATAGTCCTGGAGGGACAGATGTTGAGACGTCTGGAGGATATGCTGGTGGTTGATCATGGGATCAGGCAGGAGAATTGTGCAGGGTCCTGGTGGCTTCTCAGGGCTGGTGGTGGCTGCTGAACTATGCATGTATTGTGAGGGAAACGGAGGAGTTCAGGAGTGAGTAGTTCAATAAAAAGGACAAACACCAGCCTCCTGCTCAACAGCTGTCTCACAAAGTGAAGGACACAATTATTTCATGTCTCAGTGTATTCCTTGATGAGTAGGAGATGTGCTCTAGTGAGTAACTTTTGTGTATTGAAAGTGTGCCATATCACTGAGAGAAAAATGTTTATTTACCCACTGAAAGAAGATGAAGCAGATAATTTTAATCAGAAACATAGCTGAACTCATTTAACATTGCCGAACTAGAGGGAACGTTTTGCTCCGGTGGTGAATTGTAAGCAAATCACTTACCCTTCCTCTAGTTTTCCAACCACAGCTACATTAAATTTTTCTTCAAAGTTGGCAAAATGGGATATCAGTGCTGCTAAGATTGTCTGAAAGATAAACCACATCTCCATTAGGCACATTCAAGCAAGAGTGTGAAGAATCTATTAAATACCACTACCTTCCTTCTCTCACACGCCCTCCAGCCTCATCACTAGTGGCAGAATTATGCCCCAAGTTTTCATATCCCTTTGCTGTTCAGATGTCATTCCTGAATGACCTTACAGGTATGGGTTTACATTCATAAATCACACAGATTATAACATAATATCTTACTAACAACAGAGATCATCCCACCCAGTAAACCAGGTATGTTCTAACAAGGTGCTGTAATGACTCTGGGGGAAAACAAGTGCTAATTAATTGAGTCTATATAACACCCTCCAGGATTTTAGGAGCTTGCTGCCCTTGTGAGGCTTCCTCCACCCCTCTGCTGCTCAGAGTGGACAAAACCTTCTGCTGCTGGAGGGCAAAATAATTTTTTGTGTGGCCATAGATGTCCAGGACTTCAGTGGCTGCTTGAAGGTGTGGTGCAGAGGGGCCTCAGCTGTGAGAATGCAGCTGGCTGGTGTCAGAGCCTACTTTGTCCAAGGAAAAAATCCATAGTTTATAACACCACAGATATGTTCAGTTAAGAACAGCTAAGTGGAGGCAAAACATCTCACAATAGCTCCTGAATGCTGTAAATTTTTCCTTATAGGTAAAATGATAACACATCATTTAATGGATAACAGGAGAAGGAATAGTTAAAACTCTGCTTCCCATGTCATAACATGGAGCAATTGCAAAATCAAAGGAAGTGACTCACCACAAGGAGTTCAATCGGGATGGGAGTTGGTAGCTTTTCCTTGTATCGATCGTTCAGTTCTTTTACCACAAACACAATAAGCATTACAACCAGGGATGTGACAAGGTCAGCAAAGTTTGTGTCTGTGATCTGGCTGAAAATGCTCTCCAGAGTCTGCAGAATCAGGAAGAAATATGTGGTGCTTTAGAAACAGCCAGGCGCTGGTACAGGAGCACTATCCCTTCCAGAAGAACCTGCATCTGAACGGCTCTAAGGATTGTGCTGGTTGGGATTTACTCCCTGTGGCATGGTGTGGACAGCTAGCCTGCATGCATGTTTAAGCATCTGCCAAATGATGGAAGCATCTGCAAAAGACCCTTCCCACTAACTTGTGACCCTCTCCTGATTTTCTCCTGAGGGATGGCTGGAACAACAGACATGTCCGTGACAGGAAATGCGAGCAATGGCATTGCTGGGCAGGTGCCTCTCTCCACTCCTTCCTTCCTATCCTTCTTCTTCCTCCTTTCTTGTCCAACAGCCCTCCCAGAGTCACATGCAAATTAAATATGTATAATATCAGTCCAGCAAAAATGAATAATTTAATCCTTAAGGCAGAGCTGAATGCTTAATTGAAATATACCAACACAAAATAGTAAATATTATCTAATTAGTCCAATGGGGTCTAACTTGGTGCTTGGTAATAAATGTAAAGATTGGTCAAATACTAATTACATATCTCTCTTGATTTTCTCTCATTTTTCCTCCTGCTTTGCAGTCTTTTTGCTGAGTTCTGTTATTACTGCCTTGTGATACACAGTCAGAAATACATCAGAGGTACATCAATAGCATTAGCAAATAATGAACATGTAGCACTTACATAGATGATGCCAAATGGTTTATTAAATCCCGGGACAGGTAGTTGAAACATGAATTTCAGTTGAGATACCAAAACATGGATAGCTGCAGCAGTCGTGAAACCACTGATTAATGATTGTGATAGATAAATAACGATGAATCCAAACTGGAAAATTCCCAGAAGCAACTGAAACACAAAATGAGCATAGGTCAGTGGGATTCATTTGTGGTTTTAACCAATCTTTGAAAGAAAGACAACCATATTTAATGGAAGCAAAGATTTGTCCCATCCATCCAGAGATTAAGGAATGTACTATCACCAGACTTGCAATAAAAGTTGAGATTTAGCAACAGAGGGCCTAATACTAGTAAGAGTAACTGCTAGAGCAGTTAAAACCCTTTTTTTATTTTGTTTTATAGCTAAAATATACATCCTTATTTTCAGGGTTTTCAGTTCCTCTGTTTTCACGTGGTACAAGTGTTTCACAAAGAACAAATACATTAGTATGTTAGCAAGGAAGGAACTGTAGGAATTTTTTATTAGGGAGTAAGGATATACTGGGTTTTTTTAAAAAACAAATCCAAGTATTTCACTATTGCAAAGCAGAGCTTTTACTCCCCTTGGGGCATCCGCATCATTCACATTACTTTCACAGCTCCTTTTTACCTATCCAGCAGATTGGGTTTTTTGTAGGTGTAGGTTGCAGCTGTGTGGGCTGTGGGCTCAGGCCTGTGCAAAACCAAGGATTTCACAGCACATGTGAGTGCCTGGTCACTGGAGGGAACAGATGTCTCCTAATCAGTGAGCCAGGGTCAGCTACATGGAAAGTGGAAGAGGGTTACTTTGGTGACTGCAAGAGCAGAAACCAGAGAGGAAGGTCAGGCCACCATCCATCTATTCACACAAGTGCACTCACACATACACTCACCAACCTGAACAACCCCAGAAAGGAAGGTTACAGATGCAGCCACCATCACCCTCTCATCATTTATTGCTGAGGTATTTGTAGAATTGCCATTTCCAACGCTGTCATCGGGGACCAGCCTGGTGACAACTCCTCCCACCATGAGGCTCAGGACGGGGAAGGGACCTGAGCAGCACAAGGCATTTGTTAAAAGATCCAAAGGGGCAGCATGTACCTCTTCATCAGTGAGGAGGGTAAGTGGTGTGCCTGAACTTACCCACGGAGATATGTCTCGATGTGCCAAAGATAAAATAGACCAGGACAGGGAAAAATGCTGCATAGAGTCCATAACTGGGGGGGACATTCACCAGCAAAGCAAAGGCCAGACCTGTAAAGACAGAGGCCGGGGGAAGGTGACGTGTGTGCTGCAGGCTGAAGCCAGCAGTGCCTTGGCACCTGGCTTAGCAGGCTGTGTCAGGACACAGAGTTCCCAAAGGTACCTTGCAGCACAGCCACGAGCCCTGTGTTGATGCCAGAGACGATGTCACTCAGGACCCACTCCCTGAAGCGGTACACTGGCAGCCAGGAAACGACTGGAAACAAACCCAAAGCAATTTTTTTGACCCTTTGTGGGGAGCAGCTGCAAAGACACAAGGGGACAAAATTTTGTCAGTGAATTGCAGCCTGTTTCAGAGAGGTGAGGAAAGGGGAAGGATTCAGGTTCTGACTGCCAGAAGTCAAAATCTCACCCAGACACAGTCCTGATCAACCTGCACGGCCATCTGTGCTTCAACGTGTATCCAGTGGCCTTCAGAGGTTCTTTCCAACCCAAATTCTCATTGAACCATAGAATGGCTTGGGTTGGAAAGAAACCTCTATGGCCATCTAATTCACCTCCCCACCCCAGGAAGCAGGGATGCCACCCACTGGGTCAGGTTTCTCAGAGCCCCGCCCAGTCTGACCTTGAACATTTCCAGGGACAGGGCATCCACCACCTCTCTGGGCAACCTGTGCCAATGCCTCTCCACCCTCATCATAAAAAATTTCTCCCTATATCCAGTCCAAATCTACCCTCTTTTAGTTTAAAACCATCATCACTTGTCCTGCTGCAACAGGCCGTAGTAAAAAGCCTGAGTGTGTCTTTCTGATTAAGACCCCTTTAAGGGTACTGAAAGGGTGCAATAAGGTCTTCCTAGAGTCTGTGCTGCCAAGGGCCCAGAAATAGAGAAGCTACCTTAGATAAATTTGTTGGAAGTCTTTTAAGGGTAACAGCAGTCAAAATCCATTAGAAAAATCTGACATTGAATTTAGTTAATGAATTTTCACTTGCTATGTTGGAATGGGAGATGGACATTGTCAAGATGGAGTTCATGCTGTCCAAGAGCAGTCAGGACTGTTTCTTAAATCTATTAAAAAAAAAAAAAAAAAAAAAAAAAAANAAAAAGTATCTCCTTACCTAAAATAGAGTTTCAGGTGATCCCAAAAGGTTTTATGGTATCTGTGCAATTTCTCGTGCTCTTCATTGAATGCATTCTCCGAGTACACGGGTCTGGCTATAACATAATGGTTACCCACAGGTTCAACCATTTCTCTTGAAATGTCAGGCTAGAACGGTGACTTGTGTGTGCTCCTCTCTGCCCCAGGCACTTAAAAACCTGAAATGAAGAACAGGGTTAGCTCTTTATGTACTGTGGGGCGGGTAGCCATAACATAGCTGAGTGAGCTCCAAACTGAGCGTTACCACCTTTGAAGATCAAAAGAGGGATAGTTGAGACACCTGCCTCACTTTGCCAAGGTGATCTCCTGCCCTGCTCCTCCTCCCACTGCAGAGCACTGTTTCACTGGAGCATGAAGTATTTCTTTCTAAAGATGCAGCCAAAAAGTGGACAAGACAGATTTTGAGTTAATTTATCTCTGAGTCAGCCATGTACAACCAAAAACTTCCTCCCTCAAAGGAAATTAATTTTTCTAAAGAACAAACAAGTAGATCCAAAGCAGTTTCTCTTTGTGGCACTGCTGGGAGGGTTGGGAGCTCACTGTAACCCACACCTGACGGGAAAGGCAGAGCCCAGGTAGGGCTCAGCCATCCTTTCTTGGATTCAGAGATAAGGCTGAATGTATTGTCTTGGATTTGTGTGACAAGGGGATCAGGCTCAGTAGGAAAAAGCATGATATTGCTGCTTGTTATTTGTAAGATTTATTTCCACATATTGTCTGGACTGCTTCTTCTCTGCTTCATGTTCACAAACAGTTGTTGCAATGTCTTACCTGAATACTATTTTCTGCCTTGTCCCAACCCACATTTGCATGTTTGTGCTGGAGAGAAACTGTCCTGGGTCACTCCAGAAATGACCCCTGGAGCCCTCATTACACAGGAGAATGAATCTGCTCAACCTTCACTTCAGTCAACTCCACTGGGCACTTTGCAGCAATTAATTTATGCCATCACTGTGCTGCTTACGGTGCTGTTACATTTCTCATTATGCCACACATCCTTCTCACATTAAATTCACCTAAAAACTGCACTATCTAAAAACATTTCTCTCAGGTGAGGCCACCATTAAATATTTAATATGGTACTAGTCCCAGGCAGAAGCTGTGAAACTTGCTCTTCATAGCCACAGTTGGACTAGACAATCACTGTGAGATCCTTCCAACTGGAACTAATCTGTTCTATTCTATACTATTTTCTTTTGACTCAGAGATGAAGATGTACTGTAGGAAGCAAGTAGTCTTTTGGGACACTGATAATAGGGGTTTTTCTTTATTTTCTGTCCCCTAATGAAAATGCTCCTTGTTGCCTTGGTGCTGGCTGGTGGTCTCTTGATAAATGCCTGACCAGCACTAGTTCCTTGCCCAGGTCTATCATCTGACTCTTGCTGAAATACCCTAATGCATTTCTAATTCAGACCTGTGAGTACTCAACATTTGGAGATATCAAAACACAGATTTTAATGTGGCACAAAGGTGTTTGCATAGTTACAAACAGATGAAAATCTTTTAATCTATGACAATGTTGGCATTAAAACGTGACTCCTATCTTGAAACTTCGCTACAGCTCAGAGCCTATTATTGACCTATTTTAAGTGACTTCATTTTAGTTTCATTGTTGTTCATTCTGTGGAAACTCATAGATGTGTGTCGAAGTTCAAACAATGTCAACGAACCTCTTAGATATTTTGTTGACATACTATTCTTTCACAAAGGATTCACTATTTTGGCAATGGGTTTAACATTTTTACTCTCTGTTTTAACATAAAAAATTAGATCTGTAATATTTTCCCAAAAACTGGCAGGTAATTATTCCAGCAGGCAAATGCTCAAAATCTAAGATTATTCAAAACACTGATCCACTGATCCAAAGCCAGTTAAAATCATACTCTGATCTGTAATTTTACACTACTGTCCCTCCCTCTGCTGGGATCAGAGCTCCAAAACTGAGGCTGATATAATTTCAATGTAAAAAGTAGTTAATTCACTTCATTCCCTGATAAATCATAATTGCTCAGATTTGCAAGAAGTTTTTTTATCTACTAAAGTTTTTAAAATTGCTCTGTTTCCTAGTCTGTGTGTCTGCCTTTTATACTGCATGTCTCGAAGAGGAATATTGCTGAAAGTCCTGTGGAATGGTATTGTTCATTACATTGCAGGGCACGAGATGTACTATTTGTACCCTTTGAAAAGATCACAAGCCATAAAAACAGAAGAAGTCTGGGTCTGTACTGCAGTAACCCACACTGCCTCCCTAGAGTGCCTTGGGCTCCTTGGGGGACAAGACCAATTCTTCTGATGACTTCTATAATGTGTCCACTCACTCATGAGGAACACCAGCACAGACCAAGCTTACACTGCACAGCTGTTGAGTGGTTACAACTTTCAGTCACTATTGACCAAGATTAGGTCTGAACTGAAACCTCAGAGACAACATTCTGGTTCAGCTTTATTCCATATAGCCTCTAATCTTGTTCTCATGGACAGCAATTAACAGCATTGCCATCTCTCATATGTGAAAAGAACTCCAACTCCACTGCTAATCCTTCAGCTCTATGAAATTTTGGAGATGCATATCTTCACGTGTGCCATTTTGTTGAGAGGATTAACAAAGGGATAATTTTTTCCCTTTATTGATTTATCCTAAATATTGACTAAGAAGTACACAAAAAAATGTAATTTTAATTGAATAATTAAATATTAACATGGTCCATCCCACTTTTCAATCTGTGTATACCCACTCACAAATGGAACTTCTCTGCAATATAAACATTTGAAAAATACAAAGAAATTCCACAAAGGAAGATTTTACATTTTACAAAAAATGAAACACATGACTAGAAGCATTTCATTTACAAGCATTACTTCACATATCCCATATCTAAAATGACAGTTTAAAGTTGTACCTGGTAAATCTTCCAGGAAGCTCTTCAGAAGAAACTACACCAAGATTTTTTGGATAAAGATATCCCTGAAATTTTCACAGGCAGTGCAGGTATCTTATGCTCTTCTTCACTTCAGAACCTCCCTAAATACTGGCAGCACTTTAATAACTAACTTCAGTTAACTTTTACAAGAAAAAGAAGATTTCACTGTGGCCTTGACCACTGAGCCTATCCTCAGGAGGGGTGATAAGGAGTAATTTCTTAAAGTTCTCTGTGATATTGCTTAACTTTGTTTGGTGAACTGTTTCTGATTGGTCTGCAGAGCTCATATGAGAAAATAGAGATGAGTAAGAAGGACTGTCTGTTGCAATCCTGTGTGGTTGCTGAGCTGAAGTGGGAAGTGGTGGACAGAGCTCAGCTATGGTACCCTTCATTTCTGAAGAAGCCCAAGTCATTGCTGAGGGAGATGGGCTGCTGGGCATGCCAGCTCCGAGCACAGTGTGCCTCCCTTGACCTTCCTCCAAAGCATTTTAATAGTCCCTAAACTGTGTTTCCAGAAGTAATTTCTGGATTCTCAGACCACTGCCAAAAGTAATCTTTGCAGGGATTGCGGAAGGGCAGCTGTGACTTGGTGGAGCTGACAGCTGTGGCACCCCATGACAGACACCAGAAAGGTACAGAGCATGTGTGTGGCCACATGTGTGTGCTGGGGCATGAATATGGCATGGGTGGGTTGGACTGAACTGCAGGGGGTTCCTGCTCCCCTCCACTGCCCACAGAGCAACCAGAGGGAATCATCCTCCCTAGGCCAAAGTAAACCTTTGTAAACATTTCCCTGAGATACCTAAAACCACCTAAGGAGATACATGAAATAGCATTTTGAGGCCTCAGGTTGCAACTTCAGTTCCAGGTGCCTGTGTTCATGACAGCAGTGAACCTTCAGAGCTGAGGTGCTGAGGACACCATAGCATCAAAGTGCCCTGATGAAAACCATCCTTACAACCCTTTCCTTAGCTCACACTGACATGAACATCTGGAAATGCTTAGCTGTTGATATCCATGTTATCAGGAAGACCATGGTTTGCCAGACTCCTCAGGGAACTTCTCTACTCTGACTTAACCTCTGGGGGTTTGAAGTCACAGACCCTGCCCCTGCAGAAAGTTTTCTTCATCTGGTGAAAGGTCACAGCGTGAGGACGAGCACCCTTCATGCTCTGCAGGGTCAGTCACACACATGGGTCTAGGAGGAGAAGAGGCAGGAGGAGCCTGGAATTCTGTCCTCAGATGGTTTGCCCATATTTCAGTCAATTATTAGCCCAAGAAATGATGAAGTGAGCAGGACGCCAATATCCAATCTTGCAAGGTGAGGCCTGTATTAGACCATTCAATCAGGATTTCTTTCTTGTGCTTTAGCCCCCTGAGAGTCCTTAGAGACCTCAGGTTCTTTTGAAAGTTAGAGCTACACTTCTAACCAAGACCATAAGCTCACATAGTCAGTAGAGATCCCAGGTCGCTTCCCGAACTGTTGCACCTTCTCTGTGTCAGCGAGACCCTATTTTGGTATCTGCTGTTGGCTTAAGGGATTAACTGCAGTTTGTGAAACTCACACAGTTTGGGTTTTTATTTTTACCATTAAAATAAGGAACATTTTAAAACCATAAACCAAAAAACATTTAAAACATTTTAGAACCATAAACTATAAAAAACCCCATAAAACAGTTTAGCAGCTTTTGGTTTCCCTCCTCATATAGTGTGATCATAGAAGTGCTTTAAAATTTTAAATTCTTTGTGTTCAGGATACATCACAAGAAGCTGCAACATAAACCAGTAGAGCAGCTTTTTAAGGACTAGGTTTAAATGCAGGAGGGACCCTTGGCTCTGAAGAAGTCAGTAGGGTCTTGTCCTTGGCTTCATCACATCCACCTGTAAGTGCTTTACTTTGGATTATTTCCACTGATTCACTGAAGCAATAAGGTGCTATGTGGAGTGACAGAGGGAATAAACACTTTGGCTTTTCTGTTTGCAGCAGTACTGTTAAGACACAATTTTCCCCTGATGGTGCAGAAGGGGTTTAATGCACAAGGGTCACACAGGAGACAGGTCCTCTCTGTCCCACACTGCAGAAATTCAGCTGTGCAAACCCTTGATGTCTTTATACCAGATACTCAAAAAACAGCTAAACTCTAACTAACCAGGAAAGTGTGGCCTTTTCTGCCTAGGCAGAGCAGAGGAGGAGGAAATGAAAATTCCCAATTGCTCTGTCTCCCAGGCAGCCCCATAAACACAGAGAGTTCAGAGATGTAAATCAGTCACAGCCTGATCCTTTGCCAAGTCTAAAGCACTCTCAGTTTCCCTTTGTTTTCATGGGAGCTGAAAAACACCCACAGCTCTTGAAAGCCCCTCGGTGACCTGAGCTCTGAAGGGCTTTACGGGTGCTGCCTCCCATCCTGGCCAGGATGGAGAGGGAAGAACAAGTGACTGGAGTGAGATAAAGCAGTGACAAATTCAGTGACTTACTGCAGAAAGAAGCTATTTTTCACAGAGAAAGAAGAAAAGAGTTCTGCCAGAGATGCAGAATTTGTCTTGTGAAGAGCTCCACGTCTTTCTTTAGTGTTAAATAAACACCAGGATACTGGGAGATTGGCTGAGAAGGTGGATAACAGCATCAGCCGATACAGATTTCTAGTGTTTCCCAGTGTTTTCCTTCACCTGTGTGTGAAGGAAACCACCTATGTGCTGTATAAACCTTCTGTTCTCCAGTGTAGCTTCTGACCAGGTTCTGCCCAAAACCTTGAAGCAAAGGTTGCTCACAGTACCATCTGCTGTGATGCTAGAGGTGCAAAACACCTGCAAACTCAAGTTCTTCCAACCATTTAAAAAATTATGCTCTGTTCTACTTGGGCAGCTTAGCACGTAAAAGAAAAATATTTTGCTCAGTAGTAAGTGCAGCAGGCAGTTTTTGGGTGCACCTCTGGTCCGTGCCAGTTCGTCTCTCCTCTTTTGGAGGAAGGACAGGGACCCAGCCTCTGAATGGTATCCTTGGGAAGATCTGAAGCCCCCACTGGGGACATCCAAGAAAAAAAATGGAAAACTGGTTGGCCCTGAGAGGCCTTCATGGAAAGCAGAGGTGTCCCTTGTACTCACAGACTCAGGACACTAATGCCAGAAGGAAGCAAAATGTCATTTCACTTTCCACTTCCTGTAGTCTCCATGACCTTGTTTTTTTACAGGAAGTTTCTTTTACTAGCACACTGAAGCCCAATTCAAATCAGTCACGTTACTGGGTCAAATTCAGTGGTGATGCCTAACATTAGAATGAGGATGAGTAAGTAAGTTTAATCAAGATGCAAATTTCAGGCAAACAACATAAGAATGGCAAGGGCAGTGAGGCTGGGTGGGAAGAGATCACTTCCATTAACAATGATATTTCTGGATTGCTCAGATTTATTGAGACCTGTAGAAAAAGAGAGCCTGAATTTTGCTTAGTGCCTCAGGAAGAGCTGACACCCTGCTAGGATATGGGTCATTGAGAGTTATCACTCTTTTGTATAGAGCACACTGTAAGCAGGAGAACCCAGTGCTGTTATTGCAGTGTATGGTGAAGTGGAACTGGAAGTTTCCAATGAAAGATTGGTGCCATATTCACATGCCTCTCACTTTTTATTCACGCTTCTTTTATTACACTTCTGTAATTTTATTATCTTTTCTATGGACTTTACAGTTATTATGCTCTGAAAGCCAGCAATCGTGGCCTCAATATTGGGTGTTTATAGGATTCCATTACACCATAATGAAGAGCACAAACACAAAATCCTGCACACTGCTTTTCAGAACAAGGAAAGTTTCTACATCCTTCTCTGCCAACTTGAAAAATAGTGCTTGAATCCTCAAGACAAAAATATAATATTTTAATCCAATGTTAATTTTATTTCCCCTCTTACGAACTTTCTGTATTTTGCGTAAGATGTAAGTAATTTGTTTTCATTTAAAGCTGTCTCTTTTAATTTCGTGAAGAAAATTAATTAAGCAATGTCTCACATCAGAGACAACCAACCAGATTAGACTTGTCAATTCAGCATTTGACTCTACTTTTACAGTTGCTGAAATCTAGCAATATACTGAGATTCGACCAAGCTGGGAATCAGGGATGGGAGGATGCAGGGATGAGTCAGGGAATCTGCAGTGTCACAGACAGATACTGCTACAGATAGTGGTACAGAGACTGCTACATGAGCTTGGAGTTACGTTTAACACAGACTGTAATGGTTGTTCAGATATAGGAAATAAAGCAGAGACATCGATTGCCTCGTTTGTGCTGTGCTGGAATGGGAGGCTCAGCCCTGCCACTCCACCCTGATGTCCTGCTGGCTACAGGGACACCTGCCCCAGAGATGCTTGTGGGACCCCCATTTGCAAGGGTTTTCAGCCATGTGAGAGTGTGAAAACATCCTATGTTCCACCACGCCAAAGGAGAAGCATTGCAGGGCGTCCTGTCCACCTCAGGCTTGCATACAGTGTCTATGTATATTCCTCCTCTAGGCATATCCCATCACTGGGAAGCCAGGGTCAAGATAATGATCCTTGAAGACCACAACAGTGGCTACCTGAATTTCAGTTAATCCCACAACATTTCTGTTAAACACGAACAAAGTCGAACTGTCATGAAAGCAAAAGCAAAACCAAACTAATCATAAATGGCCAAAATGCTGCCCGGCAGAATATGACAAGGAACTTCCCATGAATGGGTGTCAGCACCGTATTTCGCAGGTGAGCCCTGGCCACTGTTCCCAATTTCTTTTCTGAAGTCCAGCTGAGCACACTTTTACTTGCTTATCCATTTTGAAATAACCTTAAAATAAACTGTTAAAAATAACCTAAACAAATAATGTATTTCTAGGTAGCTGGTGGAACATTAGAATATATTCAAACACTGTCAGAGACATCTCCTTGTAATCATTTATGTTTGTGCTCTAGGTCTCCCTGTGTGATGGACCTTTGCAGATACCACTACAATAAAATACTCCACTATCTCCAGATACTTTAGACTGTGTCATTCCTTAAACTGTGTGAGTTATGCCTGGCGTTTCCCTCAGGTAACAGTGACATGGAAAAATGTCTTTCCCAATATTTCACCAGGTCCCTTATCAGTTCCTGTGTTCCTATCAGCATCAGCTTGTTTTGCAAGAATGTGCAAAATGAAATGATCTGGGGGTTTGCTCATGGAGCAATATTGCTGCGTTCATCTAGCAGAGGGATTCACCTACCTGCAGGCTCCAAGGCTCCACAGGTCTAGGGTCTACAGACCCCTACAAATGTTGGTTCCAGAGCCATCCAGGTGTGCATAGCCCCTTTGAAATCACATCTGGATTTTGGAATTTTAAGCTGAACTCACTTTTATTAACAGCCTGCTCTCCCCCTGGAATTGTACAAAACAAGTTGCCATGGGATATGCAGTATTTTGTCTTTTAAGCTTACATCAGGATAGTTTCAGATTATTTAAGGAGCCTCACTTTCCTGAATATTTTGGTAATTGCTAAGAGAGGGAACCCCAGTTGCTACATTGCAATGATTTGCCACTGACATTCTTTGACATTTTTGTTATTTTTCAATTTACTGTTAACATACTTCTTCCTTTCGTGGGTCCATAAACATTTCCATACAGATCTTCCAAGCATACATTGAAGTCTATCATAGAGAAGTCTGTTTTTCTTACTCATGTCACAAAGATCCTTAGAAATAAAACACTAGGTTCAAAGACCACATGCTGAAGATCAGCAGTTTAGATTAATTTTCAGATTAGTGCTAGCAAACTTTCACTTCTTAAAGTTTGCTTCCCTATGTCATACAGGTACCACATTCTTTAAAACCATATTAAAATGCATTAAGCAGCAAATAAAATCTTACACATATTCTTAAATGCTATTATAATAAATACAAGTAGGGCAAATTAAGGGTAAAATTCAAGAGATGAGTTCAGTTGTAAGAAGAAGTTAAACATAATTCTATTCATCCCTCTTAGTCTACAAATGAGGTCTCTCTCATGCTATTGAAAAGCCCCACAGTACCCTCTGTTGCATTCACACCCCTGAATATTCTTCCTATCTGCTTGTTTGCAGATTGACACAGGAAGATGATGAAATCTTTATGCAGATCAGCAGGTGGCCTGACCTGGCATGCTGTCTGCTCAGGAGAAGGCAGAAGTAGGAAAGTGGTTATATATCATATAATCCCAGCCATAGCACTCCTCATTAACAGTGCTAATTTGAGGAGGTTTACAAGTACAACTGAGAGATGAAGGGAAAAAAGACAACGCAACAAAACAACCAACCATAAATGCAGCATTTGAATGAATTTTCATTTATCACTTGTTGAAGCAATGTCTGCATTTCTGTGCTCACAGTCCCAAACCCACCAGCTCTGGGGCTCCTGGGCTTATCCACAACACCTCTCAGTCAGCCCAGCCCTGACCCCTATTTTTTTCTTGCCCCACATGATGACTGTAGCTCATCCTTTGACCTCTGCTTGTATGAGGGGAAGCCTTGGTGCTTATGGGGCTTAGCTGTGACTTGCATACAGTCTATGGTTTCAGCCTATTTCTAATTTTTTAGCTGTTTTATTTCAGTAAATAAAGAGGCTTATTAGCTCACTGTGCCAAATCTGGAGGAAATTTGGCCACCTAGAGCTGTAATCAGGCCCACAGTTTTCTCTGGTCCCCAGAGAGGCCATTACTGTAGTTTCTACCTACAACATTATTAATAAAAAGGGCTGCACTTCCTCCAGTTGGGATAAAATTATGCAAAGCCACAAATCCCAAAGCCAGGTGTTCTAAGTCATTTTGCAAACAGCGGGCAGTAACAGCAGTGGGAAAACCCTCCAGTGCTTGGGTGGTGGCACCTTCTTTTCCAGCAACCTCTGGGGAACAGATCCTGGCCACAGCACCTGCTGCCAGGGCTGGTGCTCGCCTTGGCTCCTCAACAGGCTGCTTCAGGCTGTAATCATGCCAGATGAAACAAGCTAAAAATACTGCAACTAATCAGTTTAGGATAAAGGCCATCTTGGAAAAGATAGCTGCTCCAGGAAATTATCTTCTTTCTCAATAGCTGGCAGCATTCCCAGGGAACCACCAACAGGGCTCTGAGAGCTGGGCTACAGAAGTGAAAAAAAAAAGTTATTTGGGTGAAAATAAAGAGGGAATCTCAGCCATGCTGAGCTTCATGCAAAAACACTTAAAAATAAGGCAATAAGAAACTGGTCAGTCTAAAGGGCAGTAGTGGGACTGGGGAAAACAACCATAATCCTGGACACAGGTCCCTTGAAAACAAACATTTGGGGGATTGGAGGAGGGAAAAGGGGAGCTGCCTATTCTTACCAGCCAATTATCAAAGTCTGTGAAGAAGGTAATTTACAGCAAACAAAAGGAGGATAGAATAAGAGCAGGAGTTCCAGCAGGGCTCTTCCCTGAAGGGCAAGGAGGAGAAAAATTCCCTTGAGATGGGAACCAGCAGCACCTGGAAGTCTCTACAAGCACAACCATGTGGTTATCCTGGCTGGGGCAAACAGAGTCTGCTGGGTGGAAACGTGTAGCTGGAGTTCTGGGGAGGTGATTTTGCAAAGAAAGGACAGACAAGTAAGCAGTCCCTATCAAATTCTCCTTCACATCTTGAAAATACCTTGCCTATCTCATTTCTTAAGATGTTTGCATGAAAAAAATGGTCACACAGTCCATGTGTTTGGAGTGAGTGTATTTGGATGGTCCAGTCTAGTTATCAATGGAAATTTAATGCTTGCTTGTCATAATGCCATAAACTTCTGTGTTTCTGGGTTTACAGCTTAGTCCATCCTGAAACAATATTATGAAGTACCACTGAGTTTGAGGAAATTCCTATCATATCCCTTACAAAGGCATTGTAAGTTTACAGTAATAATTACAACGAACTTTTAAAGCTTTATCATGATAATTACTGTAGTATGCTTTCGTATCATAGTGGCTTTCATGAAAAATGCTCTCAAATGTTATTATTCTTTTTATTATATGCCTTTATGATCAAAAGTTAATTATCTTTTACCTATTGGCTGTACTTGTGTGATGTAATATTTTCCAAGGTCTTCTGGAAAGGCTTTTTACTTTATTACTTGGGATGGGCCTAAAATAAAACCCATGTATCTAAGTACGTCTGATAAAGATGAGTTGGTTCCAGTGTAAGTCATAATCAGGACAAGCCCAATTAAATATCCTATGTCCTTGAAAAACAACCACACAAACGTGTGTATTCCTTTGTTTAGTTGAATCATTCTGTTTCCTTAGCCAATCCAGCCCTTTACTTACTCAACTGCGTTCTCAGAGCCTAATTTAAACAGCACTGGGGAGTCACATTACAGCTTGATTTGGCTCGGCAGGATTCACCATCAGGAGACGGCGGGCAGGGACTGTTGCCTGAGTTATGGATGCAAGGTATGGTGCAGCACTGCTGATCCCATTGGTACCAGCTTCTAATTAGCAATCACAATAAATAAGTGATACACATAACATTTTGCAGGCACTCATGATATTCTGAAGTGCTGCATTGCTGCAGTTTGGAAAGGCTGCACCACCCAGACCACCCTGGGTCCTGATGGGTTCGGAGCAGCCCAGGGTGGGAAGAGACCTCCTGCTGTTAGTGCTGGCAAGCCTGAAAACCATCCTGCCTCATCTCTTGGGTGTGAAGTCAGGCTTTGCCAAAAGGATTCCCACCTCCACAAGAACCACTCTGCCTTCCTCATGTACTTTAAGATGTTCCTTAAGTTTTTAGAAAAATTTTCTTCCACCTGAAGGTAAGTATTAGTTAATTCTAAGCAACTGGGTTTTGTTCCAATGACTAAACTCTAGCTCTCTATAGTGAGACATACCAGCAATTGATGGAAATTATCAGAGTGAAGCAAAGGAGACAGGGCACATTTAGGGGAGTGCAGGTGGAAGTGCCCAGCTGCAGATGGGTGAGACGGCTGAGGTAACCGGGAGAGCCAGTTTGCTGGGGAGACTCAGGATGCAAGAAAATACAAATTAACCTATGGAGGGACTTGGCTGTGTGCTCCTGAGGGTTTTTCTGTACCTGCAGCCAGGTACATGTGTGAGAGGTGAGTACATAGCCCCAGCCTGGCATCAGCCCCTGCAGGGTCCTGCAACACCTTCATGTGCAAGCAGGGCATGAGGGCGAGGGCCAGAGAGGATGGCCTGACCACTTCCCTTGAGCCCCCAGCTGAGGTCTCACCCTGGCACAGAGGGCTGCCTGTGTGCTTTTGGGGAAGGGTGACCCTTCTGCAAGCCTCCTTTGGAGGGCTCAACAATCAGCCTTGCTGGAGAAGAGGAGCAGGGAGATGTCCCCACCACCCTGCTCCCAGCCTTTCCCCTCCTCCCAACCTTTCTCCTCCTCCTATCAATCCATAGAACAGCAGAAACAGCTGAGCACTAGTTCTGGGCTGGAAAGAGAGGAATCTGGGCTTGATTTAGTCATACGAGTTTAAAAAAATTTCTTCAAGACAGGAGACATGTCTTCTCTTGCTAACTGCTTACACACTGGAAAATGAAGCTTTGTTGTGCATACATGAGGCCATTGAAAGGCAAGATTTTTCTGAACTGGTGTAACCCAATTGCAGAGCATTGTGCTCAGCCTTGACTGCCTTGTGCACCACAGCGCATTTTGTTAATATTTAAACTCGGTCTTTTGAGTCATCCCAGAAGTCGTGGTAAGGGTTCAGGATTTAGGCAGGTTGTGTAAGCAAGCCCCTGGTGTGTCCGAGCTGCTGAATGGCAGCGCTCGCACGCGCTCCTGCCTGCCAGGAGCTTGGAAGGTCCATGGGGTGAAGTGACAGTGGGTGAACCAGGCTTGTCCCAGGGAGCTGCAGTCAGCACAGCAGTCTGGTGAAGCTGTCACATGAGAACTGACCTTCACAGCCTCTCCGGGAGAGTGAGGAGAGCCTTGCCAGGAAGGAGCGCTGGGGTGCAAACAGGAGCCCAGCACATGCTGTACCATGGCTGCAGCCTCCTTCTGTCCCCACAATTAGGGAGCAGTGGAAGTAGCATGGGGGCCCAGAGACTCGGCTGGGGGTGCAGAGGGGAGCAACTTTGACAGAGGGCTAAGGATGGAGTGCTAAGATTGCACAGGGTTGTGGAAAACCATCTGTGACATCCCATGACCTCATGTACCTTGTACTCAAAAAAACCCAAACAACTTGTATAGTTCTAATATTCTGAAGGCAGGTTGGAGAGGATGAGAGCATGGTGTCTGTGGCAGAGGAATGAGGTGCCAGAAAAATGTGTAGAAAGGATAAATGACATGTGCCGAGTAGGGGCTGTCTCCTTAAGACACCAACAAATTCATGTCTAAATTTTCAGCAGGAGAGATTGAGGATGACTACCCCAGGCACCCTGCTCTGATTGATGCAGCTACAAAGCCCTGTTTTTCTTAAGAATCAATATGTAAAGCTCTCTCCTCAGTTCCTGGACACACATGTGTCTGCCTCTGTCTGCCTACGCCAGAGTATTTATGTACATGTGTATGCAAATGAACACTAAAAATAATTCCAATTCAACCATTAAACAAAATTAACAACAATGCAAACACAATGATTAGACTGGCCTGGTCATACAGGAAAATGAGTTGGGGCTCTTGGGACCACTATAAACCATTCTTTTGATATAAATTGACATTTTATTGTATTTATATATATATAGTATTTTCTCCTGACAGTCTAAGAATACAGCATATGAAATGCCATTAAACTCCTTAATCCTGGTTAGCATTTGAAAACTGATCCAAAATACAATTTTCACTCAAGCATTCTTTATTAATGTATATCTATGCTGATAACCCTTACACTCTGTCTGAAGACAAAGTGTTTGTAAATATGAGTCTTATTGAATCACTCCAATTTTTTAAGACAATACTTCAGTTAGAGGAACAGTATCTTGATTAGAAGAATAATTAATGCTTGCTTAAGTGCCATTTTGTTACTACTGCCTCATTCTACAGTTGAACATTACCTGAGGTATCTCACTATTAATGTATCAATAATAAGGACACTTGTCACTTTTTAGGACCTTCCACTCAAGATTCTTGAATTGCTTTATGACTGTTAGTGTGACCCTGTAAGAACTTTCCTTTGTAGGCAAACATCTGATATTTGCTTTACTTAAAATAAACCGACACATGTAAAATTTACTCAGTGCCGTATCAAAGGATGTTGTATTGATAGCTATTTTTGAAACTTCCTTTGCAAGGATATCTTGTCCTGTGCTAGCCCAATGCAGCTCTTGTTAGAGGCAGATACCAGCTCATGGCAATTGACATTCTTCATTGTTCTGGAATTAAAATGACGTTGACTGGGAGAAGCCTTCTGAAAGCCCAAGCAAACTTCGAATAATTTCAAGGGGGAAAATAGTGTCTTTATATTCTCTCTTACTTCTGTTTTGAGTCTGTGGCAGATCCTTGAGACTATTGCAGGTCTTAAAATTCCTTGATTGAAAAGCCTTGCCCTAGAAATCTGCTCCTGCCTTCAGGCAGGGCAGGAAGCCATGAAAAGAAGAAGGGGGATGTTGCTGGCTCTTGCTGGCTTAAGTACTGAGCCAGCAGTGTGCCCTGGTGGCCAAGAAGGCCAACAGCATCCTGGCCTGTATCAGCCAGCAGAACCAGGGAAGTCATTCTTCCCCTGTACTCGGCACTGGTGAGGCCGCACCTCGAGTGCTGTGTCCAGTTCCGGCCCCTCAGGTCAGGACGGAAGCTGAGACGCTTGAACGCGTCCAAAGGAGGGCAGCAAGGCTGGTGAGGGGCTTGGAACACAAGCCCTGCAAGGAACGACTGAGCGAGCTGGGGTTGTTTAACCTGGAGAAAAGAAGACTCTGAGGTGTCTTTCACTCTCTACAACTACCTGAAAGGTGGCTGTAGTCAGGTGAGGGTTGGTCTCTTTTCCAGGCAACAACTGACAGAACGAGAGGACAGAGTCTTAAGCTGTGCCAAGGGAAATTTACGTTGGATGTAAGAAAAAGTTTTTCACTGAAAGAGTGATAAAGTTCTGGAATCGTCTGCCCGGGGAGGTGGTGGAGTCACCATCCCTGGATGTGTTTAAAAAAAGATTGGATGTGGCACTCGGTGCCATGGTTTAGTTGAGGTGGTGTTAGGGCATGGGTTGGACTCGGTGATCTTGAAGGTCTCTTCCAACCTGGTGATTCTGTGAACTATTGTTCTGGTGTCACAGTCATAGTGGGGCTGGATTACTGACATGATTTTCCATCTTCCTCGCTACCAACCAGCTCAAAATCACCACCGTGTCACTCGAGAGTCTGCACTGACTTGCTCCATGACTGATTAGCTGGCACAGGGCAGGCAGCCATGTCCTTGCGTGGGTTGTGCCTCACCTGGGTGACCTGGGTGTTCAGGTCCTATTGTTTGTGTGCTGCTGTTCCCAAGGATGTCCTGTCATGTGTCTTCCTCAATTGTTTCCTAACAATGTCTCTTTAATCCATTTTAGTTATTGACTAGGCCACCAGCAAGAATACCAGAACTTCAAGAACTGTGGTTGACGTTGTTTGGAGGCCCATGAGGGGCATTGCAGGTATTGCTTATTAGCTTGTTAGACATTAATATGACTATGCTCCACAAATATGTTAAGAATGCAGCCAAACAAAAGGCTCATGTATCTCTGTGCAAAGGACACCCT
This sequence comes from Gymnorhina tibicen, assembly GCA_013399875.1. Taxonomy (NCBI): domain Eukaryota; kingdom Metazoa; phylum Chordata; class Aves; order Passeriformes; family Artamidae; genus Gymnorhina; species Gymnorhina tibicen. The sequence continues at coordinate 2,217,341 of VXAZ01001116.1, read as the reverse complement.
GAGGAGCGGTTCCTGGTCTCCTGGGCTCTCAATATTAGGAAAAAAAAAAGGTAAATTAAACTAGAGAGAACAAAATTCAAAACCAAAAAGAGAATCCTTTTTCTGTGAGTGCCCAACTCAGGGTGGTGTTCCTGCCCTATAATGTCATTGACGCCAGTAGTCCAGCAGGAATTTAGCAAGCAAGTGTTGACTGCCCCACTTCACAGCTGCACTGCTCCAGACTTCACAGCTGTGCTGCAGGTCTTTGCAATAAAATCCAATGCATAAAATCTGCTTCAGGATGAACTCTGGGATGGTTTCAAACTAAATGGTTTGGGTATTTCTAAGAATATGACAAAGGAGAAGTGCCTTCCTTTTCTGCCAGCTTTTACATGTGAAATGTCCACAGTCCAACTTACCCCACTTGCTCCATGCTGTGAGCCTCAAGGCTGCAGACCTGCTGAGGAGAAACCAAAAAGAAGTCAGGTATTTGATCTCCTGATTTCTTATCATCACTTTGTAAAAGCACCCAGAAACAAATGCTAGTTAAAGCAAACTGTTAAGGTTGCAAAATAAAGCATCCCAAATTAGGACATGACAGAATTTGGATGTTTTATGTGCATATGTATTGGATATAGACAGTAACTGCAGGATCTCATGGCTGTGCCCCATGGGAGCCTCGCCTCTTCCAGATCAAAAGAAGAGAGATGGATTGGGTGTCTCATGGAAGAAAGCTGATGTGGATGCCCGTAGCTGAACTGGTCACAGTCTGCTGTCTTTATGAAAAAGATGTCTTTATGAAAAAGTTCCAGGCTGTGAAGAGCCCATCTTCCCATGGTGCTCTCTACTGGAGGCACCTTGTGAGTATCTGTCACTCCAACTGTCTGCAAAGCCACACCACAGGAGTCTCACAGATGAAGGTGTTGTCTTTGCAGACATTCAAAGTCCAGTGACTTGACTCCTTTCCTTGGTGTGTAATGGTAGGTGCCACTACAGGGAAGTTTGAAAAAGTTAAAGGGCTTCAGGACCAGAAGAAGAATTTCCAACTTGTGCCTACTTAGGGTTGTGACAGAGCACTATGAATTCTGACACAGTTTTTGCTGAGCTGAAAAGGGGCTCCTAGATCAGCTCAGGGAAGGTGGGGTGGTCTAAGGGGCCGTGGGTGCCCACAGGGAGGTCCTGCTCCCCCCTCCAGCACCCTGACATCTCTGCTGTGCATTGCATGTCTGTTCTGTGCCTTGCAGCAGAGGTGCTAATGTGTAGCGTGATGAGGAACAGCTGGAAAAGGGACAGTTAGAAGAGGGGAAAGAGTGGAAATCTGGCAATTACCAGTGAAGACAGACACTGTGAGTCTGCTCTGCAATTTTCCAAGTAAACCTTCTAGCTTTCCCCTTCGTGTAGTCAGATCACAGCTTTACAGCATAAATCAGGCTGGAGGAGCAATAGCAAAGCAAAAGTTTGAAATGAATCTCTGCTACAAGGCTTCCCCCAAAAGCACTGTACGTGGGGTTTGTGGTGGCAACACAGTACACAGCCCATAACCCCAAACCTTCCTCTGCCTTTCAGAGTTTTCAAGCTGTCTCAGCTTCCACTGGAGGGAGAGAAGTAATTTTAGAGTGAAGCAGAGTAACTATGTTTCAACCATGGGCATGGGTAATCTGGCATTGAGCTACAGCATAGTTACTCTAAATTTAGTTCTAAATGCAAGAAGAGGCAGGTCACCTTAGAGGCTGCTGCAGCAAGAGAAATGGTCATAGTAATACCTCCAGTGAGCCATGAAAACATCCCTCTAGAACAAAAGGGTAGAGAAAGTAGACTGATTTTAACCCATGTTTTAACCCATGCTGAATTAATGTCTGAATATTGCCATGTTTATAAGGGCATTAGAGGGAGAAAAAAATCACGGAAATAGATTCCTTAATCCTGCAGAAGCAGTAGATCTCGAGCCCTCACAGGGTCTGACAGTGTACTTTAGGCTACTGCTTGGTGACATTGGGATATTGAAGCATCTGCTATCCCAGCAGGGCAGTGAGGACAAATCTGCCCAGCAGTTGCACAGGAGTGTTACCTTTCTGGGTACTGCTTCTTTGATTTTACTTGAAATCAGCCTCAAAGATCCTCAAAGATCCACAGACATCCTCTTCCAAAGAAGCCAAGCCTTGCTGAGCTTATCCAGGCATTCCTATCACCCTGAAGCTATGTTTAGGAGTATGGCAGCACTTCACTCTCACTCACGTAGGCATACCTGAAATGGATGAAACTGGTTAATTTAGATGCTGATAACAGAAAATGCTCCAGTCTGACTTGCACCTGGTTGCATATAAACTGTTCCACGTTCTCTTTTCTGCTCTGTAGCTGCTGGGTTCTTCTATCTATTTTTTCTTTTTTTCTTTTTTTTTTTT
>VXAZ01001116.1:2204505-2214949 GCA_013399875.1 Gymnorhina tibicen | reverse complement strand
GTAATTTTTTCATTTTACTGTCTCCCTGGCTCACTTCTGACTATGCTTTAGCTTTCCTCCAGTGCTGAAAAGTTGTCTGCAAGCCCATGAACCTGGATACAAGGAGACTTCCCTACTGGAGAAGTCACAAGGGTAGCACAGAAGGTCTGTTCAGGCTCCTGAGCATCTGGATCCAGGAGTATTGGTAGTAGAAGCATATTTGAACAAGTGTCCAGTTCAGGATTGGGAAAAGTGACTAAATTCAAGCATATGAAGTGCTTTCTAGAACACAGTCCAGAGTGAAAGACCCCGTGAAGAACATGTTGGGCTGGAGTGGGGTGAACCAAGAGTTCAGGAGTGCAGCCTGGCTGAGGGCAGGCACGTGTAGTTGTCCAGACTGCATTCCCAGGGCTTTCCCTTGCTGTAGGCCTGGGACCTACCTTCTTCTCACTCCTGCCATCCCAGCACTGGCTGCTGTCTTGCACTGAAAGTTGGGGACCCTAAAGAGAGGGGAAAAACCCCCCAACTTTCCAGACAGCTCCTAGCTCATCTCCATGATAAGGTGTTAATGGCAGTTAATGAGAACCTGTGCTAGGATATAGAACGGAAGAAAAGGTGAAGTTCACGTCTTTGGGTTCAATCATTATTCAGGCTGCCTGTGGAGGAATATTAATTAACATTAAGTATCTAGTAAACCTCTAAAGATGGTCCTGTGTCCACTTTAGAATAATTATATTATTATTTTTGTACTTTCCTTTTGTGGCATCAGTATGAGTAATGTATCAGAATCATCTTCTCTGCCATGTTTGCACTTTCTAAAAGTGTAGGTTGAGAGCCAGTACATGATTTTGAGTCTCTCTCTACCTCTTCTCTTTCAGTGCCATTTCTAACTTTGGCCATGGATTTATTTTATTTGAGCACCTGCAGCCTCCTCCTGCATTCTCATTGGGAGCATCTCATTGGGAATCAGTGTGTTGATTCAGAAAGCAAGTCCACTTTTGCAGCAAATCTTTTGATCATTTCCCATTTTTCTGCTTTGGGTTGCATGAACAGCCTCAAACTGCATGAACCAGATTCCCAGGGATGGGAATGAATGGGAAGATGTGCATCCAGAGGCAGCTGCAAAGGGGAGTTCAGCAGTTAGGTACAGTTCATCCAAAATAACACAGAAATGTGGATTTCAGGTCCTCAGCACCAACTGCTTTGCTGTACAAATCCTCTCCTGTTTGCAGTATGTTGTAGTTTAAACCCAGCCATCAGCTAAGCCCCACTCAGCCACTTGATCACTCCTCCATCCAGTGGGATGCTGGAAGCATAGAAGTGTGAAAGTTTCTGGGTTGAGATAGACAGATTAAGAGGTGAAGCAAAAGCTGCACACACAAGCAAAGGAAAACAAGGAATTAATTCACCATTTCCTGTGGGAAGGTGTTCAGCCATTCCCAGAAAAGCAGGACTCCATCACATATAACAGCTACTGTGGATGACAAACTGCATCACTCTAAATGTCCAACTTTTCTCCTTCTTCCTCCAGCTTTTACTGCTGAACACAACCCCATATGGTATGGAGGATTCCTCTGGTCAATTGGGGTCAGCTGTCCCAGCCGAGTCCTTCCCAACTCCTTGTGCATTCCCAGCCTCCTTGATGGTGGGGTGTTCTGAGAAACAGCCTTGACACTGTGCAAGCACAGCTCAGCGATAAAGAAAACATCCTTGTGTTACCAGCACTGTTTTGAGCACAAATCCAAAACATAGCCCCATACAAGCTACTATGAAGAAACCGTTTTCCAGACTAAACCACTACAATGTACACATGTTAAAGTAAGGTACCTCTTGCCTCTGGGCTTGTTCGCTTTGTGAAGAAAGTCATGCTGGTTTGATTTGGTTTAACCCTCCTTTTTTTCCTGTATCTTTCTTTTTCTGTCCTTCCTTTTCTTATATTTATGCACAAAGAGTTTCAGGCAACGTTTGGCTTGATGTTGTTTTGCGACCTGAAACTTACATTTCTTCATTGCTGAAACACCAACCCTTAGGGTAGGGAATGGTCATAAATCATGCTAGATTTTCTGAATATTATTATTTAACCTCTTCTTTCTCTATCCTATATATCCTTACAAAAATGTGTATATAAAGTTTCTGCTTATAGACTGGAGGTAAAGGCTCCTGGGTTGGCAGGACTTGATGAAATACATCCTGTACTCAGAGAAGCAACCTCTGACTCTTTTCAGAGACCTGGACTCAGTCTTGCTGAGTGTGAAAGGATTTGCTTTATTTTTAACTGCAATAGAAAGAGAACCAACGGAGTACGAGACTAATTTAACACTTCTATGTAAATTTTAGCACCTTTAAGGCAGTAAAGAGATAAGCAAGGTTGAACAGACATTTTATAAGAACATATTGTACCCAACTGATAAAATGTTCTCTCTGACAGAGTAACTAGCCCAGGGTAGAGCCAAGGTAGATGTGAAATTTTCTAATGATGATGATACATACTAGAGTGGAGGACTAGTGAAACTTTAGCACCTTTAAGACAGCAAAGAGATAAGCAAGGTTGAACAGACATTTTATAAGATCAAATTGTACCTAGCTGATAAAATGTTCTCTCTGACAGAGTAACTAGCCCAGGGTAGAGCCAAAGTAGATGTGAAATTTTCTAATGATGAAGATACTAGAGTGGAGGAATAGGTTGCCAACAGCATTCTAAAACCTCCTTGGGACTTGTAAAGAGCAGGTTAGATAATCTTGTGGATGGCTGGACAGGTGCCCAGAAAAAGGGCACAGCATCTGTGCTCCAACTTGTGCCTGTTCCCTTTATCCCTGTATTTTCTTGCTTTGGGGAGCTAATATTGGATGCAGACCTTTAGATGCAGACCTACAAGCACTGAACTGAGGGAAGTCTTCCCCTCTTGTCCTGCTGGCTCGTGCAGCTTTTGGCCTTCATTGCTGCCAGGGCACACTGCTGGCTCATGGTCAGCTTGGTGTCCACCAGCCCCATTTCTCCAGAGCAAGATCACCTTCTCGCCAGCTGGAACTCAGCCCACACTGTGGCATAGGGTTGGTGCTTCCCAGGAGCACAGCTTTGTTCTAATGTCCTATATTAACTGATTAGTACACAGTATCACAAGCAAACAGTAATGTTAATACAACTAATCTTTATAAATTACACTTTTTAAAGGGCAAACTGCAGATTAACATGGGGCGTGCACTTTGATTTTCATGGTGTCAGTTGATTTGCTGTGCAGGATTAGGACATTCTCCCACCTAGGTGCTGTACAGTGCTTACAACCTCAACACTGCAGTGAACGAGGATGCAGGAATTACACTGTGTTTATCATCCTGTTATTACTGAGAAACTTCCAAGCTGCACAATATCATTATGCTTCAGGGAGAACTTTGACTTCCATAAAGCCAAGATGACCTAACAATGGGAATTTATTACTTCAAAGACTTTCTATAGGAGCAAAGAAAATTTCACTGGTTTCTGGTGCAAAATTTCCTGTTAGCCACAACTTCCCCCTGCTTGCTCAGGGGGTTTAAAGATCAGGTCCTGGATTAGGAGAGCAGAGCATGAGAAAACCTGTCACCAGAGGAGAAGTGTACCACTTCTTTGATGTAATACATATCTTTTATGGGGAATCTGTGAGTGGATTGTGTGTCTGACAGAGCTTTTGGAGTTGAAGAAAATTAAATACTGCGCAGTTGCTGCATTTTTAATGGCCTTGTTTGAGGACAAGTTGAGATTTTAGTTAAAATGAAAACTTGTGTGGAAATTTTCCACCTCAGTTTACATTTACATGTTTTCCAACAATAGAACAAATTGATTTTATAGGTGTCTAAGAAATAGAAAATATTTGTAGGTTTTGGTTTGATTTTTATTGCAAAGCTGAAAATGTAACTGGAAGCTTAAAACAAATGAAAGTGGATTTCTTTTTGCTTTACATATGAAAATTAACCAGCACTTTATGATCAGCTCTGGTATGAATGCTTATAAAGAACTTAAAATTGGCATGATATATTGAGCACAGAAAAAGGGAAACAACAATCATATATCATTCTAATTCTCATTGCAAAGACCTTGAATTACAGGAACTGGGCAATTTTATTCCGGAGTGAATAATTTTTTGTGTAACCTATTAGAAAGAACACTGACTTTTTCCCATGAACAAACCAGGCTTTCATATACTGCACTGGCCTCATCCATAATCTCCTTTCTAATTAAGTCACAGATTTTCACAAGTGTAATACGCAGGGAACAGAATTTACAAGGTACAACAAGTTACTGATATGCAAAGCCACTCACTACTATTCCAAAATAATTGCTACCCAGAAGAAAGTCAGATGGAAGAAAATTGGAGGGAAGGACATCATACACAGACCTCCCACTGTCTTTCTGCAGCACAAACTTGATATATCAAGTTAAGCAAACTGATGGCTAAAGGGTGGTTCACCTCTGCCTCCTTTGAGGGGCAGTAACACAGTTGTGTCCCAGGGATGCCAAGGGCAGGACCCAATGGAACAGCCTGAGATGCCCAAGTTCTCCAGGCCTCTGGAGGCCCTCCTTCATTAATGGGGTGAGCTTTTTTCTCATCAGCTTTGACTGTATCAAAGTTAGATGTTTAGTGTAGGTCACCTGTGTCCCCTCTCTGCTCAGCATATGGCAGCACTACCATTGGAGGGCAATCCTTGACACCCACCTTGGGACAGGATGAATGACCCTCTCAATTTGCCAGTATTTCTGCATGTCCCATAGAAGCCCAGAAGACAAGCTTTCTATTAGACCTGCCAGATGTCCAACCCTGACAGCTGCAGTAAGTCCTGCAGTGATTGCTCGCTTTCCCTGTGAGTAAAAGCAGAAGCAGGAGCCCTCGAAGGCCCCAAGGAAGACTGTCTTGGCCTTGGTGCATGCATATAAGACAGGCAGATAGAATCTCCTGGGTGCTTATTTTGTAAGACACCTGCTGACCATGCAGGGAATTTGGATACTTGCTTTAGGAGGATGGCTCCTCTAGGTGCCTAACATTTAAATGCAAAGAAGTGTCACTCCCTCAGGTGAGGGAGCTGGATTCCACCTCACACACAAGCCACTGCCGGGAGCAGGGTGCTGAGTGTTTAACTATGGTATGTGGCAAGGTCTTCAGTATGTAATGGTTCAGCTTGGACCAGTGCCCTTTTCTGCACTCACCAGGTGATGTGAGAGAACCCAAATGTGTCCTGTCACTAGCACCAGCTCTGGTGCCCTTTGTAGGGTCTGTGACTCTGATCTTCTCTTTGGCTTGAAAATGCTACAAGCTCCCCAACCCCTTCTTGCCTACGTGTGCTCCTTTAGAGCTCCAAGTGGCAGAGGAATGTCCTGACTGCTTAACTCTCCTGCTAGCATTTGGGAGTCACAGATCTTTGTAAAATACCTGCACAACAGAGCACACACCAGGTCTCCTGAAACGCTTTGTCCTGCCTTTTCAATGAATCTGAGGCATGCTGCTATTTTGCATCTGGCCCAGTTTGACTCACCTTCTTTTCTATTTATCCCACATATTTATGCAGAACCTCAAGCAGAGATCATTGACTTGCTGTAGCTTTCTCAGCACTTCTCATCTTGCTTTACTGCCTGAATGATAGGAAGTTTTTCTATGCAGAGCAGTAAGCTGAGCAGTCTGGAAAGCAGTACACTGGCCTGCTTTGAACAAGGATGCAAACAAAATGCCACCCCTGTCTCTTTCTGGATATACTTTGCCCTGCCTCTCACAAAGAGAGGAGTTTACCAAAAGGATTTACCAAAGAGAGGAGGAATAATCTGAAAATGCGTTTCCTTAATTACAGCTTTGCAAGGTACAAGACACTGGCAGCCACCATCCAATCCTTGAGTGGAATGTGGTAGATGTTTTAGTCCTGTTTTCTCAAGTCAGATGCAGTGTAATAGTCTATCTAGATTGATAATCTTGATGTGTATAAATAAACGTGTGCATAGGTATGTAAGTAAAATTTAAATAATCAATGCAAGAAAATATTCAGTATTTCAAAGAAATAGAATGCTCTACTTCTAACACATCCTTACAGCTCTGTTAGTCTATGCAGCCATATTGCCCTCTGCTGACTTCAGCCTGTGCTGGCAACTTTCCTCTGGCTCCACGTCAGAGCTGACTCTTATTGTCAGAGCAAATAACCATGATGCAGTTGTTTTCCTGACAGAGAGTTGCAGAATGATTGAGGTTGGAAGGGAACTCTGGAGGTATCTGATCCAACCATCTCCTCAAGCAGGGCTGCCTAGAGCTGGTGTCCCAGCACCGCATCTGGATGACTTGTGAGAATTTCCACGGAGAGAGACTCCATTACCTCTCTGGCCATCCTGTACCAGTGCTCAGTCACCCTCACAGTAAAATAAGTGTTTGGAAGGAACCTGCTGTGTTTCACTTTGTGCTCACTGTCTCTGGTCCTGCCACTGGGCAGTGCTGAGAAGAGCCCAGCTCCATCCTCTGTGCACCCTTCCTTCAGGTATCTGTATACCTTGATTAGATTTGAGATCCCCCTGAGCCTTCTCTTCTCCAGGCTGAAGAGTCCCAGCTCACTCAGACTTTCCTTACAGGAGAAGTGCTCCAGCCCCTCTATCATCTCCATGGCTCTTTGCTAGACTATCTCCAGTATGTCTGTGTCTCTCCTGTACTGGAGAGCCCAGAGCTGGAGGCAGAACCCCAGCTGTGTTTCCCCAGTGCTGAGCAGAGGGGAAGGATCATCTCCCTCCTCTTGCTGGCAAGATTCCTCCTCATGAAGCTGGAATACTGGGAGCCTGCTTTGCTGCAAAGGGACATTTCATGAGTATTCATGGATGCAATAAAAAGTGGGAGTGCAAACAGGTATTGTAACCTCAGTGTTTATGAAAGGAGTGCCACAACCAAAGCAAGGTGAGGTAGAGTCATGCCAGGAGCAAGGGAACAAAAAGTACCCAGAGGTGTCCATGTGTTACAAGTACCACTGTTCTACAGGCAATACACTGTCTTTATGATCTTTATTACTCAGAGGTGTAAAACCTCAAAAAAGAATTTTAACAACCTCCGAACTTCAGCAGAGTTCCCAGAAAGCTTCAGAACACTGCTCTCAGCCACCATGATCCCAAGGGCATGCAGTTTATGGGCCAGGCTGTTCAGAGGTGACTACCAGGGCTGAGGTGAATGGGATGGAGGGGTCTAACCCTGCATTCCCTGTGTGCCCCTTTGCCTTCCCACTGTCCCCACCCACTAAGACACATTTTTATGCTTCCTGCATTCCCCCAAGCCCCCTACACCCTCTTGCCTTGGTGCTGAAGCAATCACCACACAAGCTGCCTTCCCTTCAGTTGCCAGAGTAACCATCATTCAGAGCCTCCAGTCATTTCTTGTTACAGGAGATAGTCTTGTTCATTGCTTGCAGTAACAACATTCTCCTGGCATGCAGATTTGTGCCTGAAAAACCTGTAATTTCACTAGAAGTACTCACGTACTGCCTGTGCAGAGGGGAGAGCTCCAATACCCCAACATGCACCAAGGCTGGGAGGCCATGCAGAATTAAAACGTGGTGGCTGAGTTCTTTCAGTTAGCTACAGCTGGGGCAGTTTTGGGTTTTATTCTCTTTGGTTGGCTCATTAGTGAGGGTGGGAGGAAATGATGGGGACATGATACTATCCCTGCAAGCATCGGGGACTCTGGGATGCTTTCTCATTAGAATCACAGAATATTCTAAGTTGGAAGAAACCCACAAGGATCATCAAGTCCGACTCAAGTGAATGGCCCATACAGGGATCAAATCCCCAACCTTGGCATTATTGGCACCATGTTCTAACCAACAGGGGTTTAAATATGAAAATATTGGGCACATACAGTCTCCAGCAGTGCTGAAGGGCCAATAAGAGAGATCCTTAGAGAGGAGAAGGATAGAACAGTAATTCTGCCTGCTGAGTAGAGCCTTTCCTTTTTCCCTGGCTGTGTGTGAAATAGCAGAAAGCTGCCCCCTGATGGAAATACTGACATATGCAAGAAATTAGTACATCTAGAAAACTTGAGAACTCTTTTTCACAGAAAATATTTTCAATTTCAGGCAAGGTGGGAAATCAATAGTATGATCTATGTTGCATATTACTTACCTGAAGCCACATTTAGGTGTTTTTAGCATAAATGGAACAGAATATTGTGTATATTCTAAATTAGGTAGAATTCACTATAGAAGGAAAATTGTCTTGGCCCATTGCTGTTCTCCCACAGGCAATGAAGGATTTAAGTTTAAAATACTGATGTGCTGAAGTGAAAATAACAGAGGAATTCAGGGTGTGCAATCTATTATTCTAGAAGAAAATAAAATCTATTTTCTAGAAGAAAATAAAAGTTCTGGAAAAATATACAGAGCATTAAATTAAACAATGATAGTTATAAAAATGTGTCAATATCCTAGTTCAATTATTTTCTTCATTAAATAAATTGGGAACAATTATTCCAAGACACTTGAAAGTCTTTCCAAAATTAAATATTTTAGATTTTTATATTTTTGAATGCTTTAAAAATTCAATTTATCTGCATTTCACTGTCACAGAGTCACAGAATTGGTCAGATTGGAAGGGACCACAGTGGGTCATCCGGTCCAACCTTGCTGGGTCATCCCAGAGCATATTGCACAGGATTGCATCCAGAAGGTTCTTGAATATCTCCAATGAGGGAGACTCCAAAACCTCTCTGGGCAATCTGTTCCAGTGCACAGTAACCTGCACAGTAAAGATGTTCTTCCTCATACTCAGGTGGAATTTCCTGTGCATCAGTTTCTGCCCATTGCTTCTCGTCCTATTGCTTGGCACCACTGAGGAGAGCCTGGCTCAATTTTCTTGGCACTGCCCTTTAGACACTCGTATACATTGATGAGGTCGTCTCTCAGTCACCTCTTCTCGAGAAGACTTTCTTCTAGAGAATGTTCTAGCTCAAGAATATTCTCAAGAATATTCTAGTTCAATTTTTTCCTGATTAAATAATTTGAAAATTACTCCAAATTACTCCAAATCACTTGAATGTCTTCCCCAAATTAAGTATCTTCAATTTTAAACTTTTTAATATTTTAAAAATTTAATTTATGTGCATTTCACTGTCAATTAGCTGGAAGAGGTTTCCATCTGAAACATGTAATTTCCCTTTCTCCGCCTGTTCCCACGTGTTGTTCTGATGAAGTCAATCTGGGTCCAGGGGCTACTTTGCTTGCCCCAGGGTTCACTTTGGTGCCAGGTGAGGCCATGAGTTCCCAAGTACCAGCACAGACTGGGGTCTGACCTACTTGAGACTGGCTCTGCAGAGAATGACCTGCAAGTTTTGGCGGGTGAGAAGTTGATTATGAACTGGCAGTGTGCCCTTGCGGCCAGGAGGACCAATGGTATCCTGGGGTGCATCAGGAAGAGTGTAGCCAGCAGGTCCAGGGAGGTGGCCCTCCCCCTCTACTGGGCCCTATTGAGGCCACATCTGGAGTGCTGTGTCCGCTTCTGGGCTCCTCAGTACAAGAGAAACAAGGAACTGCTGGAGCGGGTCCAGCGGAGGCCACAAAGATGATTGAGGGACTGGAGCATCTGTCTTAAGAGAAGAGACTGAGGCAGCTGGGCCTGCTTAGTCAAGAGAAGACTGAGAAGGGATCTCATCAATACATACAAATGGGAAGTTGAATATGAGTCAGCAGTGCCCCGGCAGCCAGTAGGGCCAACTATGTCCTGGGGTGCATTGGCAGCTGGGCAAGGGAGGGGATTGTCCCACTCTGCTCTGCACTGGGGCAGCCTCACCTCAAACCCTGGGACCAGTTTTGGGCATCACAGTATAAAAAAGACATTAAGTTATTAGACAACATCCAAAGAAGGCCATGAGGATGGTGAAGGGTCTGAAGGAGAAGCCTTATGAAGAGAAGCGCTGTGAGGCCTTATGAAGTCACTTAGTTTGTTCAGTCTGGAGGAGACTGAGGGGAGATCTTATTGTGAACATCCTCAGGAGGGGAAGTAGACAGGCAGGTGCCAATCTCTTCATTCTTGTGATCAGCGACAGGACTCGAGGAAACATCATGAAACTGAGTCAGGGGACGTTTAGGCTGAATATTAGAAAAAGGTTCCTCACCCAGAGGGTGGCTGGGCATGGGAAAAGTGGTCACAGCACCAAACCCGACAGAGTTGAAGAAGTGTTAGGACAATGCTCTCAGGCACACGGAGTGACTCTTGGAGTGTCCTGTGCAGGGCCAGGAAGTGGATCCTGATGGGCCCCTTCCAACTCAGCATATTCTATGATTCTATAACTATCTCAAAGACTGGTGCCAAGAGGATGTGCCAGACTCTTTTCAGTGGTGCCCAGCGACAGGAAGAGGAACAATGGCCATAAACTGAAACACAAGAAGTTCCACCTCAACATGAGGAAGAACTTCTTTATGCTGAGGGTGGCAGAGCACTGGAACAGCTGCCCAGGGCGGTCGCGGAGCCTCCCTCTCTGGAGAC
>VXAZ01001116.1:2107202-2204372 GCA_013399875.1 Gymnorhina tibicen | reverse complement strand
CGGGGCGCGGCGGCACCGTGGACATGCAGCGTTGGGGCCATATCTCCTGCGCGCTCGCTCGGGTACGGCACCGGCGGGGCGGCGAAGCGAGGGGAAGGGAGGGGACAAGGGACGGGAGCTGCGCCGGGTAGCTCGGGCCTGGGCTTTCCNCGCGGGCGGCCCTCGGGGTCCCTGAGCGGCAGGGACCAGCCTCCCTGCTGCCGTGCGCGCTATCGGTGCCGGTCCCCGGTGTCCCGGCCCGCGGGAGGCCGGGGCCGTGGTGGCTGCAAGAAGCGCCGCTGTCAGTGGGGCCGGCCCCGGCTTTTGGGCTGCGGTGCCGGGGTCTTTGCAAATGCTTCCAGGGACATCCTCTACTCCAGTTACAGGGTGATCGGCCCTCGATATGCTTGTAGCAGCTGTCCTGTGCTGTCCCATTACCTTTTCGTAAGGGTTAAAAAACCTTGCCCTCCCGAACCTCCTGTGAAATACAGCTGCCTGTTCATAGGAAGTGGCTGAAGGGGATGGTTACAGAACAAGACTCTTCACAGACTCCTGTGGATGTCTAATTTATGTCATTATGTGGTTTGAAAGCCCCATATAAAGAGTTGAAAGTTTAGAGGCAGCCTGAGGTGAGACTGACCTGAAAACAGGTGTGATGACAGACTGAGGTGGCAGAGCAGGTAAGTGGCAGAGCAACTTCTGCCTCTTGTTCCAGTCAGTGCCCACTGTGCTTCAGTCATGCCGTTCCTTTTCTGGTTAGCTGGTGACAGTAACTGTGTTTGTCTGTGTGTTGCTGAATGCTCACTTTTCCTCAAGGACAGACATAAACTTTTAAAACTAGGGGATTTTTTTTTTTGTTCCTTTCTAGAGAAGCCGTTTTGATCGGATTCATCATGGTCTTCAGGGAGTTTGTGCAGTGCCACAAAGGTCCTATGCTGATCAAGGTAATTAATTGTGAAAAACCTTTTTGGGAGTAAAAACCCCACCAACCCAAACCCCCAGAAAAACCAAAGCAATACTTCAAACTCAGAAACCAGTCTCCAGTTGAAATCCATGTCAGGGTGCAGATTTAGATGAAATACTGTGGTTTATTTGCATTATTTGATTTCAGGCTAAAGCTGTAAATAAAAGTTGAACTTTACCATCACGGTTCTTATGTTAATTAATATTCTAAAGGAGCTTGTGGTTAGAAGATATGAACTTGGTACAAAGTTCATAGCTTCTACTGCTTTATAATCAATAGAGGTTGCATAGGTACCTATTGTAGCCATGTTTTCCCCTTTATAAATTTGTGGCATTCAGTAAACATTTCTGTTTTGTGCTAAACATCGATAGAAGCTATGTTGGAAAAAATGTTACAATAAACTATTGAGACATCTTGGGTTAAGTTCTTAAAGGCTTTATAGCAAGAGGGATGGGGAATTCAGTTTCTTTATGTCATTTTGCATTATTTTCATTGTGGAATTTAAGACTGGTTATTTTTCTTGTGGAATGAATATCTCTACACAACCTTTCTCTGTGTTCTGGAGGTTACTTTCAGATATGAGGTGGAACTTCCTTATCTAAACCTATTTTATTAACTTGAATAATTTTTAATATGCAATTATTTTGCTGAAAAAAAACCAAACCTCAAACGTTCTCTGTTTCAGTTGATGCCGATGTCACGGTTATCGGCTCTGGGCCTGGAGGGTATGTTGCTGCTATCAAAGCAGCTCAGCTTGGATTTAAGGTGAGACCTCACTCAGATAGCAGAATACTCATCCAGATGAACTTGAAAGGTGTCTGTGTGATACTGTAATTCTTCTGTCACATCTTGGGCCACCAGATGCTGTTGATGTATTTTGTTGATCTTTCCTTACCTTGCTTACCCAGATTATGCAGAATTGGAAATGGAGATGTGATTGTATTACTCTCTATAGCCCTGCTATTGACAGCTGCTCAGGACAGCTCACTTTTGGTTGGAACTGATAATTGAGGTGGGCTTATACTCTTGTGAAAGAGAAGGTGGGAAAACAGTGCTAGGAAGGAATTTTTCTCTCAACAAAGGGAAAAACAAAGAGACAATGACTGACAAAAAGACCACTGGAAAACTATTCTTCAGACTGAGGGAACTCAAGAGGGGAAAAAGCCATGTTCAACTGATACGCTTTTTGAATGTGAGTAGAGGAATTCCATTGCCATGTGAGAATTTTAGAGGCAGAATATGTGTGTAGAAATACTGTAGTATCTTAGTTACATTTATTTATGTTCATCTCTGTTGTTCTGCCTGTTGTCTTTGAATGCCTTCCGGAAGAGGCGGTTTGTGTCTGATGTGTACTAGTGGTGTCATTTAACTAAATATTGTGGGAGTTGTATGTGTATAATATAGTTCAGATATTTTTAAACTTACAAAAATATAGAATGTGACTTCAGCAGGATACTTTTTTGCCTTCACTCTTTAATAAGAGACCAACTGACTCTCTTGGCACTGCATTATTGTTCTCATAATTATGTGGAACTCTGAGAAGGTGGTGCTAGCAGTCTTGAGCATATTTCTGCTCTTTGGTATGTCACAATGTTTCTGAATTACAAAAAATTGACTTTGTGACCGATATGAGCTGGTTTGACCACCTGGTAAGGACAAGAACTCCTGGTGATGAGTTCCAGTGAAGCACTGGAATAGGGGCCCATGCAGCTTGTAGTCTTCCTCTTTCACTATTTTCAGCACTTGGCTGTACAAGGCCCTGAGCCACCTGATACATCATAGGATCACAGAATGGTTTGGTTTGGAAGGGATGTTGATGATTGTCTTGTTCCAACTCGCCTACCATGGGTGGGGACACCTTCCACTAGTACCATGTTACTCAGAGACCCATTCAGCCTGGCTTTGAACACTTCAGCAGTGGGGCATCCACAGTTTCTCTGGGCAACCTATTCCTGTGCCTCACCGCCCTCACAGTAAAGAATTCCTTCCTAAGAGCTGATCTAAATCTAACCTACTTCAGCTTAAGGCTGTTTCTGTCACTAAATGCCCTTGTGAAATGTCCCTCTCCAGCCTTCTTGCAAGCCCCCTTTAGGTACGAGAAGGGTGCTGTAAGGTCTCCCCAGAGCCTTCTCCGGGCTGAACAACCCCAACTCTCAGCCTGTCTTGATAGGAGAGGTGCTCCAGCGGAGGGGGAGAATCACGTCCCACAATGTCTTTGATGTTGACTATATTTGGAGAAGGAGGTTTGACTAGATGACCTCCAGAGGAGGTCCCTTCAAACTGAATTTGTCTGTAATTCTGAGCATTGTCCTCATTGGTCAGTACTCTCACAACTGGCTGTCAATGACATCTTTTTGGGTATCTTTTAGCCTTCTAATGTGTAACTGTACCAAAATGTAAATGTTTTGAGATTCCACTAAGTTGTTCCTTTGACCTAGCACAAATAATTGAGTTGTCTTTACACATCTTTGTAAATTGCTGTTTTTGTCATAATAAATACTCTTGCTTCTTGATGTATGTTGTTACTGAGCTAGTAGTACCTAAGAAACAAAGGTGCTCAGTGCTACAGGTTTTAATTAAGATTGTGGCCTTCTGCCGTGTAAGTTCATGTTTGATTATTCTAAAGCTATTTTTGTGGCTGGTTATATACCAGCTTTTCTTGGAACAATACTGTCCTTGAGTCCTTCATATCTGTGATTAACAGTAGGATACCATACACAAGGGGCTTAAAAAGTGCCCTGGATTCTGTGTTTCATCATAGCAAAAAATAATTCTGTTACACTGTTTCACAGCTAGTCAGAGAGGGAAAAATGCTTGGACATACTTGTGTATGTCACCATTAGCATTGAATAATCATGTAGAATGTTTTTGGTGTCCTTGAAGAATGTAAGGAGACATTTTTAGCAGACTGGCAAAAAGATAGATTGTAAAGTTACACTGTCCGTGGAGGAACCTGATTCTGCTCTACTGAATTATTTAACTTTCAGTTTTAGTGCTATTCCTGCTAGCACAAGCATGGAGTCTTTCTAGCACCACCACAAGCATTGAGTCCTTGTAGCACCACTACAGCACCCCGTGTTATTGCCAACAGTGTTCTCTGGGTATTGGCTTTCCAAAAGCTTTGCTTGGCCTTCTCAGTGAAGTGTATGTAGGGTGGATGAGGCAGAACATCCTTACTGGGTAAAGGTAAGAGTAGTCTGGTGCTGTTTGATCCATTGTGCAGCTTTTAAAGCCCTTGTGTTGTGTTTCATGTATTCATGTGCTTGAAACAAGAGCAAGGGGAGGTAGGGGATCAGCATGTCTCAAAATGTTCGTGTGATTTGATTTGGTGAATTCTACTCTTCACGTTACTGTCATCCCTACCTTAGCACAAAAGGAGCAATTTAAAGAAATTGTGAAAGGCTTTCACCTGGGTAGTCGCCTCTCAGTGGACTGGAACTCTCAAGAGTGTAAACCAAGGAACAATTATTTTGAATATGTGTGTGCCTTCCAAAGAAGTAGATACTAATTCCTTTGCTTCTAAAAAAACGGTTTATGATACTCTCTCCCCCACTCTCTCTCCAAGTGATCTCTTTTTATATGAAGTTTTGGCAGTTGTTTTTGTCCTTTGCACACTTTGATGCTGTCAATTTAATGAGATGGAGATGACATATTTTCCATCCCTGTTGGTACTGACCTTATTTTTGTTTGGTTTTGCTTTACTTGATTTTTATTTTTTCTTTCTTTATAGGTGCTGGTACAACTTTATAGCAGTGGGAGGAAATGTTGTTTGTGGCTTGGGGGTTCTGTTCTGTTTTGTTTTCGTTGAAGAAAAGATTGCTTCATGGTATTTTAATCTATGCTAGTTCACTTACCAGCTGTTTTCTTGTTTTTAGGAATCTTCACATGATTATATTTTTGGCTTTTTGCAGTTTTCTGTAATTGTTAGGGGAACATCTTTCACTGGACTGAGTGCTGTATTTATTATTTACGTTGTAACAGATTTTTGTAGTAGGACAGCACTTAAACTTGTATGAAAGTATCAATGGTGCAGTGGCTGTCGTTTGGTAGAGAATTTTGTTGCAAAGAGCTATTTTGTGGATTCTAAGTTAACAAAAAATGAGGTAAGGGAAATACGAGCTGCAAAATAAATCTAGGAGTGAAATTAATGAGACACTTGTAGAGGTAGAATTACTAGACAAGTAGACAAATGTCTTTGTCATCAATTCTAAATTGTGAGATAGCCTATAAGGAAATGGTGGCATATTATTGCTAAAAAATTCTTGTTTTGCTTCTGTTCTTTTTCCTCAGACTGTCTGTGTAGAAAAAAATGCAACATTAGGGGGAACCTGCTTGAATGTTGGATGTATTCCTTCCAAGGTAAGTGTACGTAGTTTGTCATAGCTTCATTAAAAACAGCTGACAGGATGTGCTTCACTTGGAAGGAGAGTAGGAAGGAGTTTCTCAATATGGATGTATGTGTACAGAATCGCCTGGAGGGTGAGGGTGGTGGTGCTTGTGTGGAGTAGTGCAGGTGTGGAGAGAAAGAGGTGAGTCCAACACATGCACTCTGAAAGAAAGGAGAAGCAAGAAGAAATTAATAAGAACTTCAAATTTGACACTGTCAATCTAGTTTAAAGTAATTTTAGACCTAGGCCTTTGTAAGAACAGTGCTGTTGCTGGGGAATCTGCCTCAATAGCACCCAGCAGGTGAAGGAGGATACTGCTAATGCCAGACTTGTAATGGCTGTAGTAACAGACATAATATTCTTAACAAGATCCCTCCTAACTGTATTGCTGTTTCTAGACCTTTTGCTTAAGAGGTTCCATTAGCATGGGAGGAGAAAATATAGTACAAATACTAAGATTTTGAAAAAATCTTTTAATCATTTTTCTAAACATTTTAATAATCATTTTAATGAAGTTCAGAGTATCTTAATATACTGAAGCACCACTCAAAAATGTTAATCCACACAGTGTTACCTTGAAAGTTTGAAGCTCTACTAGGATCTATTTAACTAACTTCTCAAGTCCCTTTTTATTTTTTTATCCTTTAAAGTTTTTATAAAAGTACTACTGAACCCATGGTTAAACTTGAATGCTACCTAGAATTTGTTTGAATGGCAGTAAACTTAAGAAGTGGATATGTAGGTTGTGTACACCAAGGCAATAACAAATGACTCAAATACTCGTTTCCAGAAAGCCACCCAAAATATTACAATGGAAATGGATTTTTTTTCCTTTGTAGTTGCTGAAGTCTTAAGTGGTGGCTGTGTCTTTTAAGTAATGTGGACATTACAGATTTGGGGCTGTGACAGTTATGTGAAGTGGAGAAATTAATTTTAAAGCCAGTTGATAAAAATTGTAAAAACGGAATTATCTTACTTTGATAGTATTAGTTTTACTCAAGCATATGTAGATAAGGCAAGTATTTCAAAGTGATCTTTTCGTCTTTTACTGTGCCTGCTTTAGATTGAAGTCTGCAAACTCACACTGTTGTCCCTGCAGAGATACAGATAATGTCATATTTGGGATGGCTATAACAAAAGAATCAATCTTCTTAGTAAGATCCTGCCTTAACTATATTGTTATTTCTTATCAAAATACAATTACTGAGGTTATGGATTTCAAGCTACTAATTTATAGCCATCCTTATAGAAACTGTTCTAAGTTTATCTATGAATTTGGAAAATCCATATACCTGAGCTAGCTCCAAGCCATCCAGTTCAATTAGCTATGCAGTTGTAGTAACTTCAGCACAACAATTCAAAATTTAACTCATGTATGTCTACACAGGTTAAAATCTTAACAGGCATTTTAGTGTAGATTTTCCTCATCCAGTTTTTCTGTATCTTCTCTTTGGCCTTGAGTCAGAATCATGTTTATTTTCCTCTGCTTAGTCTGTTCTTTTTTTTTTTTTTTAATCCCTATGGAGTAATTATCAATTTCTATGGTGAAACGAGCAAAAAGGATAGGTGTGGATTTAACTGTTTTCTATTTCTATATTAAATATGTAACTTCATTGAACATTTCAGTAGGAGGTACTGTGAACAATTTCTGTGTTTGAAATACACCTTTTTAAATACATATATGTCAGACTTTCTCTTATGCAAATAATATAATTTTTTTTCCTTACAATAAATAACTTGTTCTTGTGAATGTATGTCCAAATTCACATTTTTGTGTGTCTGTTTTAGGCCTTGCTGAACAACTCACATCTGTATCACTTGGCCCATGGAAAAGATTTCGCTAATAGAGGAATTGAAAGTAAGTGACGAACAATAGTCAGTGCCTGTTAACATAAGTGGTTTCCATCAAGATGTAAATTTAATCTTTCAAATCTGACTAGTATGGTTTTCTGGTCAGAAAATTTTTAGAGTTATAAGTAATATCCTTTATCTGTCACTTGGAGGCTTAGGGACGTGTCTGCTCTTTGAACTCCGAATAATGGATAGGTAAATTATATTTGAAAAGTACAATACTGATTTTCAACAGCAATTGTTGAATGTAATCTTTAGCATTTAGTAGGGCCATTCAACACATCTTTCTGTGTCAGAGCTGTTAACTGTGTTGAGGTTAGCTCCTTTAACATTAACACACTGTAATGCTTGATGTAAGTTGTTTTGTTTTAACCTTAGTTACAGGAATCCGTTTGAATCTAGAGAAGATGATGGAACAGAAGAGTAGTGCAGTGAAGGCCTTAACAGGTGGAATTGCTCATTTATTTAAACAAAACAAGGTTAGTTTGTATTATACACTGAGGTATATCCATTTTTCTGGTCTGAATTTCTTGCTTTTTACATTTTCATATGGCCACATAAATTAATTTGAGTGACTGATTTGACAAGGGCAGAATTTGAATGCTTCTCTTCCAGAAAACTTGTAAATGCCCAGTGCCTTCATTCTTAATCTGTTTAAAAGAATAGTATGCAATTACTTTGTGATTTGTGCCAGGTAGTGATGCAGAGATATGTTTTAGCAGCATCTCTAAGCATTAGTGAGATTCAGGTGAAATGTAGCCTGACTTACATATTTGAATCTGACTTCACTGTGTTCTGATTAATAAGGTTGTACATGTGTCTGGGTTTGGAAAAATAACTGGCAAAAACCAAGTCACTGCAACTAAAGAAGATGGCAGCACACAAGTTATCAACACAAAGAACATACTCATAGCCACAGGCTCAGAAGTTGCTCCCTTCCCCGGAATTACTGTACGTATTTGAACTTAATTGTACTTGCTTTTCAGTGTCTCATAGCCACACAATTTAATGTGTAATAATGGTTTGCACCCGACTGCACTTCACCGTCTGTGTGTTTTGTATATAATATGTAAAAGAGATTGTAAACCTCCCTTTGTGCATTTCTTTGTCATTAGATTGATGAAGATAACATTGTGTCATCCACTGGTGCGCTGTCACTGAAGAAAGTTCCTGAAAAGATGGTTGTCATTGGTGCAGGAGTCATTGGTGTGGAGCTGGTGAGAGGATATTTAAACCACTTGGCCTTTAATTTGTAAAGGAATGGGACATTATTTTTGTTGTATTTGATGTCATTGTGATTCAACATTTCAGTGAGTTGTAACGAATCTGTTCAGACTTCATAGCGTGCTAGCTCCCTTTTTTACCAGAAAAGCTGGGATAAGTGTTTGTTTGATCAGTACTTCTGCAGCTGGTTAGATAAGCAGAGAAATGAGAGAGGAACATACAGAGTCTTGCATATTTATTTTTCTTTTTTGAAGGATTAGGGAACTGGGGGGATGGTGTTTAACTTTCACTGAAGTTTGTACCTGGCCTACGTATAGATGAGAGAACTTCCTATTTTAAGGCAAGTGCACTAAGTCAGGATAAATTCTTGTGTTTAGCAGTTATTCTCGAAAGATGTTTGATGTGATTGTACATATTCTGTCAACCAAAGGAGTGGAGACTTTGTAGTTCATCTTGGTCTGAGTCCTTTTGCCTCACACCTGTATGTTTCAAAAAGAATTTATATTTGCTGGTCTTGCAACTGCTTGAAGCTGTGCACATCTGCCAAGTGGTTGCTTAGCCTGCTGATCATTAAGCAGGAAAAGAGTAAGCAAAGTGAAATTCTGTATTGGGTGGATGTGGGTAACTGCAGGTAAATAAGGTGTACATGAGTTTTGTTGGTGAGGCTGATGATTGTGGTTAAGGTTATAAATACAGACAGAAGCAGCAGTAGTTCCATTTTGTTGTGTAAAATTTCCTTAATGTGGTATTGTTTTGGTTAATTAGTAGATCATTATTATTAGTTCTAGGTATTAGAACTCCACAAGCAAATCCCTGTGGGTTTTCCTTTCAGGTTCTTTGATTTTGAATTTATTCTATACCTATAACATAAACGTACATGAGTTATACTTAGTTATTTTGTTAGCTATTTCTTTTAAAGCCTAATTCCCTGAATTTGGTTATGGAAGTTTTGAGTCTGCATATAAGCAATGGTAAATCATTTTGTGGGAAGGCTGGGGAAAGTTAAACTTGTTTTATTTTATGCTGTCATGTTTGTAGAAACTGATCAGTTTGCTGTTACATGTTATGTTGCTTTGAAAGAGTTTACAGTCCGTTGTAAATATTAGAGTAAAAGTATCTGAAGTTTGCTTTTCAAAACTCTTTTTACCTGTATTGTTGTGACTGCAGGGTTCAGTTTGGCAGCGCCTTGGTGCAGATGTGACAGCTGTTGAGTTCATGGGCCATGTTGGTGGAATGGGAATTGACATGGAGATCTCTAAAAACTTCCAACGTATTCTTCAGAAGCAGGGATTCAAGTTTAAACTGAACACCAAAGTTACTGGTGCTACCAAGAGACCAGATGGAAAAATAGATGTAGCGTAAGTGTTTAACATAGAACTAAAGGAATGCCAAATATAGTCTTCCTCCCAATCTATCATACCTATTTTAAAATACAGTCTGATATTATTTTTTTAAACAGGAAAAAATGGATCTAGAAGAAAAATTAATTCTTTAGTGCAATTAAATGTTTATCCTCCATTGTAACTTACAGAGCTCGTAATTTTGGGTTTATTGAGTCCTAGGTTGCTTATACAGGAGAGGTTCCATTGACTTGAGTTGAGGGCTTGCTGGTATAAAACCACTGTATGAGAACAGTAATAAAAACAGAACTCTAAATCATTCTTTTCATGCAAGATATTTGCTTCTGGTATAATTAGCGTAAATACCATGATTGTTCATACAGTCATTTTCAAGCCATTAATTCTTGGCTACTTACTGGAAGGTCATCTTGTCTTAGAGTAAGCATGGCAGAGATACTGTTCTTGAGCAGAAATAAATGAAACTATCCAAAGAGTGTATTTTAATGGTCATACTCCTAATGGTCATACAGACCTCTGAAGTTTTATATATAAACAGTTAATATAGAACACATATAGCAAATTTGCTTTGTATAAGTCCATTAATATGCACTACTTCTGTTTGTGTTAATGGATTCTCTATGCAGAAACTGTACTTTAAGAAAATGCTTGATGTTACTTCACAAAAATAAGCTTAATCTTAATAATAATAATCTTAATATGGTGACTTGTACTTGCACTATCACTATAGCTGAGGATAGTCTTTCTTCCATGACTGTAAAGGTCCAGGCTTTGGGCTTCTTTACGTGCCATGCTGATGCTGGTTGGATCTCTCATGCAGTCTGTTACTACATTTAGAGTTTCGTTTTGGTTCAGAGTATGCTTTTGAAATACACTTCCAATTATCTTCACTTCCCATGCTTTGCTTCTTGTGCACTCAGAGCACATGAACTGAACTTGTTCTAGGTGTAATTAAACACAAGATGCACTTGAGGGATGCATGGGATGCCAGGCAGCTGCTAACAGGTGTTTGGTTCCTGGGCCCAGAAGAAAGCTTGCCCAGAGTACATGGCCCTACCCCACCCCAAGGTATATATACTTTGGGTGGCAAGTACTCAGCATCAATTACTTTGCTGTATGGGTTTGATCCTATCAGGTCATGCTATTTGCTATTGAAAATATACCTTGAATTTCTCTCTCTAACAGTTGTTAAGAAATGTATTAAGAGGTGTTGTCCCTTCCTCCCTCTTCTACTCCTGAACTCCTGCAAGGAGGGAGCATGGAGCAGGCTGAATGAAGTGCTTTGGATGCCAGACCCAGCCAGGAGGTCACCATCTGGGTCATATTAATTACTAGTCAGAGAGAGAGAGAAGGCTGCAAGTTTACAGCTTAGCATTTTTGCTTCTTATTTTTCTGTAGTGTTGAAGCTGCTGCTGGTGGCAAGGCAGAAGTAATAACTTGTGATGTGCTCCTAGTTTGCATCGGTAGGCGTCCTTTCACAAAAAATCTAGGTCTTGAGGAAATTGGAATTGAACTTGATAAGAGGGGGAGAATTCCAGTCAACAACAGATTCCAAACCAAGATTCCAAAGTAAGTAAGACTGATATTTTTTACTTTTTTTTTTTAATGCCGAACACTTATTTTTAATGTTTAACCTACTAAAGCACTTCTGTTCTTTAATTACAAAACATACTTTTCTTTTCTGAAAAGAAAACTCAAGATATCTGTATTATTTCAGGAACTAAAAATTTTTAGTCAGCCTTTGAAGTTTTGTAATTTAGAAGTCACTGTCTATTTCATGTCACTAAGTACCTCTTGAAGTGTAGTCATTCTGTGGAATGCTGAAATGTAGTATTTTAGTCTATTTTGATTAGAGTTTTGAGTAACATGTTTCAAACAGACTGTTATGTAAGGTAGCCCAGGTGTGCTAGGATGTTTTTAAACAGTGTCTTATTCTGTTTCATTGGTCTGATAGCATCTATGCTATTGGTGATGTAGTTGCTGGACCTATGCTGGCTCACAAAGCTGAGGATGAAGGCATTCTTTGTGTAGAAGGCATGGCTGGGGGAGCAGTTCACATTGACTATAACTGCGTTCCCTCTGTGATCTACACTCACCCTGAAGTGGCCTGGGTTGGCAAGTCAGAAGAACAGCTGAAAGAAGAGGTACTGTTTGTTTTCTTTTCAGACAAAAACTGGTTTTCCACCTTGGCCCTGGTATCGCTCTCTAGTTGTTTACGTAGCTACTTCATCCAAATTTCTGCATTTGAATGTATTGCTTAGGGGGTGTGAGTGCATGATGCCCTTGTGCATGCCACACTCCCAAGAACCACAGTTCTCTTTAATGACTTGCATTCTGTGATGTTACTATTGTTCATTTGCAAATTAATCTTCTTTAGTACACTCTTAACACCACTTTTGGTGGTTGTTCATGTACGTTTTTCTGTGTTTCATGTGTTTTAGTTCTGTATTGCTTCTCCTTATGTACTTAGCAGTTGGTTATGTTGTTCTTGTTGGTAATTAACACATCTGTTTTGCAGGGTGTAGAATACAAAATCGGGAAATTTCCATTTGCTGCAAACAGTAGAGCAAAGACAAATGCTGACACAGATGGCATGGTGAAGATACTTAGTCAAAAGTCAACAGACAGGATGTTGGGTGCTCACATTTTAGGCTCAGTAAGTATCATCAATTGTGCGTTCTTGGCCTTGTAAGTGTTGCATAGTTGTTGAGTTAGAAGTGGTGTTTGTAAATGGGGAGGTTTGAGTTCCCTGTACTTATTTTTACTTACAGTTCTGTTCTGCACCCCTGCCCTCCTTCCCATGTTTTAATTACTTTGGTGTTAAACCCAGCTTTTTTTTTTTCTCTTGAATTGCTGCAGTTATTTGGTTTCTTTGACCAGTTTTGTGTGGTGAGGTTTTTTGGTTGGTGGTGTTTGTTGTGCTTGGTTTTTTATTTTGGTTTTATGAATACTGCCAAATACTTGAGAGAACAGCAGAAAGTGTTGATTCAAGTTTTGGAAGTTGAGGAGCTGCAAAGACTGTGGCTTTTTCATTGGTGTTTTCTTTTTCCCCTCTCTCTGACTGAAGACTTCAGCAAAGGTAGTAATCTTACGCTGCAGTCACCAAATCTGGGGTCAGTAATTTATGGAACTTTGAGTATAAAACCTTTGGGATTTCCCCTGTTTGGGGGGGGGGAAGTTTGGGGTTTTTTGGGTCAAAGTTAGACCCTAATCTTTTTCTGTTTTGTTTCTTAGCTTTAATTTTTTTTTTTTTCAAAAGATATTTGCAGAAACACTCCCATACGTTTTTGTGTACAGCTTTCTTTAAGAGAAACACCAAAACTCTTCTCAGTAAGATACTGTGCTGGTCACTTTCTCTTGCAATTGCAGTAATTTAGAAACCAACATGTCTTAAAGGAAGCACGGCTTTCCTGTCTCATACCAATAAATCTAATTTTCTTCATTGGGAAAGGACTGGGGGAAAATCTTATGGTTGTGGATCTGAGTACTAAAAATGTAAGAGGACATTTAACTATTTTTGACTCCTCAAAGATATAATCTCTTAGTAGATATGCATAAATACAGCAAATAAAAATGAAGGTGTAGGTGTAGTAACATGCTTTTGCTTATCTAGTTATCTATTTAATTTTCCAGGGGGGCATTGATGTTTTGGGTAGGTTTCCTTTCATGGAAAAATGCCCAGCTTTTGCACAACTCTCAGCAATGAGAGAACAAATACTCTCATTAAGAATTTATGTTTAGATTTGTGCTAGGTTTGAACACAGTCACCAAATAGAATAAGTACTTATGACTTACATTAGAACACATCTGAAGTGCTAGTTAAAACATAACTTTTCTTTTTTAGCAGCAAGTGCTTATTTATAAGCTGTTACTGATTCAGGAGAACCTGGACAACTTCCTAAGGATTTGTGCTAATTGCAAGTACCATTAAATTACAGGGTGCTGGTGAAATGGTGAATGAAGCTGCCCTTGCTATGGAATATGGAGCATCATGTGAAGATGTAGCCAGAGTTTGCCATGCCCATCCAGTAAGTGTTTTCTAGAGCAACTGTTGAACACCATTACACAGACACATTGTTACTCCATGTAGCTGTTAACGACTTGTAACTTTTTGTGTTTGCTCTCTACAGACAGTGTCAGAAGCCTTCAGGGAAGCAAACCTAGCAGCATCCTTTGGCAAAGCTATCAACTTCTAGAACGAAAGAGCAGATCTTTGTACATACATAGTACATCTCTGAAAATGGACTGTGGGCCCTTATGGAAGGCTGAGTCTGAGGATTTTAGGACTGATTTAAGTGAATATATTAATTTTAAACATCAGATATTTAAACAAGTAGAGTTTGGAACAAGTGGAATTATCCAGTCTCTGTAAATTAAATACTTAAAATTACATGTTTATTTACATAATGAATGTTGCACAAAAGCAACCTGCCAGAACTCTTTTCTTTTTCAAAACCAAACATTTTTCTGCTGCATGGGATTATCAGGTGTGCTGGTCAGAACGTTGGATAACTGTCCAGCATACCTTGTGTTTTCTTATTTGAAGCAGTGATACAATAAACCAGTTGAATGCTGGCACTTAAAATGCCACCGGCACTTAAAATGCCACTGTCACTTCCGCACAAAAATGTGTTTTCTTCTAAAGGGATTAACTTTAGTATTTAACCTACTTCTTAACGTATGAGTACCAAAACTTGTTTTGACCTAGTAGTGTTGGGATGTTGGGAGAAGAGGGGCTCGTATAGATCAATTAAAATTATATTGACTTTCTGAAGAGAAAATTACTCTGTGTGTGATTCTCCACGTCATGTTTTCATATTGAAAACTTGTAAGGGGAAAAATCGAGTGCTGATTGAGAAATGAAAGATTGAAGACAAATTCATTGTACTGCTACTAATCTTTTTTGGTTTTAAAGCTTCCATTGTTCAACTCTCTTAAACTTGAAATGCTAAAACTGGGTAGTGAAGCAGTGTTTGCTGTTAAGTGCTATGACATGAGGGTTATTCTGCACCTTCCACACATAAGGGCTGCAGTGTCAGCTCTCCACACAATTAGGACATACTTTCTTCTCTTCTGTTTTCTATTTTGTTCTCTCTTTCTGTCTCTTCTTCTGTAGCAAGAGAACTTAATAAATATTTGACATGGCTGGAGGGTCTTCTTGGATTTTGTTTGCTGATTGGATCCTTGTAGTGTCTAGGTTGTTGAATATGTGGAGAAACTCACAAACAGATGGCATCTTTGGAAGATTCTTAACACATATATGGAGCATGCCCAATTCCAGTAGTTCATTTTAACTTCTTTTCCAAGGTGCCATTTCTTCTTTTTTTGTCAGGCTCTTCCGCCTTGAAGAAAACCTTAATACCTGCTGGTATTGTGCGTGTCCTTTTTCATTATGCCAATGGAATGAGAAGAGCACATTCAGAAAATGGTGCAACAGCTACTTGGTTTGGGGTATCAACAAGATGGTTATATCTTTCTACTTTTCTTTATAGCTTTTTATTCAAGTATTGATCCATTACCCATAGTGAGTGATGGAGATGTATGCCAGCATTACCATAACAGTTAATCAGCAAAACACCAGTGATACTCTGCTTCATTGTGGTTTATTTTCTTAGCTCCTACTTTAAATGTAGATGGGGTTAAACCATGACACCTCATTAAGCTTATCACCATCTGATTCATGGATATGCTAGGTTAGTGAATTGAAGTCCGTCTGCTTTCAGGTGTTAGTGGGAAGCTGCTGAAGGGAAAGCAATGGTGAGACAACAGGGTGGAAAAGCTCGATTCTTCCAATAGATCTCAGCATTTCAGAATCACTTCTAGTTTAACACAGGTAAATGTTAAGTGTTAATCATGTGATTTGGAAGTTCTTCCCAGAAGCTGTGCTCTTTCAGAAACTGCTTTGTGTCCACCTTGGGAATACTTGTAGCAGTCTTACTGCAATTTATTCTTGAGGTTCATCAGTTACAAATTCTTGTATCTCATTTTGTTTATGTTAAATGAAGTTTGAAAAGCCAAGGAAACTTATAATCAATAATACTACTAAGGCTGTACTGGAGACTATAGTTTTCCAGACACTTAAAAATAAAAATCAAGGCCTTAAAATTGTTTTTGTTACTTCTCTCACCGTCATTCCCATTCTAGTTAAGTGTATGAAAGCGTGTTTGTAAAAGTAAGATGAGCTGCTGAGCCACCTGTCAGTGGTCTCACAGCAGTTAGGCTTGACTGCTGCCAAGTTGGCACAGCTTTTTGACAGCTGCTGAGTGTACTGGCAATGAATGGGGCATGATGCTGCTGTGATGATCAGTTCCTTCAATGGACTTTTTTGGTGTGTTTGTAACCTCTGGAATTCAGGGATAATTATTAATTTAACCATAATGCCCTTCAGTTTGCTTAGGTGGTGCTGTATCCTGCCATAGTTGTCCTGATTTTGATGATGATAGTCAAGGTCAGGTAAGGTGACAAAGAAGATACACAGAATCCTGGGGTCAGAGTTAGCAGTCGGGCTGTGCAAACACATGTTGCAGTTTTAGGTGCTGACTTGCGTAGCTGATGAATGTTTGTAGCTGCAAATCAGTTTGTGCCATACTGTAAAGCTCTCTGAAGGTGCACTCTAATACAGATAACTTTGAGCTGAAGTTACGGTGAACTGGATGCTACTCTTGCACATTATTTGTGTAAGTACAGGCTGTTGTTAAAGTTGTCTGGGTACAGCTCCTTAACTGATTCACATTACATGCCCTGTGAAGTTTTGTAGTTCCTTTCCCAGAAAGGCCTAATCTTCCTGAAATGTTTCTACACTAATGCATGCAGCATGAAGAACAAACCAGAGGAGCTTGAGGCTTTGTCCCAGTGCCATAGATTTGTCATCACTGATATAGGTGAAACCTGGTGGGATAAGTTCTGTGACTGGCATGCCTGTTGGATGGTGACAGGCTCTTCAGCAGGGATAGGCAGGACAGAAGAGACAGAGGGGTGGCACTGTATGTGATAGAAGGGTTAGAATGCTGGCAATGGCACTGCTGAGAGACTCTGGGTAAGAATCACGAGGCAAACAAATAATGCAGATGTCATCGTGGGAGTTTGCTATAGACTTCCCAGCCAGGATGATGATGTGGACGGATTACTCTTTGAGGAGCTAAGGGATGCTTCCAAATCAACTGCCCTTGACCTTATGGGGGAACTTCAACTTGCCAGAAATTAACTGGGAGTATCACACCTGGGCCAGGAGATTCCTAAAAACCTGGGTGACAACTTTACGGAACAGGTTCTAATGGAGCTGACTTGGAAAAATGCCTTCCTTTACCTACTGCTTGTCAACAGAGTGGATCTCATAAGCAAAGTCAAGAGCAGTGGCCATCTTGGCCACAGCAACCACGAAGGGATCGAGTTTAAAATCCCTGGTGACAGGAGGAAAAGTGCCAGTAGAAACTCAGCTCTGGACAGGAGAGCAGAACTTCAGGCTGCTCAGGGAATTAGTGAGTAAGGTCCCCTGGGACAATGCTTTCTCAGGTGCTGGGGTCTGTCAGTGCTGGTCACTTTTTAAACATCACCTCCTAAGGGGCACAGGAACAGGCAACTTGCGAGTGTTGGAAGTCAAGCAGGTGAGGCAGAAGGCATGGCTGAACAGGAATCTTCTCTTGGAAACGATGAATAATGAAGGTGTATGCCCAGTGAAAGCATGGTCAGGTGAAGGGAAGAATACTGAGATGCTGCTGGCCACTGTAGGGAGAAAATTAACATGGCCGAAGCTCAACTGGAGTTGAAGTTGCCAGAACCGAGGGGGACAATAAAAAGTTTTTTCAAATACATTAGTGGCAATAGGCAGTGTAAAAAATAACATTGTCCCATTACAGGACGAGGATGGTCACCTCACAGACAGGGTCAGGGACAAGGCAGAAGTGTTTACACGATCTTTGCCTCTGTCTTCAATACAAATGATGGACCAAGTGGGTCTCAGTGGCCTGAGCTGGAGGACCATGACTGCGAGAATGACTAAATCCCAGCTGCCCCTGATTGTGCAGGATCTGCTACTCCAGCTGCATCCCTCCAAATCTATGGGACCTGAAGGGACACACCCAAGAATCCTCAAAGAGCTGCTGATGTCATCACAAAACCTCTCCTGATTTTTTTGAGCAGCCTTGCGAATCTGGATTGGTCCCAGCTGACTGGAAGCTGGTGAATGTTGTCCCTGATTCTCAAGAAGGGCAAGAAGGACTCTAAAAACTACAGGCCTCTCAGTCTCACTTCAGTGCCTGGTACAGTTAAGGAGATTATTCTGAGAGGTATCAAAAAACACCTGAAAGACAAGGCAGGCATCGTCACAGCCAGCATGGCTTCATGAGAAGAAAGTCCTGCTTATCAAACCTGATTTTGTTTTATGACAAGGTAACCCACATAGCTGGTCAAGAGAAGCCAGTGGATGTGATCTTTTTGTATTCAGTAAAGCTTTCACTACTGTCTCTCACAAGATCCTTTGGACAAAATATCCAGCACACAGCTGGATAAACACATCATGTGATGGGTGAGCATCTCGCTCATGGGTCGGGCGCAAAGAGTTACAGTGAATGGGGCGACATCAGACTGGGGACCTGTCAGTGGTGGCGTTCCACAGGGCTTCTTTCTCAGCCTTCTTCAACATCATCATAAATGACTTGGATGCAGGACTGGAAGTTCAGAGATGATACAAAACTGGGAGAAGCTGTCAACTCCCTCAAAGGCAGAAAGGCCCTGCAGAAAGACCTCGACAAATTATAGAACTGGGCAATCACCAACCAGATGAAGTTCAACAAGGGAAAGTGCCAGATTCTGCACCTGAATATGTGGACAGACTGGGGAATGAGATGCTGGAAAGCAGCACTGGGGAAAGGGACATGGGGGTCCTAGTCGATGGCAAAGTCAGCAGTGCCCTGGCAGCCAGGAGTGCCAGCAGTGTCCTGGGGGCATCAGGCCCAGCATCACCAGCCAGGCAAGGGAGGGGATTGTCCCGCTGTGCTCTGCACTTGGGTGGCCTCACCTTGAGTCCTGGGGGCAGTTTTGGGCACCACAATATAAAAAAGACATGAAACTATTAAAGAGTGTCCAAAGGAGGGCAACGAAGAGGGTGAAAGGACTTCAGGAGAAGCCGTATGAGGAATGGCTGAGGTCACTTGGTCTGTTCAGTGTGAAAAGGAGACTGAGGGGAGACCTCACTGCAGTTACAGCTTCCTCATGGGGGCAAGAGGAGGGGCAGACACTGCTCTCTTTGCTCTGGTGACCAGTGTGACAGGACCTCAGGGAGTGTCCTGAAGTTGTGTCGAGGGAGGTTTAGGTTGGATATTAGAAAAAGGTTTTTCACCCAGAGGGTGGTTGGACACTGGAGCAGGCTCCCCAGGGAAGTGGTCACAGCACCAGCCTGACAGAGCTCAAGATGCATTTGGACAGTACTCTTAGGCACATGGTGTGACTCTTAGAGTGTCCTGTGCAGGGCCAGGAGTTGGACTCGGTGACCCTTGTGGGCCCCTTCCAACTCTGCTTATTTTGTGATTCCAAGCTTGGTTTATCATGTAAATTTGGTGCATTCACACTTTCAGTGCTGACCTCTGTTTTCACTTCACATATCAAGTGTTTCATAATCAGTGACATGAAACTAGTCTTATGCCTAAATGGGTGTCATGCAGGGGGTAAACAATCCTTTTTGAGTACTGTGGCATAAGTAACTACACATGGATGATACTTCTTCATTCCATGGTAACTTGGTCTGAGTCACCATCCTGTACTTCATAGTAACAGGAACCCTTCTTTAGAATTACAGAGTTCAAGCCAAGATTTTATTAGATCTCTAACCAGGTTAAGAACAAGACTTGCTAAAGGATTAAGTGATGTTCCATTGCAGCTACTGAAAATAGGAAGGAACTTAATGAGTCATACTAGGTACATACAGTGATACAAAAGTACTGTTTATTTTCAACATCAAAAAGTTACTTGTCTTTGGTTCTGTGACTTTAAAGTCAATATAAAACCTGTTCACCTTATCAGGTCTTAGTGTAATGTCAAAAAGAACTAGTATAATACTTGTAAACCCCATCCTGAACACAAGCACCTCCTGCTCCTGTTTATAAGCAGGTGCTATAAACGGCAACCTTCTGGCTGATTGTCTGTAAGAGGGAGCGAACTGTCTCTTCCAGCTCCACCAACTGCTTGGCTTTGTCTTCCAGAACTTTTTGATTGTTTTCATATGTATTTTCCAAATCTGTAAGCAAAGGAAGGGGGAAACCAGCTTAATGCATGGTGGTTTAATGCAGTGAAATGTCAGACATTATAGTTATGAATAAACTACTATTCAAATTCATTTTTTTGTGGAAGATAATCTGATTGGGACCAAAAAAACCACAAAAAAACCCAAACAAAACAAGCAAATGGCAAAAAACCAAACAAAAAACCCATAAAAAAGCCAAAGGCTGGAATGGCACCTTTTTGTTTCCTTAACACAGGGATGTAAAGGAACAAGGAAGTTATTTTCCAAAGGTGGAAATCCAAAAGTATACTTTGAGCATTAAAGTAATTGTCATGCTTTGCTCTATGGTGGCTTTTACAGAACAGAGAAATGTTTTGGCTTGTGATGATTAAGACAATTCAGCAAGTCACTGTAACTGTGCAGGAGTAGCAAAAGAGGGGAAGAACGAGTTCCTGGCCTGGCAAAACCAGAAGGAAAACTCAGTTCTGACCCTGGCAGCAAGGGGCAGATTGCCTCTTCCTGGTTCAATCAACTTTAATTGTCAACAGTAAATGTTAAATTAATCTGTAAACTGGAACTCCTGTGTCCTGATTAGCTTTTGTTTTAACAGCTTTCCAGGGTGGGGTGGGGCGAGTACTGTTTGAAGATGGGGGTCTTGCTGAAACAGATGAGTCTTCATCCTAAGCAGAGTAGTTTTTGTTCCTTCCTTGTGGTGGTTCTGGGAGCAGTGAGAGGGGCCATACCAGAAGTTTGTGTCTCACCTGTAAGTTTCAGCTTATTTTACAGAAATCTTTGATTCAAAAGACTGTATCTGTGTGAGCAGATCAAGCCTCAGTAACAAACAAGTACCTTTTCTTTTCCCCTTCTGCTGACGAATGGCTGGTTTAACAGCGTGAAATTGCTTCACGTTCTAAGGTGCCAAATTATCTCCTCAGCACAGCCTTACCTTTGAGCAGCTGGAGTTTGCTGTTTGCTTGAGCCAATAAGGCTTTAGCTTCATCTTGCAGCACGCCTGCTTTCCTCCTGGCGTCGGCCGACTCCTCTGTCTTCCTGGCAATGAGCTCTTCCACGGTTCTGTACTTGCCGCTCAGCTCGTTGTTGAGGACCTGTTCCAAAATCAAGCACAAGATGGAGCTCGTGCGAAGTCAATACAGGGGGAGTTGGCATTTCCTCCCTCTGTCCTTTACTGATGCAGGTGCAAGGAGAGACTTCGCTGGGAGCTCAATTAACAAAACCAGAAACAGTGTCAGGGTATTTCCTACTTCCTGTCCCAGACTAAGAGCTGGAGTAAAGAGTCATTAGTTGCTCTTTTGCAGATCTGTGGCTGTTTTACAGCTTCAATACTGGCATTTAGCCGAGATTTATAGGAGTCAGTTACAGGGTTCTGAAACTAATGGAAGCCATGGCCCCTAGTATAGCTGAAAGCTACATGTGGCACTGCTCCTGGCTGAGCGGTTGCATCGGGGGAGGAATACCCTTGCTACCCTTTCAGTAACAAGAACTGAACTAGCTGCCCAGTTGGTGTTGGTGAAGGTGCTGGAGAAGTTGTGAGGTTGGTTTCTCAGCTGTGCTTTTTGTTGTGGAGTTCAGATTAAGAAGTCCTGTGGCCCAACTAAATTCAACCATTACGCAAGATAACAAACCATAGCAGCACTGGAATTCTCTTGTGGTTACCTGACAGCACCTGAAATACTTCTTAGTGTTTGGATACTGTTGAGTTGATGGATAATGCAGCACTCCTGTTAGAAAATGTCTCTCTGGAGATTGGTGGGCTAACTACAGACAAGAGATGGGAGCAGTGAAACTTCCTTTGGCAGACTGGTCGATTGTTTCGTTAACGAACATTCTTTTGCTATTACAAAAGTGTGTAGCAAACATTGGGAGCAATGCCATATGTTCACAGAGAAAATCTTGCCTCTCTGGTATTTAGCAATTACTTCAGTTTTATGTTAAGATAATTATTTTTCCTGTTGCTTGATTCTGTATATGCCAAATTCTGGTTTGTTTGTCCTGAACCTATCATTGTCATAGAATCATAAATACTCCATACAAGTGGAAGTAAAAATTACCAGTTCTCCTGTGACAGACAGTAAAGCTGAGGAACAGAAACCTATCTATGAAAGGCTGACAGTGTGACAGGTTTCCTGCAGCTATTTCAGAACCTGAAAACTTCTCAATACATCTCTCTCTCTCAGGATCTCATACCACAGTAAAAAGTAGGTATCTTTGGTAAGAGCATAAATGTTGGAGTATTTTTTACCCCCAGAATATGAACAATAAATGTGATGGATCACATGTATTCACTGATGTTCCTTTAGCCACACCTGGGGGAGTTTTGCTGGCTCTTCCCTAGGACTGTTCCTGAGCTTCTCACCTTTTTAACTTCTTCAGCATTTTGTTTTGCACTAGTAATTTTGTCTTCTATATTTCCCACATTCTCTGAATTTGTAGCAGCCTTTTGCCTAAGGTCTTCAACACTCTTCTCTAGCTCAAACAGACGTAAGGTAGCATTGTTCAGCGTTTCTGCAGATGCTGCATTTTCAGATTCAATCTAAGAGAAAGAAGGTTGAGAGTTAGACTTTCAAAAGACACTGGATATAATACTAAACTTTCTCCATAAACCCTGCTCCACTAACGAGTTTGTGTCCATAGATCTGAGTTTAAAAACAGTGTTTTAGTTTGGCTAAAAATGGCCCATTGCAGTCAAGGGTGAAAAAGCTCACTGCTTGAGAATGGTACATATGGGGCTGCAAAAGCATTAAGGAATATGGTTAAAAAGTATTTGATTGCATTATACACGCAAGAGTTGACTAATCCACTGACAAAACTTCAGACGTTTGACTCTGTCATGTGATAATGGACTTGTAAAGCTTCTAAAAGTATGGCCAAGTTTCAAAAGTATAGATAGCCCTGTAGTCTCATGCTCATGAGGGCTTTATCTGACAAGATTGCAGCACTTGGCACTTCAATCCAGCATTTGTTTATTTTAGTCTGGTGCTGCAGTGGTGGATGACACTGAGCATACCAATACACAACCTGTGTGGCTGACAGGTGTGGCTTGCCAGGGGTCTTGTCAGACCTGCTGTGTTAGAGGGCTACAGTCCTGCTCATTTAACTTGGCTGGTGCAGGATATGGGGTGAGAAAAGTCTTTTGGTGGGGTTGTTTTTGTTGTTGTTGTCTAGTTGGGTTTGTTTATGAGCAAAAAGTCCCTAGCATCTGTCACACTCACTCAAAAGTTCATGTGAAGGCAGGAATGGGTTAGATGCATTTTAACTGCAGTCTTTGCTTTACAGTACCCAAGAGCTTTCCCTAGACAGGCTTACATCTGTTTCTAAGCATCAGACTTGGTGCTGTTTCTATTATCTTAAGAGATACTCATAAAGAACTCACTGAAGTCAGCAGGTTTTGAGTTCCTTTAATATCTTCATCAGCTTGTTTGATGGCTTTTTCAGCTGCATTTTGAGCTTTTTCAGCTTCTTCCAGTGCTGCTTTCACCATGTCTGCGGTGACTTTAACATCTGTTGCACCTTTGCTGTGGAGCAAGACTCTGTTAATGCTAAAAATGCTCTTACTTTGGAACTGGAAAAAGAACATATGCTGCAACAGGCTGGTTTTGCCCCTTACTGAAGGAATGAGAATTTACATTGGGGAAAGCTGAACTGTGTTTTCTGATACAATGAGATGAAACAGGGCTGCATACCTTGCTTTTTTAGCTTCCTCCAGTAGCATTTCTGCTCTGGCAATGTCTCCAGCACTCTGCTGCAGAATGACCTCAACATCAGAAAGGCTTTCTACACGCTCACGAATATCTTCTGTCAGGGCTTGCAGCTGCTGGGGAGTGCTTGGCATCTCCATGTTCAGCACTTCATTAGCCACTGCCTCGATGCTATTCAAGTCAGCACTGTCTTCTAGCAGATGGACACAAATGACAAAGATGTGAGTAAAAGCTTCCCTCTGTCACGTCTCAGCCCTCAAATTCTTTTTCAGCTGCTTCCTTAAGAAGGAAAATAATGGGAAAACTTCCTCCCCCAGATTTATGGAAAATCAAGGTGTTAAAATTACTTCCCAAGGCGAAACTTCCCTCTCAGGAGAGGCCCAGCAGGCCTATAGGCCCTGCTGGCATAGCTCTCTTGGAAGCCATTTGAAGATGATGGTGCTCAGCTGCACCACGCTTGGGGAGACCCGAGCCCACAGGAAACAAAACCAACAGCTGCACGTAGAGTCATTTGTGCTCCCAGCCAGAGTAGTCAGCCCTAAGCAAACAGGCACAGAACGGGCTGCTGGTGAACAAGACTCTTATTTAACCTTTAGCTGCTTTCTTACAGAGAGAGAAACTCACGGTTTCTGACTTCCTTCCCCTTTAATACTACTTTGTCTTTCTAGCCAGAACTTACAGACATACTTGGCCAAGTACAGCAGTACAACAGCCTCAGCTGAAACGCACACAAGAACATGTCACAGTTTGCTCTCACTTTCTTATTATCTTGGTTTTCTCTTAGTTTTCCTCATGTTTCCAAGATTTCATCATACACACTGTCTGTCTGGGGGAGGTGGGGGAAACATTGACAACTATTGCACTAACCCTTGGAAGATAATGCAGATGTAAAGCTAGTTTTCACAAACTCAGAATTAAAATATAATTAAAATGTAAGGTTCTTACGCATTAGGAAGTCTCTAATCTGTTTAATAAGATTTCTCAGATCTTCATTGCTTCTGTCCACTTGTTCTTTTGTAGCATTGGTTTTGAGCAAAACTGCTTGTGCATTTTGTTTTGCTTCATCTGCTCTCTGTTTTGCCTCAGAAACCTAAAGAGAGGAAAATGGAAGGCTTGCTTGCTTATCTTCTTATGCTTTAGGGCTTGTTTTAAAACAATTCATCTGGAGTCAGAAGTAATACTAATGTGGAATGCTTTTTCTCATAAAACTCACACAACACTTGGAAGCTGGCCCTGATCCACACCACCAGTGCTAGTTTAAACAACTCAGGCTGATGTTTAGTTATCCATGAAGCTTCACTTTAGCAAGCTCCCTTTCTGAGGATATTTACAAGCATGATGAAGTTACACAACTCAAAAGAGATATTTTCTGCAGCAAACCAGCACATACTTTGTCAGTTAGTGTCTGTGTTACAACAGAAAGATTTTCTTTTTCTTTTTTACTATCTTAACAATTGATTTGGCATATTACCATTCTGGAGAGTTGCTCAACTTCTGCTAACGCACTGAGGATGTCTCTGTCAAAATCCATAGCCTTCTGCCAGGCATTGTGAGCTACAGTCACCAGCCCGTCGCAGCCGGGGCCTCCACACTTCTTCTTTCCTTCATCCGTTCGACAGTTCAAACCCCCGCACTCGGACTCGGCGCAGGAAGCTCCCGGAGCAGTGCCACACGTCTGCAGGGACACAGGAGACAAGGGAAGCAGTCACAGCCTGATTTCCATTGCTAGGCTGTGTGGGGGCTGGAGCAGGACACTATTCTACCACAGAATTTCAGAGTAAACTTTGTTTTTTTGAGAAGTAAAACTATTTCCATCAACAACTATTTCCAGCAACATTGCACTGAAAATTATCCATGACTTGGTCAATTGTTTGATAATAAAGTAACACAGGACTTGGCTTAACCAGAGGGAAAATTATTTTCCTCATTATTGTGAGGTTCTTTTACCTTTTCATGCCCCCCCACCTTTTTTTGCCAAATGATAGTCACCAACTCAGGTTTCGCAGCTAAAAAACCTCCCTGGGAAAAGCTAGGGCCTGAGCAAAGTTAGCTGCAGCTGTCTCCTGTGAAGTGTAAATGAGTCCCTCTTACCTGTTTGGCACGTAACCCAGCAGTAGCTAGAAAGCAGAAAGATGTGTGTGTGTGTCTCATGATTACGCCTCCAAGCAACTCAGTATTTACTGCCTTGATAAGCATCTACCCAAGATTTTCAGTCCTCAAGAACAGTCAGGGCAGGAATGTAGGGGAAGGGAAACTAAACAAAAAGATGTCTCTTTCTTCCCTCCAGAGAAAAAAGGAGGGCTGAGGGAGTGGGAGGGATGACTAGTTGTAAAGGACAAGGGACAATCAGTGTGTGAAAATTCACTCTCTACCACAGGCCTAGCCTGCCCAGGGTTGTTAATGAGCAGTGCCCTGCAGCCTGCCTTCACACGGGGTTGTTCAGGGATTGTTCACTGAATGCAGCTGGCCAACTTCAAAGAGAAACTGAGGGAACACCCAGCCTCTCCCAAGAAAAAGCCACTCTTAATCATATTTACAGATGAGCAGGCACCTTCAACAGAGAAAATGCCCTTTTGACTCCAGCTCCCTGTAAGTTCTGCTTTGTCTGGAGCAGGAGGATGAGCCTGGGGCGATGCTGAGACCTGTTGGTAGGAGCAGAAGCGCTGCTTGGCTGGGCGCTGCACAGGCACAGAGTGTACCCTATGGAGCTGCAGCAGGGAAGGGGGGAGCTAGGTAAAGTAATCACTGAACTCGGGCTAGGTTTAACAGGATGGCTCTCAGCCCAGCAGATTTACCACACTTTTCTGCACGTGGGAACTCCGTCCCTAGCAAAGGACATTGGGTTAGGACAGGGGTGATGCAAAAACAGGTGCTCTGTTGGGGCTGGGAAGAGTAGCAGGAAGACCAACATGAAAGGCTGGTCTTTGAAAGCCAACAGTGTCAGAGCCCACCAGTTAAACAGCCCAAGTCTAGCCCACAAAACCGAGGGGTTGCTCACCCAAGCAAGGCGCATTTTTCATGAACCAACCGCGTATCTCACGCTGTCACGCCCTACGGTTCCTCCCCGCCCGTCCCTTCGTCCCAAACCCGACTCTATTTTTGCTACGGGTTTTATCCCAGCGATTCTCAGCCGTGTACCTTCTCAGCCACCTCGGAGAGATCCAGGCTCTGCAGCTTGCCGGCGAGTTCATCCAGAAGGCGCGACTGCTCCTCTTGTTTAGCCTTGAACTGGGCCTCCTTCTCATTGATTAAGTCTTCCACTTCCTGCCGCGTTTGTGCTGACAGCTCCACGGCACTATCAGGATCAACAGTGGAGGCATTGACCCTCTCCTCTGCCTCCAGGGACATCTGGAAATACTTGGTGATGCTATCCAAGGCTCCTGCAGAAATCAGAGGGAGCTGATGAGAACTCTGTTAAGTAACCCAAAGTAATGTATATTACGGATGTTAGCAGATGACACATCAGGGTTAGTGATACATCACATCACATTAAATGAAATGCTGGCCTTGGCAGCTGTGTTCAGTGCCATTGCAAGGATGACAGAATTCAGCCTGTTGTAGAAAAAAAAGACTGCTTTTTTGCTTGGCAGATAGTGTGTCGAGCTGGACTTTGAAGTTAAGCCTTTCTCTGACCCTAGTGACTGAATTCTGCTTGCCCTAAGGGCAGAAGGAGATATGGCCTTTTAGGGTTTTTAGGGGAACAGTCTGTTCTCTAAGGATTCCCTCATCCCATTAATTCTTATTACTTGCCCTGGGATGTCTGGCTTATGGAGTCACTGCTTGGAAACTGGTCAGAGCTTTCCTAAGAAACAACTGCATGATGAAAGATGCTGATTTATGGAACTGTTGATTTTGGACAACTCCTGGAGAGGACTTGTGTGGGTGTGAGGGACTCTATGGGGGTGGCTATACTCTGCACCTTGGGGCAGCTTTCCTTTGCAGAATGCCAAAAGTCAGGGACTCCACTGTTCTACATACTACTCGCCTCACTCTGCAATATCCCATGTTCACCTGAAACAAAATCTCAGACTTCCTGCAAACCAGGAAATTTATAAGAAAAATTAGAAAAATACTTTCTTTGAAATCAGCTTTCCAAATAATTTGGTGACATTCCTCTTTCTCCAGCAAATTTTGATTCTTGGCCCATTTCAGTGTGCCAATGGATATGCAAGGCTTGGGTGGCTCAGAACTGGGCCCTTTACCGTGAGCTTTTTTTTTTCAACCAGAAACAGCACTTTAACAGACTAGGGGGAGCAAGGGGGATGTCCAAGTGTATTTTGAAATCTGTGGTGCACTTTCTGCTGTTGTGTCTTACCTACAGTGTGTTTGGCACAACACTTTAAGCCAATTCTGTGCCCCAGGAATTTCAGCCAGCTTTGCAATGTGCAGAGGGAGAGACAGGGTGAGGGGGCAAAAATTCCTACTGCATCAGCAACTCTGCTAATGCACAGAAAGAACCTGTCCTTGAGGAACTGTGTTTTACAAGTTAGAAGATTAATCTGGTACTTAAACTCATGCACTAATTAAATCTTTGGCCACCCTGCTGCCTTCTCCCCCTCCCTGTGACACTTACCCCGAACATCAGAGATCTTGATGAACTCTAGCTGCTCTGCAAGCTCTTTCACGACATGGTCGAGACTTTTGGCATCTGTCTCCAGCGCACTCAGGTCAGTGTCTGTGCTATTACTCTTTGCTGCTAAAGCTGATAGGTTTTCTTCTATGTCAGCTATCTTAACTGTAACATCTGCTGTCAGCTTTCTGTAAAACAGGCACAGGACTCAACAGGGGGAGGAGGAAGGGTCATACGCCTCATACTTCACTGAAGAGTGGTGGCTAGAGATGTACCCAGCTTCTCCCATGGCAGGACCTGTCCTCCCTCAGTGGAGCTCCAAGTGATTTGTAATAACATGCCTAACTAGAAGACTGTTTTGTTTCCTTTATTACACAAAACTACTTTTTAATCTACATTTATAAACCCAAAGCACCAAATTGCTCAGAAAACAGCTGCTTTGTGTAAGATTAACTGGAGGCAGATTCCAGAGGACTGGTGTAATGCTCTTGTATCATGGCAACTGCATAGGTCAGAGTTGACTACTATGATCCATACATAATCTGCTTCCCATCCCACACAGCTCAAATGTAGTTTTGATTACTACGAGCTCATCAGATAGATTTGAACTTCAGGAAGCAGGGAGGGGGGAGCCTTAGTTTTAACACAATGGGTTCTTTAAACCCTCTATAAAGATCCCTCCTCACCAGGGCTATGAAGGAAAACCTCCTGCTCTAAGCATTCACTCCGTGAGCCATGGAGCAGGCTTTAGCTAGTGGAATAGCCCTAAAAGGAAAAGCAAGTGAATACCACATGTCAAGGCTGCTGTGGAACAGAGTGGGCATAGGAAGCTATTTCCATCCATGGTGATCCCATTGAGCCCAGCATTTCCTCATTCTGAAAGAATCAAGGCAGTATTTAAGGTCTAAGACCAATTTACAGCTCTCTCAATAGCCCAACAGCCTGCTGTTTGCCAGGACTCCTCCAAAGCCCAGTACTTTTCTATACAGCCAGAGAGGAGCAAGAACAGATACACATAAGGTATGTAAGGGAAAAGCAGCTCCTCAGCTGCTCTGGCCTTCCTCAATACATACAGAGCCCAAAAGCAGCAGCAACCCCCAGCTCTCCAGCAGGAGGGAGGGGAGCTGTAGGACACAAGCTATTCCTAATTGAGACATTCGTGGTTTAATCCTCGCCCCTTTGCTTTGTGTAGTTCCTTTTACAATGCACAAGCAAGCTGGAGCAGTTGCAGACAGGGCCAGAAAGCCTCTGTAATCCTACCTAATGTTAGACT
Organism: Gymnorhina tibicen; assembly: GCA_013399875.1. Lineage (NCBI taxonomy): Eukaryota > Metazoa > Chordata > Aves > Passeriformes > Artamidae > Gymnorhina > Gymnorhina tibicen. The sequence continues at coordinate 2,174,833 of VXAZ01001116.1, read as the reverse complement.
GCCCCATCTCCAGACTACCATCTTTTGTATGCTTAGCCCTAAAAAAAAAAACAAGGCTTCCACACTGAGAAAAATGGAAACAATCCTTGTTATAAATCTGGTGCTTCCCCCTACACGTGCTCAGAGTGCGGAAAGGAGCCAAAGTTTCCAACTCATCAGCTACACGCGGAAATCCAGGAGTTTAATCTCTCCCACTCTTCATTCTCTCACATAATAGCAGTGTTTGTCCTTTGCCCCGGGGCAGCGCAAGGCAAGCATGAGTGGCTCTGTGGCAATTAGCTGCCTGGAGAGCAGTGGGGGCAGGACAACCCCAGCCCAGCACGTGGCAGCTGCACTGCTCCTGCCTGCCCAGCCAGGTTTCTGCTCCCGGGATGGATGCTCACTGCCAGTGCTGAGCATGGCAAGGTGCCCCAGCAGCCCAGGAGCCACAGCATCCTTGCCCAGCCAGAGGAGCGGAGCCAGAGCGCCCTCAGCCCAGCATGGGGACATCAGTCACTCAAGTAAATCGCAGCTCACTGAACTCCCACTCCTTCCCACAACAGACTTATCCATGTAACTACAAGTGTACTCACTCTGCTTCCTCGAAGAGATTCCCAATGTTCTTCAGGGGCTCGGCTGCTGGATTTTGAGCGATGATGGTTTTAATTTCAGTCAGCTTCTCCTCCAGCGTGTTGAGCGTCTGCTGGTATGGGCCAGTGACTCCAGTGATTTTGAGGGTATTAGCCCTGTCCAAGAACTGCTGGGTCCTATTAGCCAGCTCGCTGATGATCACGTCCCAGAGGGCAAAGCACTGGTGGCACGGCACGCAGTCGGGGAAGAAGCCCGAGTAGCCCCGGGAGCACTTGTCACAGCGCAGCCCTTCCACCCCTTCATTGCAGATGCACTGCCCAGTGGCACGGTCGCACTGTGGGGTCTGGATGCCACGAGGGTTGCAATCACACGCTGGGAGGAGAAGAAGGCACACGTAAGGGCCGTGGAGAGGGAGATGACTGTGATGTTGGCAGGGTGGAAAAAGAATCAGTTATAATAAAGTGGTGAAATGAATACAGACGTGGTCAGTGTCTGAATTATAAAAAGCTAATTATGAATGTATCACTTGTGTATGGGGGAAGCAAGTGTGAGTGAGAAAGGGGAGAGAGATGGGGAAATAACTCTAGGGAAGACCAGGATTTGCACATCTTGGAAATAGGAACAATAATGGAGCAAAGATGTACACCACTTGTTGCAATGTTCAGATGTCAACTGGATAGCAACTGAAAACAAAGATCCCAGTTTCACTCCTGCAATGAGGAGCGAGTAGAGCAAGGCTCCCAGGACAGGAAAAGAAATGGCAGGCAGGCACATAGCAGAGGGTTTAAGAGCAAACCATGAGTGAAAAAGGAAAATTGAATTAGGAACAACCATTTACCGTCTCCTCCAGCACAGGAGTAACAGTCAGCTGAGGAATCCTGCAGATCAAAACCCAACCACCTTCCCCTGCACCTCCCACAAACAGCAGACTAAAAGGAGATAACTGATTACACAGTACTTAGTTAAGTGGAGGAGCTCCCTTCCATAAGGCGCTGTGGGTGCTAAAAGCTGAACTGGCTTCCAGGAACAGGACAAATCTATGGAGCAAAAGCCCTTGTGAGATGTTCTAGGCAGAGGTACAGGGACTGGCTCAGAACATACTCCTGCCACGGAGAGTGGGAAAACATTCACTACACACATCGAGGAGCCTGGTATTGGGCTGACATTTTGGGTATACAGAAAATCAGAAAAAACCTGGCAGTGAAAAGTAGAATAGAACAAAGAATGTGGTCATGGGCAGCCCTGCCTGAGATCTTAACGACCAAGAGCCTACACGCTGTTTGTCACCCTCAAGTGGGAATGAGGACATTTAAAAGATTTATATATATATATAAATTATTTCACACTTTGAGCACCAACTTGGGAGTTAGTATTCAGTCCTTCCTGAAATGCACTTCTTTGGCACTAACCCACCACAGAGAGAAGTTACTCAATTAACTTAGTGATGCACTATCACTGCTGAAAGCACAGACACGCTTTGTACACAATAATGCTATCAGGAAAAGCGTTTCCATGCAGCGAGGCTGCCACTTGACCTCCTTAATTACACAGGAGGTGGCAGCAGCAGAGGACACCACCAACACGCAAAGCTTTTCATAAAGAGACACCAGCAAACAACAAAAAGAGAGGCTTTGAAAATATGCACATCATCTACCTACCATTATGGCAGAGTGCACACAAAGCAGGTCAAGCACATGTTCCTTAAACAGGAAAAGGACTGGCACACCTGATAAAACCCCTCACTTACACATCCACTTACCAGGCATTCTCAAAGGAGATTAAATGGCTCAAAAAGGCCCATAAATCAATTCACACACCCAAAGCAAATGCCCCCTTGAAAACAGGGCAAAACACAAAGCTGTTTTCAAGACTGTACATTGTTTGCTTCAATGCCAGAACACAGTGGTGGTCTTCAGTTCAAAAATTACACAAAGAGCCTCATCAGAACAAATCACTCCTCAACAGAACAACTTTCTTGTGCAATGTGAATATGATAGGCAAGAGACAAAAATAACTTCTGCTGCCTGCACAATTGAGCAAAACGGTCCTTTGTTCTTTGAATCATACCCTGACACAAGAGATTGTTTTTACTTTATATCGAAAGTGCTTAAGTAGTCAACTCACCATGGAATATGTTCCCTGCAGGCAAACCGTTGAGTTCCTGTTTGAAGGTCAGTTAACCCTTCTGTCAACTAATAAGGCCCTTGGTATAATGATGAATTGTCCAAATTCCTCTGTACAGAAAGAGGCTAAATGGCATGTGGTTTTTCTCAAAGATCCTGAGGTCTGATCAAGTTACATGAATACTTGCTGCCGGCAAACCAGATCACTATATTTACTTGCGGATTTAAAAGGCTTAATGTGAAAAAAAAAGAACCTAACCCCATGTTGGTAATTCTACTCCTGAATGCCTGCATGTTCAGGAAAAGCAGATGACATGGCTTTAGTAGCATTTACATGGCAAAGTCTCTGCCATGTTCCAAAATCTCTGGAACCAGAAAATGGTGGGGAAGAAGAGAAGAGAATTTAGGTACTAACTTGTTTGCTAAGTGAAAACCCAAACTCCGCAGCTGCCTGTTAGGGGATGATAAGAGCAAAGAAGTAATTTTTTCTAAATGCAGCACAACAGTTAGAAGAATCATTACATTTCCAGTCCTACAAAACTCCCAAACTGAGCTTTGCAGGACCACGAGAAAATTGTACAAGGCAATTAGAAACATTACTGTGGGTTATTTCTCCATTTCAGGATTTTCTATCAAGCCCAGAAGCAGGCAATCCTGGCTCTGAATTACCTCAGTCCCCTGAATGAAACCTATATAAAATGGCTTTCAAAAGTGCTGGTTTCATACTTGCTCTTCCTTTTCTTCATGATCTTCCCAAGACATTAACCATACACAGAACCACATCAGCTTTCAAACCCTAACCATCTCTAACACTGATCCACTGCAGTGGATGAGTCCTGTGCCCTGGACACCACCACCAGGCATTTTACATCCCAGCAAGGAGCATGTCCAAGGCCACTGAAGGCAGCACCTTCCCTTTATGCCATGATGGGGATCAAACCCTCCATTCACTTCAACTGTGGCCAGTTCTCAAGAGAAGGAAAGCAAGCCCAAGACAAGATCACATAAAGCCTTCTAGGCAGTGAGGAGCACCTTGAACACTGCAGGCCACCAGGCAAATAGCTCAGTGCCAGCTTTCACCTCTGCCTCAGGCAGTGCCTGCCTGCCAAGCACCTGCTGGCTTCAGTCTCTTTGACTGAAGGGCACGACTTTGTCCTAAAGAGACAAAAGCATAGCGACAGTAGCAGGATATATGTGAAAGGAAAGGAGGACCTCCAAGCTGGCAAATAGCTCATGAAGAACACCTGAGTTATGCATCCATCGTTCATGATGGTGGGTGCACATGCACCAAAAGGATTCCTGTGACATTAAATTATGACTGCCAGTGAACTGGGATGTGAATACCAGAGATACCTTGATTCCTATCACCTGCTAGAAACAGAGCAAACACCATGTCAGAATGATCCAGCACATCATGCCCAGTATCATGTTTGACCAAAGTACCCCACCATCACTTCTAGCCAGAGGAGAGTTCTTGTTCCTCCAACACCTCCTTTGTTATGTCCAACTATTCCTGTGGCCATCATGTAACTCAGATGCAGTCCAATACTAAGACTGCTGTTACAGCAGTTTTGCTTCTGGTGTATCCAAACAAGCTAACTCAGACACCATCTTCAAAGTATTGCTTCACTCAGGAGATTTTGGCCCCAACCAGCACACTCCTAAGTCTGATGTAAAACCTGAGTAGCTACAACCCATCCAGTGTTAGCTTATGCCTGGTTAATCTGAACTTTTCCAAGAACAAGAAATATAGGCATGGCTAGGGATGCAGAAGTGTTTCGGATGTGGCTCAGTAGCTACCAAAAGCTTTATACTCTACTTATCATAGTATATGTGGTATAGGGAAAGACTAAGTCCCGTAAACTCCTCTTATGTGGCCTCTCTATGCTTACATTACAAGAAATTGGCAAAGTAGTTCATTTTGCACTGCAAAATCATACAGATGTTGAGTTTACTTCAAGATACTGGGATGCCTTGACCACTTTGAGTTGGAAATGCCTTCAAGACAAGTGGTTGATCACTCTCCCTTCATGCAGACAGATGGCCCAAGGCCAAGGTGAAGAGCTGCAAGTTAATGCAGACATGGCTGCTTGCACTGAAGCTCAGTGTTAGACAGGCTTCAAATCTGTAAGAAGAGCAGGACATTGCAGTACTTCCCATGGAAAACACAGTGGAGGAACAGAAGTCTTTTGAAATCGTTGGCCCAAGATGTAAGTTTTCAAAGGAGCATTTAGTAAATTAAACAATAGGTTTCTGTTTTGAAATGTCATTTTGGAACTGGGCGTATTGTTTTCTTTAATTGAGTGTGTAACTCAATCAGCAATTCTTCTGTGGCATACTTCGACTTCAGTGAAATCATATTTTTGACAGCAAAAGTTTTAGCCAAATTCTTCAGTCAGGATCTGCTGATTAGCAGATTATGAGCATAAAGAATTGTAGCTGTATCTGTTCACAAATGCATGTGCATGTATGTGCGTGCACACACTGAGTATCCATGGGTAATTTTTGTATCACCTTCGTCAATGCATTTCTCCTCCTCCTTTTTCCTGATCCTAAAGATACTCAAATGTGTACCAAATGCAGTCTTGTACAAACCTAAGAGAAGAAATCCAAAAGAAGCAAATGACTAGCTTGCGAGGTTTGCTTTAAGCTCACAAGGATCTATGAATTGCTTTATCTTTTTCTGACAGATCTGCTACCTTTCCCTCTGATTTTAAATATTTAGAACTCACTTCCATTTAAACTACTGTAATTCAATATGCAGAATATTTGCACATCCCTTAATTTAAACTCAGGTGTGTCAGAGCACTTGATACTACAGCAGAGGTGATAGAATGGATATTGAATGGGCTGTATGAAGACCAGTATCAGTGTTCAATTCCTTGCTGGAGGATGCCAGGAACAAACAGAAATAATTTTTCCAGAAATATTTTCTTTACTGCTTGAGACTGAGGGCGGCGAGCATCAAATGTTTAACTCCTCTGCAGAAGAAACACAAAGGTTTTGTTCAAACATGATTTCCTGGCATCATTTCCCAGTGGTAGTGAGGCACTGTGATAAGAGAACCATTCAGCAATTTGTAAGGTTGAAAGTTTTGCAGAGCTAGCAAATTTCTTCTGAATAATCAGCTATTGATTCAAGTTATCCTGCAAGCGTAGTGCTAACTCCTCAGCATTGTGATTTTCAGTAGGAACGTTAAGATAAGATCCCAGCCTAAAATACTGCAGTTTTGCTACATCTTACCATGCTGGCAGGCTGTGCCAAAAGGATAGTTTTCTGGAAACAATCAATACACATTACAGTATTTTATGACCCTAGGTCAATTAAAATTATGAAACTCAAAGTGAAAATTTTATTTTCTTTAGTATAGAATTTGTCTGACTTCCTTTAGATACTTCTCACAGAAGGGAACGAGACACCTGGTAGTCTTCTCTCCACACCAGAAACACCTCCTATAAAAGCAGCCTATGTGACTAGTTTAAGACCCAGGTGTTAAATTTTAAGATTATAAAACCTATTCTTAAATGGCAATAGGGTAGTTTTCACAAAACAGCTGTTTCTGCACCAGCCATATAACAAAGACTAAAAACTGAGAAAAACAATGTTTTGTCAATATTTTGTCAATTTGATGAAAAACATGACTTTTTTTCATCATAGTTCAATTAAAATCTGTGATTTTACAACAGGATTTGATACTCGTGTCCACCACAGAAAAATATTGATACAGGTATGCTTCTCGTGAAGGGGCTATAGCAACACCACCTAACTTCCAGTCTCACACAGTACCTCCTACTAACTCTCTTTGTTCAATTTATTAAAACAGTCATCACAGTAAAATTGTCATCTCCTTCATATTAGATGAAACATAAACTTCAAGTATCTACTGTGCAAGGGCATTGTTTGAGCTGCATCTGCAGCCACTCCACATCTTAGGCTTCCCAGGAGCCTGGAGCCTTCTGCTGGAGACATGCTTTGTGGGTTGAGGCTGGCGCAGAACTCAGCATGCCGAGTCCTGCACTGTAGTTGCCAGGCTTTGGAAAAGCTCCAGCAGAATGCCTGGGAGACCCGAATTTGATGAACTCCATAGCGCTATTATTTACTGCCTTAGGAAGGATTTTTATGCACACATGCACACGTTCACGTGCAGGCTCACGCGGAGCTGCAGACAGCTCGTGGCTGGAGCAATGGCAGAAGAGCCCTGCCAAGGGGCTAGCACTGCCCCTGGAGCAATGCTCACAGCACAGCTCCTGCTCACTGTAATCCTCCCAGGGACCTGCATGAGGCCAAGAGAGAAATGCTGGGCTCTTCCCCATCCTCTATTCCTCTGCTCTGCTTGTTTCAGGCATTATGTCAAATTCAGTGGGAGAATGTTGTGCTTTTTCAAAGCATGGGGAATAAGCGGTCTCTGAAGACCCAGCTTACAGGCTCTCTGTGGTGTGTAATCTCCAAGGGACATTTGTGGGTGCTGAAGTGCACCCAGTGCTGTGGGTTCAAGATGCTGTGCAAATACAGGCACCCACCTCAGCTTGCCCCAGCAGCATGGTCCCAGTGTGATGATCTCTGCGGACACGCAGAGAAGAGCCATCAGGTAACACTTTCTCTCCACTGCAGGGGGCACAGACTGTAAATCAAAGCACCCAGACCAGGTACAAAACCCTGCCTTCCCTGGCTCCTGCTTCACCATCTCTGATATTACCAAGGTTTCTACAAAAGAAGTCACAGGCAGCAGCTGGCAATGGGGATGGCAGGGAAGAGTGCCCTAGAGCCTGGTTTCCAGTAGAGTGTACTGGGACCCTGGGCTACACCCACAGCTCACTGCTGCTGCACGTGCCTGAGAACCCATGGGGAGCTGCAGCCTGTCCTAGATGGACCATTTTGCACAGCAATGTCTGGAGCTTATTTGCAGGCACTTGGGTTTTTTTTTGAATTGTAAAAGTTGTCAAAGCAACATGAGCGGTATGGTCCCCATTTCTGATCAGGAGCTTGTGTTTCTTGATGCCAACAACCTGAAGACCTCTCACAAAGAGATCACACATCACTGCCCTTGGAGTAATTGATTCACCCTGTGGTTTCCAACCTGGAGCAGAAGCCACTTGCCCTAGAGAGTGAAGGATCCCACCCTGGAGTCACTGGGACCAATGTCCACACCTCTGCATCAGCTCGGTGAAGACGGTGTCCATACTCACACGGTTCAGAGTTTTCACTCTTCCCCATCCAGATTGGTTTCTATTTTGCTCCTGAATGCAGCACAAAATGTGGCCATACTGGCTACTTGGGCCAGCAAGAACGCGCCAGGTGGCAAATGCCATGGCCAGGAGCCCAAGTGTTCCCCTGTAACTGGAGCAGACATCTTTGTGACAAAGCCTTGTCTCAGTTCCAGCTTCACTCTGGCTGCAGGCCAGATCTCAGCTATTTTCCAGGGACACTGCTCAGCAGCTCCTTAAACGGCACGGTTTTCCAGTTCGCCTGCAACCCGCTTACGCCTGAGAACTGCTACCTGCCCACACAGCAGCTGCACATCTGCCAGCCCGAACATCACCACTCACTCCCCGGGGCTAAATGAGGGCTGAGAAGTCGATTGTCTCCTTGCCAAGGAAAGACAGGAGACAGGCAGAAGGCACTGACCCCACCACACCGGGGAGAGTCTGCAGCACCACCCGGCTGGATGTGTTCCACAAACGAGCGCACGCTTGGAGCCAATCCAGAGCATCACGCTGCAGGCTGCCACTGCTCAGCCCTGGGCAGCAGATCTCCCCACCTGCCAGAGACCTCCTGTTGGATGTAATCATGAAGGAAAATCTGCATTTCCATCCGAGTAAGTCTCCTCTATCACTGGGACACAGAAGGGATGGCGGGCTGGAAAGGGGAGTGCAGATCTTGCATGGTAAAAACAGGCTCTGAAGAATATATTCTCTCCTTACTTCAGAAACATTAAAACAGGTTTTCACATGTTCAAAAGACAGCAGAAACTCCAAGAGAGACCAGAATTGCTGCTGATAAGGTATGCAGATGGACTCCATCAATAAACCCTGATGGAGACAACTGATACCAAGAGACAATCTCTGCCCCGGAGCCAGCAGGGTCAGCACACCCCTTACCATGTCAGAACACACACACAGCCTCTCAGGCAGCCTTTTCTCCAAGAAACCCAATATGTACTCAGGAACTAGGACAATTCCCCAGTCCTTTCATCTGCTGCAGTAACTAAGTAGCTGTGACCTGCCTATCTACCAAGATAATAGGCTCTAAGGTATCTCTATTGTAAGGGATTTATTAAAGACCACAGCAAGCACATTCCTCCCTGCAGGAAAAAATACCTTAATCTATTGCAAACCCTCTTGGCAAAGGCTCCTATTTGAACAGATCAGAGATACAAGTTTGTTCTGGTCTGGACAATGTTTGAAGTTTCTTTTCCAGCTAATGAACAGACTTGTTTATATTGAAAGGACAGAGGCCATCCAGTTTTCTAAACAACCTACTTCACGGTGCTCCGTTTTGCAGCATGTAGCTATGGCTAACCCACTGCATGGTCTCTGCTTTCTCCTTTATTTTCATCTGAAATATAAGGAAAGTCTCCTACCAAATAAAAAACCTTATTTATTCAAGGCTAGTCTCTGTAAGAAGACACAAGAGACAATGGTCTTCAGTTACACACAACTGAAAGGCAAAGGAAACTGGTTTCCAGACCAATTCTCAAACTCAAATGCCTGTGATATGTTTTCTTATCCTGCTGGCTTACCTGACAGCATTGCAACCTTACCCTTAAGGAAGAGTTGCTTCTAAACAGAGAGGTTTGTTTCTAAATAAAGGTCAGACAAGAAAAACAGAGACAAGCACAGGGCTGGGCTCCTGCCACATGTCTCATCCCGCAAGGCACCAAAACCCCAGGGCAGACCCCACCATGCCTTCCTCACTCTTTTCCATGGCTCGAGTGGGCTGCTCCTTGCAGGGGTGTCCCAGTGAACCAGGGTGTGATGGTGTGCCCAGCCACACTGACATTTCCAAAAGGAGCAGGTGGAGCAGGCACCAGGCTTGGACTCACCTAAGCACTCCACACCTGGGTCACCCCAGAAGAGCTCCTGGCACTCCCGGCAGGTCCGGCCTCCAAAGCCTGGCATGCAGTGGCACTGCCCTGTGAACTGCCAAAACCAAAAAACAGACCCATCAGGAGATGCGAGCCCCTCAGCAGCTCAGCCCTGCACCAGAGAACAGGCCAAGCCTTGGGCACATGCCCACACTCCCTCACCTCGTTGCAGGCTGGGCCGAGGGAGCGCGCGGGGTCGCAGTCGCACTGCTCGCAGCCGGTGCCGCTGGCCAGCCGCCACGTGTGCGGGGCGCAGCGGTCACAGGTCTGCCCCACCACGTTTGGGAGGCACCGGCACTGCCCCGTGGTCGCCTCACACCGGCAGCTCTCCGAGCCCTCGCAGTCCTCCCGGACAGTGCCCAGGTAGTTGCAAACACACTCTGTGAGGAAAAGAGCATGGCATCTCCATGTCAACCTGCCCTCCTGCTACCAGACTGCCCCGACTTCACATCTAGTTTATTCTCCCAGTTCGCAGAGGTGTGGGCATGTGCCAGTGATCAGGCCTGGCTGACCCAACACTGAATGACACCCTGCATTGCCCAAGAGCCCTCATCATGTCTGAGGCTGGCCACCTCTACAGCTTCTGCCCCAGCACACACAAGGCCACAGGAGTCCCTCATTCAAGCAGCCCAGCCTTCCCTGCTCTTCTCTTTTCCTCCCTCTGTACAACCAAAGCCCAGATCTGCCCAGCTCTTGTCAGTCAGCTATGGTGCCAGATCTGCTTGAAGTTGCCAAATGGCTGATGGCGAGCTCTCCTACTCAGTGACCTGCCTGTCCTGCTGGGCTGTGCCTGATGCTGCAGGAGAGGTGGGTCTGCCTCCCCACCATCCACTTCAGCCTCCTGTCATGGCCCTCATTCCCAGTGCCCAGCCACACCTGCAGGGAGCTGGCGTAAACAAAAGCTAAACCCTCTCCCCACCACCTTATCTCTGGAGAAGAGATAAACAAAGACCAGTATCAAGAGGGTTAGAAACCCCCCTCCTGCAAAATCCTCCTCCCTTCAGCAAATGTAAATGCTGTCTCTGTCCTCCCTCTCAAATGTAAAGGGCTCCCCTCCCAGCCAAGAGCCCTGCACAGCTGCAGGGCAGCTGCAGGCAACTCCAGCTGGAAGTAATAAGGTTTTCCCTCCACCCCAAACGCTCCCAGGTAAAAAGCATTCAGGTGTCCGCTAGTGCCCCCGGGAAGGCTGGTGCAGGGGCTGCAGCCGTGTCTCCCACTCACTTCTGCAGTCCTGCTGCAGGGCACTCCCGTAGTAGCCCTCCCTGCAGCGGTGGCAGTTTTCACCCTCGGTGTGATACAGGCACTTCACACACGCTCCGCTCCTCTTGTCGCAGGCCTCTGGGTCAGTGGTGTCAATGTTGTTGTTGCACTGGCACGGCTGGCAGGCGCCGCCAACCTCATCGGGCCTCCCAAAGAAGCCAGACGCACATTCATCACATCGACTGCCTGTTTGAACAAACAGCCACAGTGGGAATCGCCATCACGGCTCGCTAGCGCACAGCCCCATAATCAGCAAGGCAATAAAGACCATTAATGGGGGGGCATTAACTGGATCATGTTTAAAGAAACAGAGACTGCACTTGGTGAGACCGTGGCAACTTGGTGCAGAGCATGGATGGTACCACCCAGGGCACCAAGGCATGCTGCTCATCCCTTCGGTTCCAGTGCTGTCCTGTCCGCCCTTTGCTGACCACTGGTCATCCGTCACCACACTGCTGGAGATGAGGTTCATGGTGGTGCTGGCATCACCTGCACAAGCTGCTCTGCTCCGCCACCTTCCAGGTGAGGCAACCACCAGCACCAACCCACTGATGCTGGTGCTGCGGTCACATCTAACCCATATGAACACACCCTTCTTCCTGAAGCATTCAACCCAACCAAGCCACCCCTCCATACTCCCACCAAGTACCTATGTATCCCACGCTACAGACACACACGACTTGCAGGGTGACTGGATCCTGGTAACAGCCACTGGCAAACTGGCGTCCACTCTCGGGGCCATCAGGGCAAGGGCAGGGGCGGCAGTGGTCACCTGATCCCAGGATAGGGTCTCCGTAGTAGCCAGCCTGGCACCTGCACAAGAGGGTACACAGCATGCAGAGACTCCAGGCAAACACACTGCAGCCTTGCTGTAACCAAGCTCAGATTTTCTACCACTACGAAGAACCAAGTGGCAGGAACATCCTTATGGCTGTCCCTTACCACTCACACTCGTAGCAGGTGTGTCCACAGACACAAATTTGTCTGGTTTACACCAGTGTAAGAGCAGGAGACCCACAGTTGGATGTCAGCCCTGCCACTGCAAGGCCTCTCAGAAGGCTTGCAATGGCTTGCTAAAGGCCTGGGGTCCTGCAATGTGCTCTGGGTCACTTACACAGGCACTGCTGTGAGGTGCAAGGCTGCGGGCAGGGAAGAGGGGATCCCCACTCATCATTCTCCAGGACCACAAGCGCTGCTCTGATTCCTGGGGCCCAGGAACTTTCCCTGTGGCTTCACACCCGCCTCAGCACTAGCACCAGAGGGGAACAGCTGCTGCGCCCACCCTGCTGTGGAGAAGGAGAGGGGCCAGGGAAAGGGCACATGTGCCATACCTCTCACAGTTGTGTCCGGCTGTGTGGTCCCGGCAGCTCAGGCACTCCCCGGTGTAGGGGTCGCAGTCGTCAGCGTGGCCATTGCAGTGGCAGGGCTGGCAGCTGGGGAAGCCCCAGAAGCTGGGCAGGCAGCGGTCGCACTGCCGCCCGTACACGCCAGGGAAGCAGCGGCACTGGCCCGTCTCCACGTCGCAGAAGGCGTTGTAAGAGCCTCGGACGTGGCACTCGCACGCTGCAAGGAGAGCGGCAGAGGGGCTGAGTTTCCATGACAAGCCATAAACTCGGGGCCCCAACTACAGCCCAGCCCAGAGCCAAGAGTTTAACATACGTCGGCATCCACTTGGCCCAAACCCAAAGGTGCCAGGGGCGCATCTGTCACACTGTCTTCCAACAACGTTGGGACGACACTGGCACTGTCCTCCATTGGGGTCGCACACCGAACTCAGGGAGCCCTGGGGGTCACACTCGCATGCTGAGCGGAGAAAAACATCGTAAAGAGTGAGCACTGTGGCACAGGACATGAATCCCCTGCCTCATCCCACGTACACACCTTCCCCATGCAAACTGCTCTGCCTGCAAGCACCATCCAGCTCCCAGGCATGGTTTGCCCCTATAAGTAGATGGTTACGTACATAATGCAGTCTCATGCAGTAGTGCAGAAATGCTGAATATTATGTTCTTGCAGACATCTGTCATGGGAGTTTTCACAACACTCCTGCTGTTTTCCAAACACCGGTATCTTTGGAAAGTTTCCCAAGCACTGTTCGTGACCACGTCTTCGCCTGAGCCTCCCACTGTGAATATGTCCAGCGATTTGCAGTATGGCATGAGAACAAGCTACAAAACAATTTTACAATGACAAAGAGTCACTACTTATAAATAGCTTCCACCAAAATTGCGAAAATTCAGTATTATTCCAGTTTCTAACAATTTTTTGGCTAAAAAGCAAACAGCCAGACAGAATTTGGAAGGGAAATCACAGTATTTCTCTAGTTTTGGTGGAATACTTCTGGTATCTGACAAATTCTTACCAAATCTACCAAATTCTATCCATTCTAAAGAAAAAGATTGACACTAACATTGATATTCATCACCTACATGACACACATTAGCCTCCCCAAAGAAACTACAGATCTGCGACTAGCTGCAGGCCTGTAAAATACCTCAAAAGCCTCTTAGCAGAAAAATAACTCACATACTTTGAGGAACTTTTGAAGAAACCTATATTGCTTTACATTGTTCAGTTGAAATCTGACTTCAGCTGCAAGGAACAACACTGCAAAATACTACTTTGAATTTACACAGACACATGCCAGGGGAGATGCAAACTTTCAGGATTTTAAGAGCATCCCTGGAATAAATTCTGCTCACAGAGTCAATGAGTGTGTACGGGTTCTCTGTCTCCGTATCCACCGAGGAGTACTGGGGCAGCTCCAGGCGGATGGTGTAATTCAGCCCCTTCTCGAAGCACACGGGCCGCGGGAGAACAACGTATCTGAGTGAGGAACAGGAAACAATCCTTAGTTCAAACGTGCGGCACCACAAAGCATTTCAGGTGCCCTATAAAGCAATCAAGATAACAGAAAGCAGCCAAGACCCGAGAGAACAAAAGCTGTGATGTGAGAGAGGCAGTTTGGAGGCTTGTGCAAGTCAGAACCGGAAAAGGTTATCGGCAAGGTAAAGAGCCAAACCAATGTTCACTGACAGGCTGTGCAAACACCTCCCCCTCCCTTTACTCGGTGAACAAACCATATCAGAAAATGAGAATAAACTTAAAAGCTTTGATTCTACAGACACACTACTAAATATGTTTTATAACCCACTGGAAATTAATTTTCACCCATTTTCATAGAGGCTACAGCAAACTGAAAATGTGACATTATTCTACTTCAATTTTTAAATGTTTTTTTTCTCTCTCTCCTTTTGCCCATCCAGTTATACCAACCTGGATCCAGGTGACAGTGAGACCACTTGATTATCGTCATCAGGAACTGTGTTGCCACACCGGCTACCTGTGGGAATCTTGCCTGGGCGTGAGACACTGATCACAGCTTTTTCCCACTGATCAGGCAACTGGGGGGAAAAAAAGGCTCATCAATATCAAGTAATAATCATAAACTCCTGGAAGCATCCACAGCTCAGGCCAGGAAAAGCGTGGGCACAGACAGGGTGGTCACTGTGCTTCACGGAGGATGGGGCTACAGCTGCCGCATCAATGGAGCATCTACCAGCTGCAGGTGTGGGCTGAGAGCAAGGAGCAGGTGGCCAGCAGCCCCATCTGCATCAGGGGGTTTGGTGACCTCCTCTTCCCTCACATCTGGGTCCTGCATCTGAGTATTCACTGCAGTTGGTTGCTGACAAACTCTAGGCAAGGAGATGGAGGGATTTTTCTCTTTCCCTTCACTCTGTGAACTACCAAAGCCAACTGCTTGCAAACTCTTGGCTGCAGGCATTCAACATCCAAGATGGGCAATTTGTTTCCTAAGGTGCATGATGGCCATCTGGCCAATAACAAGTTTATAATCTAATCTGTCCTGATGGGACTTCTCATTTTTTAATTTGCTCATTAAACAGGTGCTGAAACAATGCAATAGTGAAATAAACTTTAAAGCAAGTAGTACTAGAAACAGTCAACATCATCTTGGATTTTCATGCATCTCAGGCATTTAACTGAGCACCTGTCCTTGTCTTTGAGCCCTGATGACTCCTTAAAGTGCCAGGCTCGTGTCAGTTGTGCACCAGGACAGCCAGCACCTGCTGAGAGGCAGCAATACCCATATTCACAGACCCACCTGCGGCTCATAGCGGATCAGAACATCATACTCCATGGAGTAGGGGATGTTGTCAATGTAGAATTCTAGGTACGCCCCCTCAGGGACTCTCACAAATCCTATGCCAGTCCATGACGGTGTACGGTCTGGCGTGTACTGGCGCTCTATTATGTTCACTCCCTACAAAACAGGGAACAGATATTTCAATACTGATCCATTAAATTTTCAAGCCCCACGGGGGTACACAAAGTGCGGGGTTCTGCTGATGGATGACTTCTGAATCTCAGTAATCACTGTCTGCATCCCAAACAACACAAATTCTCTTTTAAATCCATACGTGTGCACACCATTGCCCTTTCACTGAACAACATAATAAATGCAAGAGAGATAAAGCAAAACAAGACTGCACAACTCTTCATTTGTTTCTCTGCTATGGTGCAGAATTAAATTTAAAAACTTGCTGTGAGTAACTAATTCACCACCTACGACATCTCATTTACCATACAGATTTCTACATCGTACTTGTAGCAGTAGAATTTACTGCAGTGGCACATCACTGTTCCATCAACCACCCAAGCCTGAGTGCTAATTGCTTCCTGACTACACCGGGCTGTTTCAAACCAAACCACTGCTCAGAATCACATCTGAAAAGCAGATCATGGCTTTCATGAGCAGGGTGTCACTAAAGAACAGAGATCCTAATCATCAATCGATATTTAATAGCCAAATCAACACATGGTCACCCTTTTCAGTCTGAGGTGTCAGGTTGTTATCTACTTTTCATATAAAGCAAAGAAGAGGAAAAAGGTAACAGAAAATAGAAATATGGTGCTCAAATTTCCCGTTTCAAACGTATCTGTATCCACAAATACTTCTCTCCACAGAACAATATCCTGTGCATTCCTAAGGAAGCTGCTTCAGTAGAAAGGGATAAAATGTAAGGAAATGTCTATATATATACGTATCACTTCAGGATGTCCTCTAATATATTCTCACACTCTTTGAATAGAGCCTGGCTGTAAGTTATTACCCTTTGGCTTTGCACAGAGATCAGAGCTCCCCAGAAAGGATGGCAGGCACGACGTGAGCAAGGGCATGCAGCTGTGAGGAGCAGAGTGGCTTGGCACTGCCTGTGAATCCCTGCAACTCTGTGCCACTTCATTTTGTCCTGTGTTGGACCCCTACCTGGGAATTCACAGTTTTATTTTATCATTGGATTTGTGAGAAAGCTTTTCAATATTGGTGTTTTTTAAAATTGTTTGTTCTGAAGGTTTCAAAAGGCAAACCAGCAGCACATCCCCTTGCTCTGCTTGGAAAGGTGGATTTTTGTACTGGGCTCCTCCATCCCCGCGTCCTGGAAGGGCCTCAGGTACCACCTCTCCAGCTGGGCAGACACAAATGCACCAAAAACCCTGTAACAGCTCATGTGCCCCATGCTGTGGTTCTGCTCTGTGCTGTCTTCCCTTTCTGCAGTTATCTGAGAGCAAAAAATCCTCCTTGGCTGAAACTGCAAAGTGGCTGCATTTTGCTCAAAATAAATAAATTAGGGCACCAAGTGCCCTGATTGTAGGCAGACAAGGATCTGCTGCTTTAAAGAAACCATTATTTCCACCTCCTTGACTCCTTGCTGGAGGCAAAAGTGATTGATGTAATCACCTAGCTGCTGTTAATGAATTGAAAGCAAGGCTGTGTGATGGGCAACAGAAAGAGCCAGAGATGCTGTTGTACAGTGCCAGCAAGCAAAACAAGCTAGAGGCAACCTCACTTACAAAAACAGGTTTTTGCACAATCAACTGTGGCTTTAGTCATTAATAAAAGAAATGTTACTGATGTACAGAAACTATAAAAGCTGTGGCAGTGTGCTTAAATGTGTGCTTTGTTCACTCCCAGTTTCAGTGGCACCAAAGAAAAGAGCCAGTGTCTGTGTCCCACCCCTCTTAGAAAAGAGAAGTGGATGTGGTGGGTGCACATGCAGTGGGGTATAGAGAGGGATGGTGACAGAAAACTAACTGTACAGTCATGATAAAAAAAACAGGTTTAAAAAGAAAAATGGCAATTCCTCCCCCCTCAATTACGACATTATTTATTGATACTAAGATTGAAGAGCTACAGGTTAATGGTTTCCTGATACATTTCAGTTTTGTGTTTTCTGCATTTTAACTGCAAAACACACAGGGTATAAAAGACACTTCCAAGAGCCAACTGGTGAAACTACTTTCCCACACCTCTCCAGACACTCCAGACCACTAAAACTGCTACTCACGGCACCCAAGTTGGCTTCCTCCGCCTCGTAGATGTAATGATCAAGTGAAATGAAGTAATAGCCCGGCTCCACCTGGTTGCACTGACGTCCAAACATGTGGGGCCGGCATTCACACTGGCCAGATTCACTTGAGCAGCTAAAATGGAAGAGCAATCAACTTACAACAGATCTTGGCTATGCTGAGAAAGTGTTAAAGCGATCTTCCACTTCAACATTTTGAATGACACATGAAGAGAAGCACTTCTGAGCACAGCAGACATGAGATGCTCTTGGGCTCTGCAGCTGGGCCATCTGCACTACTAAAATGGGAGCACAGTCCTGGGTACAGACTTGGCTCAACCCAACAATCACTCTCCAAAACGACATCTAGGCTCAGGCTGGAAGCAGGCATGGACCAGAGACCATTTCCAGTAGGCAGTTTGCAAGCAGTTTCCTCTGTTTGGATGGTGAGAGGATTTCATGCTATGGGTGCAGTGGTTCCCTGGGAGACAGGAGTTCTGGGAGCTTCACTTGCTACCAGACATAGCCAGGAGGCACATCTGCTGCAAGCCGAGGGCAGCCTTTGGCTCCAAGCTTGCAAGCCACACAGGCAGCATATCTGTATGGTCTCAGGCAGAGCAAGAACATGCATGACCCTACGTGCCCCGGGATGTTGAGCTGCTCTCACTTGTTGCAAAGCATCCAGACAGGTCACCATCAGCAGCTACACATGGGGAAAATCATCCCTGGCTGCTTTACAGTAGGACAGACACAAACAGTGACATGGGGCAGTCAGGGCCATCACCAGAAGGTCTGTCCAGAGTGACACACAGATCTCCCCTTCTTTCATAATGAGCCATTTTCTTTACTCAATACAGCTCTATCCCCAAACTGCCTTTGGCTGTTTTATTGTCCCCAGAGTGTCTGCCCTGCATCATGAAGAACCCCTGAGCACATTGTAGTTTTGTAATTTTGCACACACCCAATCACACTTTTTCAAAGGAAGGTTTTTTGGTCCACCAAAATATACCTCTTTTTTTAAACTTGACTGAGATTTAGAAACATTTTTTAAAGGTAAATGCCTCTGGTTTCCATGACCAATCTCCAGGCTGCTCAAGCCTTCAGACAAAGAGTAATTTTTAACTTAAACTGTTTTTGAAGTTGCAGAGATTCACTTAAATGTTCGCTTTGAGATGCCAGAAGTGCCTTAACTGTCCCAGAAGAGGAGCTGGGAAGTTTTGCCTCCGGGGAGGCAGTAACTCCACCACCTGGGTTACACCACAGGGATGAATTTTGGGCGAGGCACAGCATCCCACACCCACACCTGAGCGGGAGCCAGAAGGCAGCAATTCAGCAGCTGAGGAGAGGAGCCCTGAGGAGGGCAAAGCTCCCCGTTCCCGATGACATGAGAGAGAGAAGTCAGGAGACAGAGCTGGGCTTTGTGGCTCTTCTGTGGTTGGAGGAAAGCACAGCTGCTGCCTGCCCGTGCCAGGATGCTGCACGTCCCCTCCCCACGTGGTTTTGCAATCAGCAGGCTCAGTGCATGGGAAACACGGCTGAGCTGTTACCCCGAAGCCCTGGAAGCAGCTGCGCTGGGGGAGCCGTTCTGAGCTGTGTGGTGTAACCCATCTGTGCGCAGGGAGCAAGCATGGGGGAGTAAATAATCCCTAACATCCACACTGCTGTCTGCCAAGAGCTAATAATTCACTCAGGAGCACACAGGAGAGACGGCCTGTGGGACATTCCCACGGCAATCCCTGATGCAGATAGGGTGTCCGTAGGCTGTGACAACCTATGGGAGTCACACCAAGAGCAGTCCCACACTCCCCCAGTGTGGTCCCACGGGCTCCGGTGGGAAACAGTTCATTGACCCCCTTGGGAAACTTCTGTGGCTTTAGACAAAAGCATGACATTTCAAAGGGTTTGTGGAAGGAAGGGGAGAGGGGGGAAAAAAAAAAGCAAAAGAACATGCTGCTGTTGACAAAGCCAGGGTCAGACACACACCTAGAGAACTGCTCTGGTCAGAGGAGCAATCTGGCTACCCAGCACCCCACTGACAGGGCATCTAAGCCAGGACCTTTCCATGCTGACACTGATGGATGCATATTCAAAACCTACATTCTTCTCTAAAAAAGTGTCTGTCTTCCCAGTGGGCACTTCCAGGTCCACATCCCACCCCATGCAGCACCACCGGGGCAAGAGAGCAACTGTGCAGCTAGCATGCTTCCCCCAGCACCAGTGGGCAGACAAACTGGCCAAAGGGAGATCTGGGAGCAAAGCAAGAACCAGCCTGTCCGTGTCACTGCCTGATTCCTGCTTTCATCCTCTAGGAGCAAAGCTTTGACATGGACCATACCCCAGGTTACAGCCAAGGCAGAGCTTAATCCATGTCTGGTACCTACCCTGGCTGACAAAGGCAGAGCTACACTAAAACCAGTTTTACGTGTTCACTTGCACCAGTGGCACAAACAGAGGTTGCTCAGCACAGAAAAGACATGGATGCCTCTGTCACCCTTGCTGCAATCAAGACCTTTCTGAAGGAGAAATACGGGTATCACACATCCTCCCCCAGAGCACATTGAGACCTGGATATTGTGGGTGCAACACGGTGAAATCGGGTGAACGATGACCTGAGGGTCACCGGGCTGAGACTCACTTGTTGTTCAGCGCTCCGCCCTGGTCGCAGTCGCACGGCCGACATCCATCCATGTCATTGCTCAGGCCCCAGTGCTCAGGCTGCAGGACAAAACATCACCAGCACTGTAACCTGGCGCAGACTTAGTTCCATCTAACCCAAAGGCACATTTTTAAATACCCAGCATAAACTATCCCAGACTGCCCCGCAACCCATGAATCCTGCTTCCCTCATTGTGGGTCTACCCCCACAAGTACCAACACCACTTCCCTACCTGCTCTCCTCCCACTCTCCTGACCCTCATTTCAAAGGGCAAGAGAGCCACACCTGGGGTGGTGGGTATTTGTGTGGGGCACTGCCCTTGCAGGGCTGCTACTCTGGAACTTGCTTGCTGGATAGACAGACAGACAGACTTGTTTGGTTTTTCCATGCAGTTCACTGCTAAATAAGACTTTCTCAGTGTTTGTAAAAACACATCCAGTTATCTGACAGTGTGTTTCTGTAACTCTCCAGCATGCATAAACACTACACGGAAAGGTATATGTATGAAATAATCCCTGCCTAAAATAATGGCCTGTTTAGAAAGCAATTTTTTTGGTAACACTGTTTCCCTGACCATTCCGTCTTTCACCCCAGCAAGGACTTCAGCAGAACTGCCCTCGATCCCTCATTTTTACAGAGCAACCACAGGTATCCTAATGTCTCACTCCTTATGGTCCCAGGAATTAAACTGGATGCTCCTGTCTGCCTTGACATGCATCCCAGCTCCCCAAAACACAGCACACCTCATGGCTCCTGACATCCCGAGGTGCCCTCTCCAGCCTGAATGCCAGGCATGGGCTAGTAGGCAGTCAGAGACAGGGGCCAGCACCTTGTTCCACGCTTCCCACGCTCCGGCCTCCCTCACACCAGTGTCTCCTAATTTATTTTACAGTGAACTACTTGCCAGACATTGATTGCACTGCTTTCCTGTCACCAGACGCTTACAATAGCAGTTTCCTGTCTCCGAATCACAAGGATTCCCCCCAGGGTGGGTACCCAGAGGATTACACGCACAAGCTATATTAGGAAATACAAACAGGCAGGTCAAAAGCAGGACTGGAGTTATATTTTAGATAGTGTTCAACTTAAATATATACCTTAAAGTTTCCCCTGAATTCCCCAGGACAGAAATTAAATTTCACTCTTTCCCCACCACCCATCCCAGTAAAACTTCCCTGGCTTAGAGACTTATAATTGAAAAGAAATAAGGAGGATTATGCTATTTCCACTGAATGCACTAGAAGGATCAGCTGGCAAACTACGTTTTAAGGGCTGGTGGACTCCAAGCTACAGCAAATCTACAGTAATGTTTTTCCTTTAGCAAAAACATGAAAAAAAGAAAAAATAATCCATCCCACAAACCAACTTCTCCCAGCACTAACAGCTCCTCAAAGAGCTTTTGATCACACATAAAGGAACATATGTTTTTACTCACACTGACAACCTGCTGGGTCATCGGCACTCAGGCCATAGAAACCTTCTTTGCAGAGGTCACAACGCTCCCCCTCGACAAATAATTTACAACGGCACTGTCCGGCAATGAGGCCGGTGGAGAAATCAGTGTAGCGGTCACAGATCCCACCGTTTTGGGAGCCAGCTGGGTCACAGTTGCAAGCTAAGAAGGAAGCATCGCATGTGTTTTAACTGCTACAAAATTAAAGGCCAAGTCTCACACTGAACTATTGAAACTCAGTTGCTGTATAGAAAGACTGTCACTCCTGCAAGTATTAGGCATGACGTAGGTTGGACATGCAAGGACCAGGTAAATTTCCAGATTCTCAAAGAGAAAACAAAACCCAGCCAGGCTCACTCAAGACCTCCAAGACAACCGCCTTTCCCCAAGGATGCCAAGGCCATTCCCACCCTGTGGATGGGGCTGCACTTACGCTCACAGACATCAGGGTCCCGCAGATCTCTCTCTGGGTGCTGGAAGTAGAAGGGCTTGCACTGCTCGCAGTTGCGTCCCACGGTGTTGTGCTGGCAGTCGTCGCACACGCCCCCGCTGGTGTTCCCCGTTGTCATGTACACAGCCATGTCGAAGTGGCACTGGCTGGAGTGGCCATTGCAGTTGCACTCTGTGACAAAGACAAAGCAAAGTAAGAGTCCTGGGAGAAGTGCAACTCTGCAAAAAAGACACACTGGTGTCAACCAAAGAACATGAAGGATTTTACATGCGGTCACAAGTTGCCAAGTAACAGCACGTAACACTCACAGCACCCAGTTCTGCGTTTTACTCCAACTCACTTTTGCACGCATTACTGTTGCGACCTTCAGCGGGGCGCCAGGGTAAATCATGGTAGAAATCCAAACACTGCTCACAATTTAATCCTTTGGTATTATGTCTGCACATGCAGTGACCATGAACCTGTAATTGAAAAAAAAAGAAAAATAAAAAGAATAAAAAAAAGAGTTGGTTATAAAAGAAAAAGGAAAAAAAATCCCCAACCATTCTAGAATTAATGCAAAATAAAGCATAATGGACATATAGTTTTGGAGACTTTAATCCATGTAACTGCATTTAGAAAAGCATAAAGGGCCAAATGTTCTTCACCTGCCCAGGTGTCCTCATACAAATTTGTCCTCCTTTCCTTACTGAAACTAGTGCCTGAATAAATGCTTTCAGAAATAAACAAAGAGAGCACAGTTCCACCTCAATAATCACAAAAGCCTATTGGAATTAAAAGCTAGTTGTTTACTAGCTGTTAATTAGCTATTAACATGCATCTATTTATATCAGCAGGTCACTAGCCCAGTGCCCTCTTTCCAGCCCTGCCTTGGTTCTCAAAGCAAAGATAACAGCCAGTTTGGATGGGGTTTATCCATCAGCCTCAGGCTTTGCCTTCAGCGTGTACAGAACAAGCACCAAGCAGACCAACAGTGGCTGTGTGACAGCTGCTGCCATAGACCACTGGCACTACCAGCACTGCAGCCGTGATGTTAAAGGCTAAGCTTGGGTGGAGACACTGACCCAAACACACAGCAGTGAAGCATACCCAGCTCAACAGCATCCTGCAGCCCTGGACAACCCACACAACCTTCCCACATGCTTTCACATCTCCAACCAGTTAATAACTCACTCATTAACAGGGTGCTATTACTGCTTGTTGGGCAAAAATCATGGGGAAAAGCAGACCCCAGAAGGGATGTGGCACTTGTGCAGCAGCACACCATGGAGGCAATCAGAGTTTTCCTTCAAGGCCTGTGTTTATTAGGGCTACAACCTCCACTTCTCAGCTGGTAACAACTGATATGGTTATGTTTGATTCACAGGTGTTTCAGCCTTTGATGCCTGTATTCACTTCAGTTTTAAGGTAAGCAAGTCAACTCATACACCGGTCTCTGATCTAATAAGGTTACGCTCCCTTTCTTCATTCCTACCTTTCAATTTCATCAGCAATTTAACATAATTAGAAAAGGAATGTTAAAACAATTGCCACCTAATCTGAGATCTGTGTTTGATTAACACCAATAATGACAGATGTGTTGGCTGAGGAGGAATAATTAAAACAGTTCTGCTGTCTGGAAACCAAGCATGCAGAGGTGAGGGACAGTGTCATCTTTACATTTGTGTTCAAATCACTTAAAAGAGACACAGACAAGAAGAGCTTTATGCAGAAAAGTGTGAATATTTACCATTCCTTCCACTTCTTCATCCAAGCCCTCCACTGGCGCACACTCACTGGCGTGCCCGTAGCAGAAGCAGTTGCCGCGAACCACCATGTCGTAGATGGCATAGTAGTACTTCTCTCGGATCTCCATCCTGGAGTCCAGGAGGTTATCTCCCAGTGTGTGCAGCTTGACAAATTTGACTCTCAGATTTGTGATCTTTAATAGGTCTGCAGGGAACACACACACAAAAAACCTAACCAGCAAGCCCATTTTGGAATTATTTACCAGATATTATATTGAATGGGAGGAAGCCAGGAGTGACTTCCTAAGCATGCTTCCTATGGGCAGATTAGTTCAGATTTAATTTCAGCACCTACACATCACTTCACACTCCCCAAATTAAAAAAAAAGAAATTGCATTATTTTACTACAGGTTGATAACTGTATAAGTAAGTTTAAGCATAATTAAAAATACTGGTCTATTTTATTATAGACATGCACAGGCACATACACAAACGTTAAAGGCAAGCAGAAAAGCGCCACCTAAAAGACACTGGTTCTTTGGGGTTTTAAAATATAAGATGGGCAAGGATTTGATATTAAGAAACTGCTGCCAAGTGGACCAGGAGCCTTAAGAGTTATGAGACTTTTGGAAAAAGTCTTAGTTGGAAACAAAGACAAATAATTCTTCTTTTGTATACGCCCAACTTTCCTAGCAAATATAATTAGTTACATTTTGTGGAAAGAAGCAACACCCCATCACTGACCAAATACAAAGAAGTTCTTGAGGGATAATCCATGAGAATACAATATTGCAGTAATTAATACCATCTACACGTTTACTTTGAATCCTGTGTAATTTCTTACAGCCTTGAACTAGGCTTGAAAAAGCACTTCAAGCTCATGAAAGCAGTTTCTCCTTTAAAATGTTGAGTAAAAAAACCAACACTAAACTCATAGCAACCAGCAGACACTCCTCTACTTCACATATTTCCTTTTGCTCCAGGTAGCCTTACACTGAGGGCCATGAACCAAACCTGAGAATGCATATTAAATCAGAGGTCAGCTTAAGGCCAAGCACTGCAGCTCCCTCAGGCCAAATGCCCCACAAGGTTTCTCTTTAAGCCACGCTGAGCAACAAATCTCTCTGCCTCTGCATTCGTGGTTTGCCATGACCATACAGGAACATGACAGCAAGTTGTCGTTTATGACCACCTCTGTGTGGTCCAGCCATGCACTGCTACCATGGCCAACTGTTCTAAAGTCACGACTTTGTTCTGAAAAACAGAACATGACCCCACTGATTTTAGCTAGAAATGCACAATGAAATAAGTACCTTTGTAGCTCTGTTTATTTGCTTTCTGAATACTGTACAATTACAGGATCATATTCCAAGGTTTTTCTTGGCAACTGCATATATTTTGGGGAGAGGGGGTCTTTCATGAAAATAAATTCCTGATCAATTAAGAAAAGGACCAACTCCAACGATGTGTGTAAGAGCAGTCCCTTGAGTTCACAACACTGACCCTTACTTCCCAGCACATCACTGAATCAGGAAAAGGAGCCATACACAAAGGTATTCACATGACTTCAAAACTGCTACTGGGGCTAATGCATGACTTTGTTTGTGGCTTACTCGTTTTTGTAAGCAAGTAAGTACTGAAATGCTTTCAAATCAGCCTGAAAGGTAACTGCATACATACTCTGAATCCTTGGACTGTATGGATCTTCAATTCGAAAAGCAGGATCTAGAACACGATATATTACCTGGAGGAAAAATCAAACAATTGAAGATTCAGCTTCAATCTCAATTTGTAAGCAAAAAGTTTACACAATAAACATACTGGAAAAAAATGTCTCTGACCTCTCCCTCTGTTGAAGGTTCAATGTCAGAGTACCGGGAATCACAAATTATATCATCCACTTTCTTCATGGGTCCAGTTGAAATCCCAGGAAATGAGCTCTCACAGTCATATGCAAAATACCTGTAAACTTGCCAAGTCTGTCCAAAGTCAGACGATCTTTCAATCAACATTGCAGCAGGACGGAATGTCTGATAGTTAGAAAAACAAGAGATTTTATTTGGTTAATTATTACTTGCATTTACATTGAGCCTTGTTAGTGTGAGCAATCTTCATATCTGGATATTAATCTCTCTCCCTGCACTATTTCCAATATGTAGAAATATTGGAAATATTTTTCTGATGATATTCCACTTTCTTCTCAGAGGCAGATACATGAAATAATACACATCAAACCATAGACTACCCATCTTCAAAAGATGGCACTCAGTGGCCAAGTGCTTAAACACACTTACAATAAATAAGAAAACTTTTAGGATTTTTGGATTCCAAACCCTTTCTGAAAAGTGAGAGTTAAAGCAGAGCTTTACAGAGACAAAAGGATTTTTTCCCACTGCTTGTGGAAAGCAGCACCGC
Source organism: Gymnorhina tibicen (assembly GCA_013399875.1). Lineage (NCBI taxonomy): Eukaryota > Metazoa > Chordata > Aves > Passeriformes > Artamidae > Gymnorhina > Gymnorhina tibicen. The sequence continues at coordinate 2,148,728 of VXAZ01001116.1, read as the reverse complement.
CTTCTTCCTTGCTGTACCTCTTCGCCTGATCTTTCACAAAGGAGCTAATGGGCTTCCTCTCCTACTGCAGGGACCAGGAGGCCACTGTCAGTGCTTCCCATCCAGCTCTGATGCCCAGAAGTCACTGCTGAGCAGGTACCTCTGATGTTCAGAGAAGCCCCAGCATCTCCTACCTCTCTTTGTCTGACCACGACCTTTTGCAGCATCTCTGATGTTCAGTACCAGCTCTTCTCTGTGCTGCCTTAAGAAAACCTTCTTTAAGGAGATTGAGAGGTTCAGCTTCATCCACTCATGCTGTGCTTGACTCCCCCAGTCCCCAGTGACCCTCCTCCAGCCGGCCTTGCCCAGACTCTGTCAGGCTGCATTTGCTCCACACAAACCAGTGTCCTCTTACCTACATGTATTCAACTCTAGAACAACTAACTAATGAGATTTTGAAAATATTTTTAATCCCTCTGACCTAAAACCTATCATGTTTTAATTTATGTGCTGCCTTTCAAAAACCAGATATTAATTTAACCCTGGCTTGTACCTACCAAGAAATGCCAACAATCTCTTCTTTAGTTTTATGTATTCAGAGGAGGACATCCCAGAGCCAAGCACAAAAGCATTTCAGTCACAGCTGGGAAGAAATTTTCTCTCTGCTTCCTGGCTGAAAATATCACCCAACTTAGAAAATAGTACCTCACCCAACAAAAAAATTTAGCAACCCAGAAGTAAAGCAGCTCAAGTGTCTACCACACAAAGTCCACAAAGCATTGTTAAAGCTATCTTTCCCCTGCAGTCTTCCTCCTGACAGCAGACCAAGCTGCAGCACTGGGGTACAATGGCTGCAGCACCCACATCACATCAGGGGTCTTTTGGGGGCCCCTGACTGCTGGCTCCAGCAGAAAGGACCAGCTTCCACCTCAGCCACCACCTTAAGGCAGGGGGAGAAACCCTAGTTGACACCACAGGAAGAAGAACCAGCTGTCCTAGAAAGCTGATGTGTAAAAACAAAGAGATTAATTTGTCCACATGGGAAGAGCATTTAGGATGTACAGGACGTAATCTACCATTCCAAGACATCTGTTTGTAAAAAAACAAAGACACTTTGTGTACAGATGTTCCTTCTTCCTGAAGACCTTTCCATTTGCCAAATGAAAACTGATACCATGGCCAACTTTTTTCAGGAAAAAAACCCTTGCTACTATACGATTTAGCTAACCATCTTCTAGAACACAACCACCACAGAGACATACCAACACAAAACCCAGCTTCAGTACGATTCCTTCTGCAGCCTCACCGGAGTTCAAACACAAGTCGCAACTCAGCCTTTCTGCATGACTTCAGCACTGGTTAATGGTTGGCAGCTCCAAAAAGTTCAGGCCAAACAGCTCAGACAAAGCCCAAATCCCAAATTTCAAATAGGCATGAAGGACTATGAAAAACATGAGTCTCATTTCCTCATGTTTTAGAGTTCAGGGTAAGGCTGTGGCTTCCCTACCTTGAAGGTCATAATGAGATGAGTGAAATGAAACTCAGCCTCCAGGTTCAACTGGATAGTCACGTTTTCCAGACCTGCAGGGGCAGAGAAAAGAAGGTGTTCAGCAACACCTGCCAGTGTCTACATCTAAATTTTGCCAAAGCTCTTCACTCTGTTGGCTCAGAGACTATTTTCTTTACCACTTGGGTCTGTTGTGCAAAAAGGAATATGATGGTTTAGTGCATTCTTGGAGTACAGGGGGAGACACCAAGGACCTGCTGAAGAGTATCACACATGGAATTCCTGTGCATGATCAGCACCAAACACGCCACACCCAGAGCGTGAGCCTGCAGCGCTGCTATTTCAGACTGAGAACTGTGGCTGGCATCACTGGATTTTGGGCAAGGACAGGACCACCACGGGCTGAGTCCTGGCACCAAAGCCCCCAGTACAGCTGGAGGTGCTGAGCCCAGACCTGCATGGTAGCCCCAGGCTGTCCTCCTACACCACAGCCTCTCTGGCAGCAGCAGCAGCATAAGCTTCTGCAGCCCTAACACTCCCAGTCTCACTGATGTCTGGTGGGGGCCGTTTCCTACCATTTTTCTCTCACTTTGGACTCTCCTATCCACAAGAACAGCTCCTTTACAACCTGGTTTTGAGACACTCCTAAAGCAACTATCACAGCCCTGCTTTGCAATCCCGAAGGTTAAGAAAATGGTGAGAGGCAAAAGGCTTTCCAAACTCTGCTGTATGACTACCTGCGGTCAAGGACTCTACACAGAAAGGAAGAAAAACAACTACAAATATTATTTTGCCTTGTGAAAAGAGCTCTCAAAACAGCTGGATACTAATTATACTGTAGTTAGAAATAAAAAATTAAATCAAGATTTACAGAGAGGAGAAAGGGTAAGAAATGAAAATAATAAAACAAAAAGGCACTTAAATTTTTGACCAGCTGTAACCTTCTGTGAAGCATGCAGCAATGGTCCCTTATGCTGTATGCCTGAATAGATGAAAACATGAATTGCACAGAAAGAATCATTTGTTTTTTATTGTTGAAGGACATTTTCATGACCTTATGAGCTAAGAACTTTTCTGTGTGAATGCTGCCAAGCCTGTTGCAAAAAACATGAATTATCTGGAATGCTGGAAGAAAGCTGCTGGAGACAAGCAGCTTGCTAGGCTGATCTAAATGGTTAAAAAGGATTTAGTGAAAACCTTTCTTTAACAGGCAGCAAAACTGTTACAAATATTACCTTTTTTTTTTTCATATACAGTAAGGCAATTACTGCCAATGCATTTGCAGCAATCCCATCCTGTCCAGCTGGCTTAAAGGCTTCAGGGAAAGATTGCTGTTTGAGAGACCCTCACTGCCTTGTGCTGTGTATGAAGGCATGCCAAAAGCATAGCCAGAAAAGTAAAACAGGCAGAGGAAGGATTAAAACAAAAAACAAAAACCCCACCAAACTAATATGAAATTTTTGTTTTAAACTAGCTGGCCTGTTTCTGCAGTTCATTTTATTGTTTTGCATATGGTACAGAAATTCAGGGAGCTCAGGAGCGAGAAGGCAGCTTGTAGGGTAAGAGATATCCCTGGCTTTACTCTCCTGGGGCAGGAAAAGGAAATGGGAGGTCTGCAGGCAGGGCAACAGCCCCCAGCTCTGTGCCCACACCTCCTCCTTCCACAGTCTCCGGCCCAGCGGCGTGGGGAAGCCCTGTTGTGCTGCCTTGGCAGCGCCGCCCTGGGATATTTACTCCTGGAAGGCTGCTCTGCTCCTGCTGCCCAAATATGAGGGAGATCTGAGGCCAGTCTGGAAAACTCTTCTCTTTAGGAAACGATTCTTGCAGAGTGCTTGGACGGCTGTTTCCAACACTTCTGGAGGATTCAGGGGGTTTTGTTACAGATTAAGGACCCCTCCAGGGCACACAAAAGCAGCCAGTTTTACTCATCTTCTCACACAGCGTGATCCTTCACAGGGCAGTAATCAGCAGGCCAGAGATAACAGCAAACCCACAGGTACCCTTAAACAAAAGGAGGGAAAACAGCTCCCAGCCCCGGAAATTGCTCTGGACAAACCACATACCATTTTCCGACTGCCACCAGAGCTTCAGGCGATTTGGAGCGAACGTGGTGACGACATTTTCAATGCGATGACTGTCGGGATTGAGAGTATCATGGAACGGATCTCCCGAGTCACATATGAAACATTTTTTGTCCTCCTGAAACAACACGATAGTCAGCATTACTGATTTTATCCATGGGGCAATAGTTGCTTCCTGCAGATAAGAGTATTTTCCATCCATATCACATTCCACTCATTTTGCCTGCAGGAGTCATCAAAGATATTTTTTCATTGAAATGCTAAGTGTATTTACCTTTATGAATTAACACAAATTGCCAAATGGAAAATATGCCAGGAATTCCATAAACTTCATTTTTAGGGGAAGCATGTTTTCAATCAAAATTGCAGTTTCAGGAAATCTCTTCCAGTGCACGTATTTACCAGTGGAATTCAAAACCAATAGCAGCATCTACACAAAATTGCTGAATTGCTTCTGTAAAAATGCACACGTGCAAAACTGCATCTTAACAACTTGTGTGAAATAACTCTGGCTTTTGGAAGCTGGCTTGGAGATGCAAGTTGCCTGGATTAGGGATACCTCCTGTGAGGCTCAGTGCACATCAAGGGGCCCTCAGTGATTTAGCCCTTTTCTCTGAATTCAGCTTGTCAAACTCCTACCCAACCCTTGTATCGTCACCTACTATTGCAACCCCAAACTGTGCACATAAAGTCGATTTGCACACATTACAAGGTGTGCCCAAGCAAAACCAGCTCGGAGCACGTCTGGCATGTACTGTTTGGGAAAACTGGAAGCTTCTTCACCAGGAGGACAAAACCCCATCATGGCTGTTACTACAAACAGTGCTATTTTTGCATTGTCCTAGTGCCTAAAACCACCACTATGTGATTGCAAGGTAGGGTGCAAACTGAACCAAAAGGGAGAGTTCCTGCCCAGACCAACGGGAGGGGGCAGATCAGAGAAAGATCATTGGATGGCAGTGAGGGAGCCCCAAAACACCAGCAACTCATCCCTGTCAAAAGCTGCATAGGCATCATTCCTCCAGCACATTTACGGAGACAAGTGCAATTCTTTATCGGCCAAGAATGTGAGAGCTGGCAGGTCTGTGCCACACAGGCTTTCCATTTCACCAGTTCTGGCTTCAGTGGCTCCTCCCAAGCTCAGGGCTTCACCTCCCACGAGCCCTCAAACACTCCTCCAGCACAAAGAATGGCAAGAACAGGGGTCCCAGGGAAGACGTTCCCTACTGTCTGCTCCAGGCTTCTCTCCCCCTGCACCTCATGCTACAACTTGCTCCTTCTCTGACCAAAACTGAATCCTAGAAGACCTAATTCTGCAAAGCACTCGGTGCAGCCAAGCCCCATGTTATTAAGAGGATACTGGCATCTTCCCACGATTTCTTCAATACCACACATTACGGTATAGAAGTAACCAGGGACATTCCAAATGCTGAACCGGGGCTGGGAGATCAGGAATATGGGCACATGAAAACTTCTGAAGTGATGCTTTTTACAATGACACTTCAACAGTTTTTAAGACAAGAAAACGTAACAAAGCACCTTTGTTATTTTGTTCTACCAGAGATGCTTATGTTGTTAAAGTCAATCCCAACATATTCTGAAATCCCATGTCAAATAAAGTATTAACTCTAATAGACAGAGCTTATATGGTGAAACTAAAGGTGGGGAAGGGATGGGGATGAGATTTGGTAACTTCAGGGCACAAATGACTCAAGTTCTACAGCCCCTCCTGCTTCCCGTGGTTTTCCTTCCAAGTGCCAGAATCCGGCCCTATTGTCTCCACAGTAATTCGTCCGGAGATTATCCCTTTACTTTCAGTTCAACAGAGTTTCACGTATAACTGATAGTTTATTCTTCTCCACCATCCCTTCTGTCTCAGAGATTTTAAGTTTGATGAGCTGCTTCCGGCTTTAAAAAGCAACAGCTCACCAGATGTGCTGAGACAACCTTATTTGCATCCTTTCACTCCGAGACCATGCACATGTAATTACATTACGGGGACTGTGAAAAAAACATTGCCGGGCCCTACAGCCCACTCTCCATCAGGAAGCTGTCTAGACGGCTCCGAGCGAGCCTGGAAATAAAGCATTAATTGCACTTACTGCGGCACATTCTTCCATATTGACCTCGATCAGGAAAGGGGGGTCGGGACCCGAAAGCCGCGGGGGATTCCCTGGACCGGGGGCGTGGGGTACCGCATCGGGGTGTGGGGTCCCGATGCTGCCCCACCGGAGACCGCTGCCCGCGCCTCCCTCCCGCAGGCGGCGGCTTGTCCCGCCGCCCCGGCCCGGGCGCTGCCCGCGNGGAGAGGCGGGCGGCGCGGCCGATGAGCAGGTCGCCGGTGGCGGGGTAGCAGCTGCCCTCGGCGCAGCCATAGCTGTACTCGGGTTCCTGTGCCGCCGCGGGCCACAGCGCTGCGCGGCCGCGGAGGGAAAGAGGGGGACAGAGGGTGAGAGAGGGAAGAGGGAGCGCGGCCAGGCTGCGCGCCCCGAGCCGTCCCGGCGGGCGCTGCAGAGGCGCGCCCAGCCCGCCGTGCCCCGACGGCGGCCGGAGCGGAGCGGGAGTTACCGAGGCAGCAGCAGAGGTACAGCGGGAGGCGGCCCATGGCGGGCGGCGGCGGGACGGGACGGGACAGGATGGGACAGGGCGCGACGGGACGGGACGGGACGTGGCTGTCCCTCCGCGCGCCGCCGAAATCCGCTGCTCCACGCAGGCGCCGCCGTTCCCGACCGCGGCCCCGCACCGCCGGGCGCCCCCCGGCCCTCCTCCTTCTCCCCCCGCTCCGCACCCGCGGGGCTGGGCCGAGCCCCTCCCGCCCGGCCCCCCGCCCCGGGCAGCCCGGCCCTCAGCCGGGGCAGGGAGCGCAGCCGTCGAGGACGGGCAGCTCAGTTGGCGTAGGAGGCAAGGGGAGAGCGGGCTGGGGAGGGGATCTTCTGCCCCACTGCAGCCAGGAGCCCCGAGCGGAGAACGGGGGACTCCAGCCCCCCGGCCCGCAGGTTGTGCTCTTCCTGCTTTCCGCTGCAGCGTCGGGAGCGGGCTCTGGGCAGGGTGCGACAATTGGATGGGGGTGATGGATAGGTGGGGGCAATCACCAATCGGGTGCCCCCCCTCCCTGCCCCTGTCGATGGAGAAGCAGTGAAGGAATGGGGTTATTGGCCTAACCCTGTCTTTTGCTGGTAGTGTGGATGGAGCCAGGCCCCTGGGATGGATGGATGGATGGATGGATGGATGGATGGATGGATGGATGGACGGACAGACAATGGGGCATACTTGTGCGGCAAGGCCCAAAACCAAGCAAAGAATCAGGGGGTTGGCAACTGTCGCATGCGATGCTCAGTGGCCCCACTTTGCCTGGTGCTGTGGTGCCAGCACGTGTGGCTCAGGAGCGCCATTCCTGGGGATGATGGCCCTGCTGCTATACATGGCCAGGTCTGGTCCTGGCACAGGCAGAGAGGCCCGACAAGCCCAGACCAGCCACTGCCAGGCTGTGTCGCATTCACTGGGAGCACAAGGCACTGTTGCCTTCCCAGGGGCACTGGGGCAGCTGCAAGGAATGAATGGCTGTGCCGGAGCTGCCTCTGTGCCCCAGCCTTCCACATCAGTTCCCTGGCCTCTGCTGGGGAACATGGGGGCTTCGTTGGCCGGTGGCAGAGTCCCCTCAGCACCCAGGGAAAAGGGTTACTGGTAAAAAAACGCCAAGGAGTGTGTATGAAGGATGGATGTGGCTGGGACAAATGCCCAGGTTTATATACCCAGGTTTTGCTTGCGCACGTGTAACACGTGAACTTGTGTAAATCTTTACCAGGTACCAGTGTCTCTCAAGAACACTTTGCCCTTACTATTTGCAGTGCCAGAGTGAAAACACACCATGGTCTGTCCGGCCCAGCAAACCCTGCCGAGGTAGGTAAATATGTTCATTCTCATTTTACAGATGGATAAGCAGAAACAGAGAGATACCAAGTGACTTGCCCTAAAGGTTAAACACCAGGTTTGAAACATAACCCAAGACTCTGGATTAAAGAACTGGTGGAGCTGTTTCATTAAAGATATCCATGAAATTAAATCATTCTAAACTGACAGGGCAGGAGTTGTAATATTCTAAACTTCTTCTGCAATGTGGTCTTCTAAATTCACAAAACAAATTCAGTTTCATGACCCTGTCATATTTTTTAAGCTTCAGTACAACAAACATTTTTGTCCCCCACTAACAGAAAATGTTACATTCTAACAGCTCTGCTGCTGTTAGAACCTCCTCTGATCCATGGCAGATGGGCAGCAGCATCACCCCATGTGCGACAGTTTCATTGCCACTGGATATTTTTCTGTCCCATATTTTTTCAACTTCTATTGAAGTTTTCTCCTTCTGTTTTTTTCCTGTTTCATAGCCTTGTAGAAGTCCTATCCTCCCCTATAGGCTCCTTTGTGCCTTGCCACAGACAGCATGAAAATGTGCTTTGTTCCAGCCTGGGGGCGACCCTGCCGTGCGACATCAGGGATTGAGCTGGAACTTCAGCCACGGCCTGGGGTGGCCACCATCACCCATAACTGTGCTCTTCTTTCAGAGGTAACTGAAGCCACCACATTTAGTGTGTGAGTGATTAAGAACAGAGAACATGTCCCTCCCTCTCTGCAGTGCTCCTGACAAATAGTGAGTGGGAGTATTTTAATTTGATTCTTCAAATGATAAAAACTCAGTTTCGTGTCATGCTCTATCTTTGCGGTTGGCGAACCACCCTTACAGCCCTGGAGTGTTTGTGTTGCTGTGGGGTTGGAAGTCTTCTCAAAGAACAAAATTTCAGAATTTGACCCCAGTGGGACCCACTTGATCACCCGTTTTCTTAAAACACTGCAGTGGTTGAATGCCTAGAAGACAGAGCTGATGATATGATTTTGATTAAATATATCTTTGATTATATGTCCATCTGGTTAAGGGTTGTTTGCATTTTGATTAATGCCATTGAAGTCAAAATGCTCTACAGCAAGATACTTATTTCAAGTTTTTTTCAAGAAACAGTTTTCTGAAGCCACTTCTCCCCACAAGGAAGAGGTCCAGGGGGAACTACAAATAGGTACTTTTTATCTAGAGTCAGCATTTTCCCCACAAATTGACTTTGAAAAAACACTTCAGAAGTTTTTGCATCACTTCCAATAGGAAATGCTGCACAGTTGTAAACCTCAGAAGCTGTCACAGAATGGATTTGGAGTTCTGTAGTCTCTGGTCCCATCAGATCTGCTTCCTTTGTGTGTCTGAGCATGCTTGGAGGCAGGCAGGGGAGGTTAGACTCTGTGCTGACTTTCCTCTTCCTGCTTCCGTCTTCCTTCCAGCGATTTCTTTTCCCCCCCATGGATAGATCTCCCCTCCAGGCTTGTTTAACTGCCTTGTGTTTACAGATTTCTCATCCATGCAGCTTGTGGAAAGCCATACTGCAATTCTTGTTGTCAACAGTGGATTTTAGGAGAGAGTTCTCTTTCAGCTTTTTGCTTGTGAATTCAGATTTTTAAAGCCATGTATGAAATAATTGTAGTTTATACATAATTGGGAATTTCTGTCTAAGGCCTTCAGTTTGCCTCTTCCAGGAGCAGTGCAGCAGGGATGCACTGAAACCTGCAGAAAATCCTTCCTTACTTGGAGACCTGCATGTGAACAGCTTGGTGCATGCTCCAAGTAAAACAGAAACGTTCGATTTCATTAGGGCAAAGTCAGTCTACATACAATCACCTGATTACAGCCTAGTAACTTAGAAAGAAGCCTCACACCTCACAGATAATTTTTTTAATGTGCTAAAATTCAGAAAACGCTAACCCACAAATTGTGTGCATTCCTGCATTCAGGTGGCTTTGTTAGATTATATCAAAATTATAATTTGATTCCATTATTTTCACAATAGAATGTGTCACGGTGCAATGCATGTTGCACATTGCCCTGGAGCGCAGCTGGTTTGAGTTAGAGGAGTATCTCTGAAATCTCATCCGCCAGAAATTCCCACCCAAGCCCCCAGTGCATACCAATGCTACTTTAGCTCTTGTAAACACAGGGTGATAACTATGCAGTGTTTATCTCCGTTGGATCGATAAGGATTGTTTTACGGGTGCTGCTGGCATGGGTCAATGTTAAGAGCCCTGTGTTCCCGCTGAGCATTCCTCGTTTCACAGATGTGGTCTGGGCTGCATCTGAGCTCTGAAGCAGCGCCGTGCTGAATGAAGTCCCTCGCTGTGGGACAGTCCAGCCAGGAATTACACGACTGGTTTTAACCGAGGGAAACCCATCATTAGTCTGCTCTGTGTCCTGCAGTAGTATGTATACCAAGGGTGGGATTTTCAAACCGAGGCATAGCTCACTGCAGTCTTTTTAAAACTCTGGCACTTCTATAACATTGCTTAGCCACAGTTTCCTTCTTTATTTATATAAAAAAAGGAATTGCAGACTAAAATTTAGGCCAATTCAGGTGTTCGTTGTGGCTACAAGAAACTGCTGAGTAAACCGTGAGTTGTGAGAAGTGCTACATGTGGGAGAAGAACTGGAGAAACTGGTTTTCAACATTTCTGGCCCTTTAGACTCACTGCTTAAACCTAAGAGCCGGAATTATTCTCCAGTTGTTGGTTGCATTAATGAAAAATGTGTGAAACCCCTTACAAGCGTAAGAAAAACAGGCATTGCGGGAGCGCCATTGCCAGAGAAAAGATAATTTTAAATTGCTTTCGGCGTTAAGCATCTGAGCACTGCCATCCAGTGGGCACCGGGGAATCGGCCTCGTCGCCCACCGCTAGTGGCCCCGCGCTGCATGGAGGTGCTGCCCGTCGCATTTTCAGTGACCCAGCGGGACCCTCACATCATCAGTTCCTGGTGCACCCCCTGCTCTGTCTCAGTGAAGAGATGGGGTTGGAGCAGTGACAGTGCCTGGGGATGCTGCTGGTTGTCAGCAGGGGTGGCTGCAGGAGCCCTCAGGGTTTCATCTGCATCGCCCAGTCCGAGTCGGGGCACCCCCGGGCAGGGTCGTGGCACAACCACGTTATTTAGGGTTTGGCAGAAGACACAGGGTGTTGGGAGTCTGTCTCTGAGGCAGTTACCAGCAGCTCTCTGAGCAATCCTCCTTTTGCATTTCCAACCCCTCTACCACAAGAAGGCCTAGCCTGTGCACAGGAGTGTATTGTAGAGCTCCCTCAAAGACTACACCTGATTACTAAATTAGATGGTTTATTAAAAGGTATTTCCTATTTCCATATAAACTCAACTGGACAAAAGAAAAAAAGTAAAAAAGAGAAAATTACAATATTCACTAGGCCACTTCAGATCTATTTCCAGAGGACAGTGCCCTGTGCCAGGATGCTCAGGATGTGGTAATCATGGTGACTTCAGCTGCATTTTACCAGATGGTCTGTTCAGTTCCTAACTCTTGCATGTTGCATACTTGCTTTCCTGCTCCATGATTTCATTTTTAATGGCTATCACTTGTTCCTCTAGTTTTCTCAGTTGCTCTGCCTTATCTTGTTTGGTTTGATTCAGTTCCTGAAGCTTCTTCTCCAAATCTGGAAGAGCAGAGACATGCAAAGATGCTCACATTTGCTGTGTAACTAAAATCCAGGGATTAGCAGCATTTCTTTTCCCAGCAGTTTTAGAGGCAATAAGCCCATTTCAAATGGGGAATGTTATATATGCAACTGGAGGGAAAATTCTGGCTTCTGGATAGCAAGAGAAGCATGGCACCCTTGAAGAAATTAACTTCTCAGCATGTGCTTTTGTCCACCAGCTAGGATGGAGCTCTTAAAGGACTTGGTTTAAATGGAAACACTCAGAGGAACAGTGTGGGTACTGATGTGTGTAAAGCCTAGACAATTTGGGTGTGATGGGCTTAAGTCTCCCTCACTTGTGTAACTGTTTTCTGCTGGTTCCCATGAAGCTTCACCAATGTAAACATATTGGTAATGAGTTAAATCCACAGTATTCACTGCCTGTTTCTAATGCCCTTATCATCTGGGCATTTGGAGTGACTGGGATGCTCTTAATGCCTTTCCTCAAGATATGTACTCAAAATATTTATTTGGATCCTGTCCTGAAGAGTTTTCTCCTGGGACAGAGTTTCAGCTTCAGTTTTGCTGATGTTACATGGTATTTTCTGATGTTGAGCCTGGCAGGATCTTAGGCCTAAGGACTCCCAGTGAGACCTTCACTACAAGGAGAATTAGGTTCCCTGTGTGCAGGGACATGAGATATGGTCTTCCTTTTTGGTGACCCTCTAAGCCTACACGAGGGCCTGTGTGAGCAGCGGTGCCAGCACCGCCACAGCAGCCACGGTCTCCACTGCCCACCACCCCTCTGCCTGACAGTCGTGGTCCCACAGGTTCAGGGCACGTCAGCTTCAGTCTCCACAGGCTGGTAATTGTACCTGGTTTGTTTTGCCATTGCTCAGAGATAATGTCTGAAGGGGAACAAGCATGGACTGATGGAAAACAGCTGCCCTACAGCTCTGTCACACAAACCCTCACTCGGGTGATGTAGGGAAAGACAGCGCGTAGAGGAAGGATCAAAAGTCCAAGTGCCCAAAGCAAGTGCATAAATCAGGGCCTCCAGCCAAATCTGCAGCCAGGTTTTACACAGATTTTGCATTTGCCCTGTTTTTAAACTGAAGAAAATCACTGCAAGTCCCTGTGTGGACAGTTCTTAAACTTTGCTTATAGCAATCTATTTATGTCAGAAAAAGTATGTAAGCCAAATCAATTAATCTCCTTTTAAAACGAGTAGCTTCAGGCAGGGATTTTCACCAGACAAATTGTTTTAAACCTAATTTAGGATGAGCCTAGTGTGTTGGTGTCCGTGGGCAAGGGCTTCAGCCTTGAATTCATGACTATCACAGTGTTTACCACTCACTGTGGAAGTGAGAACATCACCTGTTATTCTTTTTATCTTCTTTTCAGTCTCTTCAGCCAGTTTTTCTGCTTCTTCTTTCAACTGTTTCACTTTTTCTAGTGTTATTTTTGGAGGTCCTTGGGTTTTTAGCTTTTCTTGAAGAATGGTGTACTTTCTTTTAATGTCAGCAAATTCCTGTAACAAAATGCCATTATTTAGTTTAAAAGCATCTCATAATTAATCTGGTGTACAGAAGGAAGTTTTAATACCTTTTTTTGATGTCCTCTTTGAACCAAAGTTTAGATTTCTCATTCTCCTAAATATTAAAAAATATATCCCTAATTTGTAGATATCAAAAAATGCTTTGCAAAATGCAATAGAAATCAATTAAAACAAACTGCCTGTGGAGTAATCTAAAGGAGAAGGGCAAGGATATAAAGAAAATATTATTTAAGATATTTTAAGTTTATGTTGTTTTTACTTCTGTTGATAGGGCTTTCCTGTAAATTTCATTTTGCCATAAGGCTTAATTCAAATTTAATGAATTATCTGTAGCAACATCGGGGTTTTCATTTTTCAATTGTGTTAATATTCACTGCCTAATCTGTCCCCTGCTGATCTAGGTTGCTGTTGAGGTTGCAGTTTAGATTTTGCCTATGGTTCATGTAACTTGGAAGTACAGTCATGTTCCAAATGTAACTTGGAAGTACAGTCATGTTCCAAGCTTGTGCTGTGGATACTTGGTTCTTACCATTTTAGCAAATTTCTAGCTGCATTTTCAAAAAACTGAGCTACAGGAAAGCACCAAGCCAACCTAAAACTCCAAGTAACTCCCACAGCAATTTTCTCTGAAGGAGAACAGCACAGGATGAATGGTCAGGCTGCTTCCACCACTCATGTATTTTAATATCTGGTTTTGTGATTTGTTCTGTTGTGTTTACTGGTGCCCATAGTGACTACAAGTCTTATACACAGTGCAAGAAAAAATGTCATGGAGTAGCCAGAGAAATGTGTATGTTTTCTTTCATTCAAGCAAACAGAAGTATATGCCAGAAACCTTAAAATAAAACACAGATTCTTCTGAACCTGTGGCATTTTACACTGCATGGTGTAAGAAAAATGTTAACAGTTTTGATGACAGCAAGGCAATGCTTCTGAAGCAAAAGTACTATTAAACATGGAGGAATTTTTTTTTCTCTTAACATGTGACAGAAGGGCTTACATTATCAATATTCTGGGCTCGCTTGTGAGCTGCTTCTGCCTCTGCTCTTGCCTTTGAAGCTTGATTCTTGTTCATCAGCATTTTTGCCTGCCATGCGGCACTTTCATCTCCCATCTCAGACTGTTTGGCTGACAAGTCATTTAGTTTATTGTTTGTCTTGTTCACTTGGTTCTCAGCCTGAAACAGAGCAATTGAAGGCTGTGATTTCTTATGCAACATCCATCCAGCTTGCAGAGCGTGGTAATGAGGGACAGTCAATGGATTAAGACACCCTTAAGCAGTATGGATTTGGTGTCATATCTGTGCCACATTCTGGTTTTATTTATTTAGGTTTATGTTACAAAAACTTCAGAATGAAGTATCTTTTTCTAATAAATGTAGCAAATAAATTAAAATATTTACAGCAAGATACCTGAGAGATTTGTGTTCTGATGCCTTGTATCTCTTCATTTAACTTTAGGATGGTATTTTTGGAGTGTCCTTGGGACTTTACAACATTTTTTAGTTTATTATTAATTTCATCCACAGGTGGAAGAGCTTTCGCTGCTTTGCTAAAATGGAGAAAAAGAAGCATGTGTAGTATCATGGTGTGCTGACCAAAACAAGAACGTGTTTCAAGTGCACCCATGCTGACATGCAGGAATGTTTTCCTCAAGTCCAGCAACAACCATTAAAATTGTGGTAAGTTGGTAAAGCAAAACCTTAGAAAAGGACTTTGTGTGGGAGCACCTGAGCTGCTGTACTCAAGGTGAGGTTGGATGCTGCTGGCTGCCTGGTGGTGCACTGCTAATAGGGAAGACTCAGGGGTGAACATGTTTTTTCTCTTGTTGGTTCTTTCTTACCCTTCAAACCACCCAGTGAGCTAGACGTAATGCTCCACTAGGTCCAAGGACCTAGATGGAATTAAATAGTTGCTTTGGCCTCTCTGACTCAGCAGGCAGAGGAGCCGAGAGCTGTCAGGAGCTGCTTCCTTTCAGCGTGTCAGCCCCTGCAGCCCGAGCGGCAACGGCTGCTTCCTGCTGGATAGGCCCTGTGGAAAAGGCAAAGTGAAATCTCCGTCTGAACTCTCCCTCCAGTGTTACTGGGATACTGCCAGGGGTATGGAGCAGTTCTACTGTGCACAGTGCCACCCCAGCTGGAGTTGGCACATCAGTATGACAATACTTACTCAGCTTCTTGGGCCTCTACCAGCAGTGTCGGAGCATCCTCCCTTTTTATGTTTTTCTTATTATTCAGTTTGTACTTCTCACAGTGGTTCATAATGCTTTTGAGTTTGCCAAGCATGCCCGTGAGCTCTTGTGGAGTCAGGGGAAGGTTTATTTGCAGAACATAATTTGCCACCTTCTCAATGTCTTCTGGAGGTGCGCTCTCATCTGCAACAGAAATGGAGCTGAGAGTATCCTGAGGTAGCTCCTTCCTCCCAGTAAATGGTCATTATGGCTGCCTACCTTTTGAGTTATGTGGGAGAATAAAGCTGACAGGCACAGCAAGGGGGTAAGAGAATTATCTCCAACATTTTGTAATTTAATATTAGGCTTCCAGGTACTGCTGTGTTAGTGTTGTCAGAACTGGCTAAAATGAGGATTTGAACCCACTTTGAACTGAGTTATTAAAATTCTGATGTAGGACAGATCCTGTGGAGGGTTTTAAATCAGTGCCCAGCACAGCTAGATGTGTCAGAGCCCATTTCTCCCTTGGCGCACAGATCAAAGAGGTCCTGGCGAGGCTGGGGTGTGAATGGAGCTTTCCAAGCTGGCCACTGGGTGTAATCCCTTCCCTGGAGTTGCCACAATATTGAGAAGGTGGTTCCTTCACTGGTTAATGAGAAAGGCTAAGCTGCAGAGGGAACCTGGGTCAGACTCGGATAGAATGGGAATTTACAATAGAAAAAACCATATTTTGACAATTCCCATTACAAATGAGCTTGTCCTAGCTCCTTGCTAAGAGGCAGAGGCGCACATAGTTAGAGCAGTCAATGCCTTGTGAAGTCACATCATCAGTTCAGTTTTCTGCTCATTTCCTTTTATAGACAAGACCTTGTGTGATAAAACAGTTGAGACATATTATATGTTTATGTTAATCTCCAGAGTAAGTCAGCAAGAATTACACAGAAGACATTTAGTGTGCAAACAGTAGTGTATTCCTGAGAGCTATTTTCTGTAGAAATATATTCATCCAAAATCACCATTCACATCAATGTTGAGTACAGCAGATTTAATGTAAGTGTATGCTTCTCAGCTGTTCCTGTTCTTAAACTTCTACTAACAAAACAAAGATTTGAAAAAATCCTTTTATAATTGTTAGTAAATGCTGTATGTCTACTAAGAAACATAAAAGAGTGAAAGATGGAATTTTCAGTGGCTATCAAATGAAAATCTGAGACTCTTCAGGAATTAAATGGACCTAAATCTTCCAATTCAATAAAATAATGTAAATGTTTCCGAACAAAAGAAGTCCTCTGTCCTCTGCCCTCGCTCCCATTTGGATGTAGAGGTAGGAATGTCAAAAGACTGCCAATGTGCAATCCATAGAAATTTATGAGATCAGCTACACTGAAGAGATTAAAGAAAATCCTGCCACATTTGAACTCTTTGATGTGCATCTGGTAAAAAAATTTAGGATCTGTTTCCTACAGCATTTTTCTGCAATCACAAGAGTGGAAAATTTTTAGGGTATATATGGTTGTTTTGTTACATTTTTAAGAGAGCGGTGAAGTTCTACCAGAAACCTTTGATTCCTCGAGTTACAGCTTTATGGAGACGATGGAGCGGGATGTGTCCTAATTCCCACGCTCCCTACAGAGAGCCTCTATTTATGGGCCTGGAAGAAGGGGGTGGAATAACAATTTGAGGATGCATTGGACATGCCTGGCCATTATATATTGTACGAAATTATCTTAATAGTCCTTTACTCAGATAAACCAGGAACAGAGGGAGTTACTTGCATGCTTCAAATTAAACACAGTGATAAAAGTTGATAATCAGAATGTAACAGATACACTGTAAAACTGGTACAAAGTACTGTCACCTGGGAGAAAGAAGCACTAGAAAAAAGGGATTGAAAAAGTTTGCACAGCTCAGGAGGTAGACAAGAAATTTCATGCATACACAGCAAGATCATCTTCTGGCTGTCTATTATGCTGTATTATATTGGAATATATATATAAAAAATGAGTCAAAAAGAACATTGCATATTTACCTAACAAGAAGTCTTTGACTTTTTGGATGAACTCCTTAGTGATCTCTCCATCCACTTCAATTTGATTCTTAGCCATTTCCAGTTGCCCATTAAATCGTGAGCCTTTCAGTTTGCTGTCTTCTGCTATTTTTCTAATGCTTTCAACCTGGAAATATTATCAGAAGTAGCAGTGCCATTTTCTGGAGGTTATCTATCATTGCTTCGCAAGTTGAGCTCTGACAAAAAGGTAATTTTGATCCAAGCCTCAGCTGGAATCACTTCATGTGGCTTTGAAAAGTAGTAGGAGGCCCCTGTAGGGAACTCCAGAAGCTGCTACATCTTGGCCTTCATCTGGCCTCAGAAAAAGCCTAAATCAAGCATTTTTTTTCTCTCTGCAACCACTGCTAAACCACAGCCCCCTTCTGTTTCTAAAAAAGAGTACTGACAGTTATTGCAGTACTGTAGCTTGTCAGTGATCAGATTGAGATCTAAGCAGATCTTATCAGATTCAGACCTGATTACATAGAATTACATAGAAAATGTAATTTCATTTGTCATTTCATATTGGACTTGCTGTTAAAAAACACTTAAAGAGGACACAAGGAAGGTAGAGTTAAGGCTTGTCTTTAGAAGTTACATTTCACCACTAAATTAGTATTCTTGATAATTTAAATGAGAACTTTCGATTAAAACTGCAACAGTATTTTACTTTGGTAGGGGCTTTGCCTTAGGGAATGGCCCAGGTCCATCTGTGGTCTGCAGAGGGAAGAGATTTGATCTTTCCCCATGTAACAAGATACATGGTGATGTTTTTATTTCTGAAATGTCTCAAAATAGTTCAGCCATGTTATCACAGAGCTGCCTGAGGCTTGTGTGCACCAAAGGCGATGTCCCGGCAGCCTGGCTGGCACTCCCCAGCTCAGCAGATGCCTTTGGCTGCCGCCTCTCCATGTCCTGAGGCCCCAGAGCGGTGCCCCAGTTGCTCATTTCCAAGCCTGCTGGCTGGGATGCAGTGTCACGTGCATTTTAAAAAGAGGAAATGGATGCCCAGGCATCCTGCAGGGACAGGTCAAAGCCACAACAGAATGCAATTTCTGCTGGAAAATGTGTTTTGTCTATGACTGTAACAAGCATCATCTCTGACTGTTAATAAGAACAAACTCTTTACTGGCGTTTTGGGATTTGTCTGTTTTGTTTCCTTGGCATATGTTGCATTGGCCACACTTTGCTTGAATTATTTTTCACTGCTACTGTGCAGTACAGTCGACTAATTGATGCTCTCTTAAACATCACTGGGGACAGAAAAGCTTCATCTTGAAATTATTTTCAGTTTATTGGCAAACATAAGAGTAGTATGAAGTTGTATAAATAGAGCTTAACGCCATGCACAGCAGTAGTCCCATGGCAATAACCATGTCAGGCTACTGACAAATGGTGCCATTTGAATCTTTCCCAGTAAAAATAGAGACAATACTAGCCAGAAACCACCAACTCAGACACAGGGCACCACGACTTTTGAGATCTTAGCAGCTGTGAGGAAGAAGACCTAGATTAAGCTAGTCTTTTGGTGGGGCTGGCACCTGGTACTGAATCATGATAGGTCTGTGATGTTGGGACCAGAGTCCATCACTACGTCACTGCTCTTTGTCTAAAGAGCAGGTGAGTTTTTGTAGCTTTGTGACCTCCCAAATCTCATCTTCCATTCATTTCACTGAACAAATGTAGGTTTGATATACAGCACCTGATTCTCAGGTTCCTGTAGCTGAGTAGTCAAGTTATTTAGCAACACAGCAGTCTCCTCAGCTTTCCTGAAGGCCTCAGAAGAGAGAGGAAGAGCTCCACTGCAGTCTGGGCCACCACACTGCCTTAGTCCATGACTGTCCTGGCACAAAGCTCCTCCACAGGCTGCTGTGGCACATGGCTGGTCTCCTGGCACACCACAGATCTGCAATAAGGAAGATGCTTATATCAGGACTCCTCTGGGGCCTGAGATACATTCCTGAGGGAAGGAAGATGTTTGACATCATATGAACACTGAATATAGGATGGGATTTTCCCTAAGACACAGCATCTGGTCTCTATAAAGATGGGTATCACTGCCAGTTACAGGTCCCTCTCCCCTGATTTGAAGGATGGAATGGCAGCCCATGGCTCTGAGCATCCTTGCAGGAGCCATTTGTTAGGCTCCATGTGTTACGCTGAGACCCTTGCTTCACTCTTCTTTAGCAAAAGGGCTGAAACCATTCCCTAACTATATCCAGCCCAAGGGTCAATGGCTTCTTCTAAAGGATCCAGGTAACCTCTAACAGAACGAGGTACCACATCTAGCCCTCCATATCTTTTGACACAGATGTGGAACATAAAGGCTTAGGTGGATGATTTCTTCCAGATTTGTCATGAATTGGTTCTATCAGGTATTCCCTGCTGCCCTGCAGAAGAACAGAAATCCCCTTCTTTCCCACAGGTGACACAAAGGGTATGTGAGCACCCCCCATCCACTCCAGGACAAAGTCACTCTGCTTAGTTTAAGTTACTCATGGAGGAGGTTTGGGTTAATCTTTCTGAAATTACTCTGATGTCCTCTTGAGACTAGAAAGTGCTTAAACAGTTCCTTGTGCTGGGTCTGCCCTGGGAACAATGGCTTCCAGAAGGTTGGAAATAACTCCAGCTGAGAAGTGCAGCTGTTTTTGAGGTGACTGCATGGCTGTGGCAAGGAAGTGCCATTTTCCAGACTTAAAAATGCATGTAAGCACCATTTTAAAATAAAACCTACTAAAACATAAAAAAAGGAGATTTTTCTTTAACTTTCATTCAAAATCCACAGTGCCTACCTTTTCATTCAAGTTTTGGATGCCAGGGCTTTTGATCATTCTGAGCTGTTGCAGCACATTGCTTGCTTTTAAGACCTGATGGTCCAACATAGCGAGTGCGTGGTTCCTGGTGTACTCTGAGTATCTTACAATAGGGGTTGTCCCCCTGGTCTTCTGTTCTTCCAGCAATGATACTTCAAAGTGTTTCCTAATATTGCTGATGGCCTCTGTATCAACAGAAATCAGGTTTAGTACCAACTGCATTTGGTTGCCTTCAGTTTGTGCATTTACTTGAATTCTGGACAATTGGTGAGTGACAGGTGATTCACTGGTGTTTGATTTGGGACAGCAGTGAAGGACAGGAACTGTCATTTCCTCAGCCAAGCTTTTTAATCCTTTTCTTAGCCCGTTGACAAATAGAAATAGTTATCGATGCTCATAAAACCTGCTAAACTAGATGAAAATACGGTTATGTACTCCATAGGATGCCAAGGTGTTTGAGAAGCCAACAGAACAGACAAAAGTATGAAGGAGATCCCATTATTGGCACTAACTGCTACTGATCTACATTCATCAGTAGCTCATGCATTGCTGCCATTGTTGATTTCATAAAAGCTCCTGACATTTATGATGTTTTGAAGTTTAGGCAGGAAAACTCTTTCTGCCAGTTGTCATGAAATGATCCCTGATTGTGAGTCAGGAAAGCATCTGTCCTTTCTGTTCAGCATAGCACCCAACAGTTAAGTGGTCTGCTAGACTGAGACCAAAATTTAGATTACAAATAAAGGGAATATAGAGGGCTTTTTTGTCTCAGGAAAATCCAGTTTCAGGACTGATGCATTAAAAAAACCACTTCCACAATAAGCTCGTAGGCCAGGCATAAAATGCTTTCCAGCAAGAGTCTTGCTTGGTTAGTGAAAGCTTGTCCTTAAGTAGGCTCAAAAGGGTTGGAGAATATGGCATTTTTTTCAGATTAATAGCCTGAGAAAAGTATTCAGGCCTTGTGCAACACACATAATTTAAAGCTGCTACTGCTGCTGTCGAGGTTTCCCAGATCTCCAGAGAACCCAAATTTGTCCCCAGATTGCTAGGCAGAAATATGTGCAGAGCCAGAAGTGATGTGTCAGCAGTGAAAAAGCATTAGAGGTCTCTGATTAACATCTCTCTTTGTGCTGGTAACTGACTCACTTACTAGTTGTAGTCAAAGACACGACACTCGAGTCCTGTGTGCTTTGATTCAGGCTCTAAAGCCCTTGGCTGTGCTTTGATTTAAGCTGAACAATGTTTAGTTATCATGTGGAACCACAGGTATTTATTTATCTTGTAATTCTTGGAAACAATATACAGTTTAAAGTTAGCTCCTAATACAAAATACCCGGCAAGAGACTGCTGTAACTCCACATCTAAGCCAGAGTCTTTTTTCTGCGCAACAATTCCATTGCAGGAGTATTTCACAGTGGTTCAGCTCTCCATTAAGTGGACTAAATGCATTTTCCACATTTGGTTTGTGATGGAGCTGTAGAGATTGCAAGTTCCTTTACATTAAACACAGTGTCTTAGCCCAGGCTTGATTTACAGCCTAGGAAGCTGCTCTCACCGCATTACTGTACCACACTGGCTGCAAAGCCAGGGGCCAAGGCTGGAAAGCCATGATTTAATGAGATCTCATAGACTGCAAACATTCTTTGAAGGACACTTGTGTCTTGGTTTTTCCAATGGTTTTAATTCAACATTAGATATTGATGTTTCCAGGTCAGCTAGCTGAATGTATGCCTGTGAGGAAGACTCTGACTCCTGATCCTCTGCAAAGAGACGTAGGCAGGAGCTCATTCTCCATGTGTGTCTAGGGCACAAGTGCCATATGTGCCCCAGATGGTGTATGTGACCATATCCTGCTCTACCCCAGCAAAAAAGAGAGGAAAAAGCAGGCAGAACCAGTTATAGGATGTGTTTCTGGTCCAAAAGGAAGATGGAATGAGGAGCCAGTCTCTCTCCTGGGTATCAGAAAAGCTGGTTATCTTGAAGGAAATGTTATTTTTGTGCTATTAGGTGCTTGGTAACAGAACCAATTAATATTTGTGGGCCTGATAGGAAATTCAGCTTAAATTCAAGGTCTTCCCCCCCCGCCACACTCCCATGTGCTTTTTATAGGGCTGTTTATCTGTCTCCAGAGGCCAAAAGATGAAGTGGGTTTGGAATGTGACCAGAGAGCACCATGGATGCTTCAGCTCTGCGTCCACTGACCTCCCTGGGATTTATTGTTTCTTTGCCTTTCTGCCTTTCTCAGTCTACACAAGGCTCAGTTGAATTGGGAAGCAGAGCCTGGGAGAGCTGCTCACACAGGGACCTGAGCCAAGGAGATGCCCCAGGGGGGGCTGACAAGTACAACAGGGCACAGGAGCCCTAAATCTTAGATAATCTCTCTTTTCCCCTCTTCCATTCCCTCCACTTTGCATTTTGTTGACTTTTCCTTTTTTTTTTTTTTTTTTTTATTTTTTTTTAGGCCAAGTTTTTCTTGCCTGAATGAAACAGAGAGGAACTGTAAGAGGGAGTGCATTGCTTGTAGCTTGTGTGTTCTATGGTGGGCACCCTATCTTCTGGGGGTTCATATCTTGGCAGTCATCTCTTTGGAGATGATTCTGCTGACCATCTCCTGCCATTGTGGGTGGTCTAGCATCTGTTCAAGAGCCCTGCCTGATACATCCCCATCTTTCTCCAGAAACTAGTCTGGGACATCATCATTACAGCTATTAGCAGCTGATGGAGACTATACTTAGCTCAAGAACAGATGGTGTAATTCTTTCAAAAATGCCAAGGAGATCTGTTCTGCTTTCACATTTTTTGATGATGGAGCGCTACTTCTGTACCACGTAAAGTCAAGTATTTTCCCATGGGAACATTAAGAAGCTGCACTATGACACTATGCTTTAATTAAACAAACCATTCCTGTACAGGATTCTTTAAGTATTCCTATGACCAAGAGGAGTCAAATGTGGGGGGAAAATCTTTTGCTGTTCTACTGCATGGTTTGTGAGTTTGTACTGTGAAACTGGGTGACTTTTATGTTATTATGTAAGCATTTGGATTCATGAGACTTCTGACTGATGTGACCCTGGCACATGCATCTGAAATCTGGGATGCTAGAAATCACAGCATTTTAAGATAAAAGAGAATTTGGAAAGTCAGTATAAAATGTTGTTAGTATCAACATTTTTGTGCTACCACAAGAAGCTAAAATCTAGGGATCTTTGAAATGTTGTATGGTTTAATGATTAGAAAGCATTCCAGAATTTCAGGGAAAATGTCCACCCATTTCAATTCATTGCTGGCTTACCTTTGAAGTTCAAGTAATGAAAACTTTGATGCAGATTTATTTTCTGTTGTAGAAGTTCAAACACTAGGTCAGCTTCTTCTCCAATATCTTCTATGTTCTTGTTAAGGTCAGGAAACTCATAGGGCAAACTGTGAAGGGGATCCATCTGTGCAACTTTTTGTCTGAAGGGGAAAAGACAGGTATGCGGAAGTCAGACCAGATTGTTCTTAAGCTAGGACTGAGTTGCACAGTATTTTAGAGGGCAAGAGATACATTTATAAATAAGCAGAAACATTTAATTGTAATGGCTTATTTAGAAAACCCTTAGTATGAACTGGAAAATTCCAGCATTTAAGTATATATCTGCATGTGTTAGGCATCTATTAAGGACTATTTTGTTCACAGGTCTATTGAAAACAGTGACTTCATAGTCCAGCATCTGTGTGCTGATCAGAAGTGGAACTTGATGTGTAGGGATGGCTGGTGGAGTCTGGGGGAAGACAGTTTCTCAGCCAAGGGATTTTTTCAGGAGCAGCCAAGCCCTTACTGAAGGTAGCCCTGAAAATCCCTGATGCCTGAAAGAGCTTCCAGTGAAAGGACAGGATGTCTCAAAATTTGTTCAGTTTCAGAAATGGCATCTTCAAAGGCTTTGAAGCGCATGTCACAGCTGGGCATTCGTCCTCCTTTATCTTCCAGCTTTGCTGCAAACCTCATTAACCCCTGCACAGTCTGAGCAAGGGCAGCAATTTCAGTGTCCCACTGGTCAAAACAAAGATGACACTGACGGCAGGAGGGAAAGTCCTTCTCAAAGCCGCGGCCGCACTGGTTGCAGAGCCGGCCGGTGACACCAGCACGGCAGTTACATGCGCCGGTGGCTTTGTCACACGTGGGCTGGCGGGTCCCCTCCAGGTTACACTCACATGCTGCAAGAAAGGAACAGCAGGTTACATCTGGTTTTTCCTTTTCTGTGGGATTAATGCATGCAAAAGATGCATTTCAAGATAATAAAAGCAAACCAGTGTTTGAGTTAGAGCAAGGTGGACTGCACAGTAGTGGCTCTTCATCTCTGACTTCCATTTTAACCATTGAAATAACAATATAGATAAGCAATATAAACACTTGTCCACCTCATATACACAAATATATGAAAGGCTGTTTCTCTACATGTATGCCCTGTGAATGTAAAAGCTAAGCATTTATGTTAAGGCAGTTTCTAATCCAACTGTCCCACTTAGTAATACTTACAAATGCAATGTATCTGGGGATTGCCAAAGTAGTTTTCCTCACATTCATTACAGCATCTTCCACTGTAACCTGGCTTACATGGACACTGGCCTGTAACCTGTAAAGACAGGATTTAATAACTTCCAGCAGAGCCATAGGGCTGGATATACATTATTTCAGCTGTACAAGGACTGCAGCAACCCTGCTTGCCCACCGTCTTTGAACACCATGGTTTATACAATACTGGCCCAACTTCCCTGTCTTCCTCCTGAAGGTTCTGAAAACAAAATGCAGTCTGAGAAATGGCTTTACTTTAGTAATGTCAGAGATTTTGTATGATCCAGTCTACTGATGCTCTTTGTGAACTCGTCCTCTGACTGTGATCTGCAAGGATTCTTTTACTTTGCAAAACAGACTAAGTTTTTATTTTTCCTGGATCAAAGTACTCATCTTAACATTTCAACTTCAAACTACATGATACATCAATTGCAACTGAAAACCTCGAGGGTATATTATGCACATTGCCCTAGAAAAATTATTTTGTAGTACAGCAATTAAATTAAACACCAGGGAATTACAACTTTGGTAACTGCTAGTACTTCTTTGAGGTCAAGAACTAAATTTGCTATAAAAAATAATACATCTACTAAATAAACTGGAACAAGCAGAGAGCATATTGAAAGAAAAATGTGCAAACACATCAGCATGAACTTAGGATAAGCTCCTGGTGCTCTGAAGTCAATAGCAAAATTGCTGTTGACTCCACGGGACCACAATTTCACCTCTCTATTCTGAAACGCTGTTTAATTTTTTCTGCATTACAATCCTAAAATGTGCACAGGCATTAAAGATGAGAAAAGGTACTCTAGCAGCCTGATAGATGAGGCATGATTAATGTAATGGCCACAGCTGCTACTTTATGAAAATAAACACTTAAAAAATACTCTCTTAAAAAATGGACTCTTGGGTCCAAGCTTGGATTTTGTTCTTCCCTATATGCATATTTATGAGGCTTTTTTTTTGTATGTGACATCTCTTTACAAAGTATTTCTAAGATCCACTTGACAAAGACACAACAGGCAAAGAGAAATTGCTTACCAGCAAAACCACATTATCAGAACAGCACTTTTGACTTAATGACTCACAGTGTGATTGCACCAACTACAAACTTCCAAAGAATTTTTTTTTTCAGGGAGTATGACAAAAAACCAATCCTCATTTATAAGAGGGTCCCCACTTTGCCATGTCAAAACACCAGAACCCTGGTTCCTGGAAAGCAGAGTAATTTTCTTGCCTGGTTGCACTGGTTGCTTTGGGAGTTTTTTGGATCACAGTCACAGGTCTGACATCCTTTTCCACTAGCAAGGTCCCAGTAGCCAGAGGCACAGTGGTCACATGTGGCACCCAGCACATTGGGTAAGCAAGGACAATCTCCTGTGGCTGGGTCACACAGGCAGGCTGCGTCCCCCCCCGGGCACATGGCAGGGTGAACACCTGCCAGATTGCACGTGCAGCCTGGAAAAAGAAGGACAATTACTACAGCAGACAGTAATACAGACAGCTGATGGACAGTCAGAGCTGGATATAAAGCCCACGCTGTAGGTTTACTTCTAGTGACCTTGAACACGTTTAATCTCATACACATTACCTGTGTTTCTATAATAACTTATATATGGCTTTGAGAAAACTTACTGTGAATGTTCAAGACTTTTAAAACAGGCACAAAAAATGAAGGCTCAGTGAATTTTGAATCATATTAGAATGCAATGTTAAATATGTTGGGTAAGGATAAATTGATTTACAGTAGGCATTATCCAGCGTGTAAATCCCCAGTAAGCCAAGTAAGATAAAAAGCCTTCCTTGTGAAGAGCCAGAAGTTCTTGCTTAACCATTTCTAACAGACATCTTCCAAGAGTGAACAAGGGATGGGCTTGGACTGTATTTTGGAGATTCCCAGAAAAACAGTTTCTTGACTACACTTTTGATTATCTTGGCCACAGAAATTAAATCCTCAATCAGGCACACTTCTGAAAATGATTATTGAGAAAAATTGGGAAGAAGTTTGTGCCTTGCTTTTCCTTACCCTCCTCCCTTTCTGTTCAAAGTGCTGAGTTATTGATGAGCCCTCATGGAATTTATTAAATTGCCTGAACACTCTCACTCTAGCCACTTAATGAAAACAACTGGTAAGGCAGGAAGTTCAGCAAGGGATCATCTGGTTAACTGAGCATTGCTTAGTTGGCATCAGCCAACAACGTGGATAAACAATTATCTTTGATTCCTCTACTTTTGATTCCTTCCTGAATAAGCTGAATGCACATTTCTTTTTCTAACAGTGAGTACGGCCTTCATTTCACAAATGAGTATTCCCTAGGAGTGATATTCAGTATGAGATTTAGTGAGACTTGGATGACAAAGAATTTAATAAATGCCATATTAAGTTATTTGCGTCACTGATATATTTTTATTTGGTAATTAGAAAAATATATTTGTGATTCTTATATTTTGCTCTATTCATCTGCTTTAGTTTTGTTCTCCCTCCAAGGTCTAGCCTCTCCTTATAGCCCATTTTTATAAAAAATTTACTTGGTAGTAAAACACAGTTGCAGTGCTGTTACTTACTTACTTTGACAGTTTTGATTGAGGGCTGAGCCAAAATAACCTGGTTTGCAGAACTGGCAGTTTGCTCCATGGGTGTTGTGTAAACACTTGGTGCATTCCCCGGTGACCCTGTTACAGGACTCTGGGTCTGTCAAATCAATGTTGTTGTTGCAGGGACATGGTGCACAGTCAAGCCCTGGGCTGCTTGGGTTTTTGTAGAACCCACTAGGACACTCGTCACACTGACTGCCTGTCAGAGGAAGGTAAAAATACTGCTGGCTGATGGGAATTCAAGTGAAATGTGTAATTTCCAGTAATACTGTTAAAAGACTCAGACTGTCTTTTCAAATGCACATTTCCAATGGAAAATATCCACGTGTTTGAGACCATTGCCCTTTACTCCTCTGATCAGTTTAAATAAAATCTTCCCCAATGAAACCTAATGGAATGCTACCTCCTCATCCCAAGTTGTTTATACCAAGGAAGTCCTTTCAGTAAGAGCAAATAGGTGTCCCCTCACACAACACCTCCAAACATCTTTTCCCATCAAAGTCCATTCAATGGCAGTAGTCATGGTTAACCATATTTGCAGGATTTTCCTTGGCCCTTCACTTCAACAGCAGCATTGGAGGGTGGGGGGTGCCCAGGAGTTCAGATGAACTCTGTGATGCTCTGTCCTTGCTTGCTGGCATTACAACTATTTCTGCATTTCATCCCAATGCCTGCCCTGATTTGGGTGCTACCTCTGCATCTCAGAAACCTTTCTGTGCAGGCTGGTGTTTCTGGAACCACATCCACTAGTTCATCCTCAGCCAAGGACTCTGTTCCTTCACTGTGCTCCTCAGGACCCAGAGCCTTTCTCAATCTCTGAGAAAGTGAGACCACTGCCACAAGGGTGACCAAGAGTCTTGCTGGAAAGGAGCAGGAGGAATAAAGTCCAAAACTGAGGAGTGCAACGATTTGTGAGGACAGAAGTCCCCTGGGTGAGTACCAACAAGAATAATTTTGGGCCTACAGCAATTACTCAAGCAAAACCACTCCTGACTTATAAAGGAACTTTGCCTAAGAAAAGATGACAGCATTGGTTTAATTTTCAGCAGTGCTTCCCATTAGGCTTTGCTTCCATCACAGGAGATCTTTCTAATGCCCAGGGGAAGGGAAATATCTTCAGCTTTCCCTTCAGGAATTCAAGCTAAGTCAATGAGATCTTATGAAATGAGGAATCAGTTTGCTGCAAAAATATCTGCATTTGAGACAGCCAAGAATAGAAACCTCATTTCTAAAGTGACCATTTGAACCATGAAGCAGTCACTTTAACGCATAATGTCAAAGAGTTTTCTCTACATGGAGAAAGACTTTCTCTGATTAGGAAATCTTATCAGCTTTTTCTGATCCCCTATTCTTTCCCATTTGGGCTTCCAATGCTTCTTCTTTAAAGGTAACGAGCAACTGCAGTTCTCCCCACCTTCCCCACCAGATTAATGTAGTGCCCCTGGAAAGGAGATTTCCAGAGAATGACATCAGAATAATAAATGACTTCACTGTATCCACCTAGGTGAGTCCCTTTTTAAAACACTAACTGCACAATTCCCATTCTTTGTAGTCAGAACTTACCCACGTAATTTCAGTAAACTTGAGTGCTAGCTCTTCTTAGCTGTTTTACTATCATTACCTCACTTGTCATTTCTGAACTTATGACAGGTGGAGGATGATCATTTTTTTCTCTTACATTAATTTTAGTAGTATCAAAACCAGTCCTTATTTTGCTTCATACCTGAATATCCCTCGAGACAGTTACAGACTAGCTGTGCAGACTGGGAGTCCTGGTAACAGGAACGTGCAAAATACCTATTGCTTGTAGGTGCCCCTGGGCACATGCATGGGCGGCAGGGTTCTCCATCTAGAGGGTTTCCGTAATAGCCATCCATGCACCTGCCAAAGCAGTCGACACAAAGCAGGACAAATTGTCAAGTGCTCCATGCAGGTGAATAAATTTATATGTATATATTTAAATTAATATTCCAGGTCATTGTAATGCTATCTCCATCAATTGGTATAGATATATCAAGCTTCAAAGGTGTTCTAAAATGGAAAATCAGAGCTGCATTCTCAAAATCTGGAGTAAAAAGAAAAAGACATATGTTTTCCTTTCAAGGAGTGTTTGTGAAGACTTTCATCTCTGGAACAATTTTAATCTAAATGATGATATGGCATATCACACATGCTCTGCATAGGCAGCTAAAAGCTGCCATGAAAAATTCTGTATATTTGCCTATCAGCACATATATTCATCTCTTTCTGTACAGACACGCAAAGAGTGGTTGGCATGACATTAGAAAATGCTGGCACAGGCAAAAAAAGCAATGATTCATAAAGAGCACTCAGAGAATACTGCATATTTTAGTACAACATATGACTGAGCCATGCTCTGTCTGACATGTTCTGCAAACCTGGGGTAATGGCTCTTTCAAGGTGCTGGTGGCTGTGCTGTTACCTGGACTGGTGGGGGACTTTTGAGGCTCCCTGGAGGCTCAGCCACCCTTCCCATCACCGCTGTTTCCGCATCCCAACCCCCCGTGGTCCTGCAGCTGCGGTAACAGCAACACAGTGGCTTCTGAAGCATCCTCAGTCTTTGATCTGCTTTACTATGGCAAATGGGAACACAGTTCTGCATATGTATACAGGCAAGGCTAAAAGACTTGGCTATCTGATTATCCTCCCCCAGGGGTCTGGAGATCCTGCAGAGCCACAGGGCAACAAGTTTCAGTCTGCCATTTTTAATCTGTTTGCCATCTGCAAGTACAACAGCCAAAGACTGTATTGTCTAAAAGCACCGCAGGGAAAGCTCAACAGGTTTCATGGGGAAATCCTCTTAAAAGTGAATGACAAGGTACAATCCAGCCAAACTAAACTAAACAAACTTAATTTTGATGTCCATGTTGAACTGTGATACTGCTGCCAGTGTACAGAGGAAAAAAGAGAAGCAGTGTTCTGAACGGAGCTGGAACACGTGGGTAAAGTCATTTGCTGGTGATACGGAACTAATACGACCAGCAAACAGGGCATGTTTACTTATGCTCCTTAGAGGTAATTGCAGGTATTAAAATGAGTATTTTATGAATTTTTATTATGAATATTAATTACAAATTTAATGAATTTTAAACTTTAAAGCTGGCAATTTGAAAGCTGGCAGGAGTCAGTTTATCCCACATGCAGCGCTTTGTGCGTGTCTCCAAGCATATGGCGTCATGGCCTCCATGTCTCAAATGCCTTCTTGCAGGGAGCTTGCTGCAATGCTGGGTGCGTGCCCTGCCTGCAGTTCACCCACAGTCATTGCATGCACACTCCCACATTCATTTGCCAAAGAAATAGGTACCTGACATTCAGCAGCCAGGCCCAGTTTCATCCTGGTTTGGGTACGTGTTTCCTGTTAAGGTCACCGATGCATTTGTAGACCCCTACCTACACATTTTGGAGAGGCATTTTGGAGAGCACCAGTGTCTGGGGGAGCTTTGCCCATCAACTGACCTTTCACAGTGGCTTCCAGCTGTAAACCCACGGCAGTTGAGGCACACTCCGGTCAGAGGGTCGCACAGCTCCGCGTGGCCATTACAAGGGCAAGGACGGCAGTGGGGGAATCCAAAATACCCAGGCAGGCAGCGGCTGCAGCGCTGGCCATCCACCTCCCGGCGGCAGGAGCACTGCCCCGTCACCTGGTCACACAGCGTGCTCAGCGAGCCTTGCGGGTGGCACTCGCATGCTGGAAAACACCGAAAGCAAGGCTGTGTCCTTACAGTATTCCTGCCAAGCCATCTCATCGCTGATGCTGCTCAAAGGCAGCCAGGCAGCAGGGGTGGAAAATTTGTAATTTGTGGAAACATTTTTTATATTGCTTCACACATAATCTGGGATTCAAAGCCCTAGAAATTGGGGTATGCATGAAGAGCCAGCTAGTGGTACTGGAAGTGATGCTGGCTGCCAAGCACTCACCGTAGCAGCCATGGAAGCCGAAGCCGTAGCTGCCTGCAGAGCAGGTGTCACAGCAGCGTCCCACGACGTTGGCTTTGCACTGACACTGGCCCCCCAGTGTACTACAGTTGGTATTCAGTGACCCTTGGGCATTGCACTTACATGCTGGCAAGGGGAAAGAAAATCAAAACAGGTTTGGTTGTCAAGGAGTGTTACTGCTCTCATCAGCTTGCAGGTTTCACACTTTAAAATAGATAGGAAAGAGCTTGATTATTCTTATCAGGGGTTCACTAACCTGATGATGGCCATGGTTTAGATCATTTGATGGTGTAGCATCAATGGCGACGGTATATCAGACACCAGAACACGTCTTGGTGTTGCAGTTGCCACATTCAAGGCACTGCCTTCAGCATGCATTTGCGGTAGGACAAAATGGGAGTAGCAAAGTGTAGATCCAAATGGAGATATCCTGAAGTCTAGAAAGGTTTGCTATAAATCTGCATCTCGCTGGAGCACGGGACATAACCTGCAAGCTGTCCTTAGTCTGTATCTGTGTACTGTTTGTTTCTTTCTGGACACCTTGGACTAACTTTTTGAGTGAAGATGCTCTGCTAACTCATAGAGGATGTTTGCCCAGAATGCTCTGGAAAGCACTAAAAAACCAAAGTGCTGCATTTCACTGGGAGAATCTCATCACTTCAGGAATCGGGCTAATGGGGAGTTAGCACAGCCCAAGCCTAAATGAGGGGTTCACTGGTTGCACAGCCATGACCTCATCACCTGATATTAGAGTGAGGTATCAATCCTTCTAAAAATCACCCAATCCAGGTAGATTCTATCTCTTTGGAAGCATTGCTACAAGGCTTCCTGAAAGGAGCAGGACACCAAAGTTGTCCAGAAAGGTCCCTCCTGTTACTGGAAGTGCAGAGAAGCTCCATTTCTCTGGGCCAAACACCTGGCAAATTCCCTGAGCCACTGAGCTCAGCTAATCTTTCCATGGTGGGTCCAGGAGGCTGCCTAGGAACTTCAAATCCCACCTGCTAGTGCCTTCTTGCTGGAACATCATCAAGGTTTTCTTGGTGAATCTCTTCCAGTATATCAACTAATGTGCCATCACGCCTGGAATCTTACCAAGGCATCCAGCTGGCCTACATCATCTAGAGAGAGGGCTTAGAAACTTCTCTGTCATTTTACAGCATCCAGAAAAGTAGGAAAGTTACTCCCTTGGCCATATGGTAAAAGGCATCTGATTCAAATGCTCTTCAGAAGACAGAAAATCAGTGCCATGGTCCCTGTCATGCTGCTCCACGAAGCTCCTCAGGAGTGATGAACTCCAAGATTCATGCCACCAAGAGGTGTTTGCAGCACACACAGGATTCAGTGGGATGTACCCTGCACATCCATGGATACCACATGCTGACCAGCTTCACTTCTACTGCAGGCTGAGAGCTCTACAGTCAACATATCCTACAAACTCCAGGGAAAATCAGCAACTGCCCAGCAGAGCTGCCTGTGCAGGCTGGTCCTTACCGACAGCGCCGTTGTGAATTCGGGCTGACAAGCTCACTATGAGCCGTGCGCACACTTCGGGCAGGACATGAGGCCCAACTTCAGATGCAATTTCAATACAGTGATACTTCTGGTACTCATCTAAATCCTTTTCGCTGCATAAGTTCTCCACAGAGCCGATTCTGGGAATAAGTCCAAGCTTTGTCATTAAGAGAGAAAAGAAAATATTTTTGCTTAGATATATTGAAAACCAGAATTTCCCACATTCTCTTAATGTGCTTTCCATTGCAACAACAGAGGCCTGGAGCACTGGGTTTCCAAATCTGCAGCTGTGCCATTCTGTCATCTAAATTCACATTTACTCTGAAAGTCTAGACATTCCCCGAGTTCTTCAAATAAGAGAGACTGTATTTAAAAAAATAAAATTATAATAAGACCTCAGATATATGCTCAGAACTGGTCTTGCTGTGCTGGCTCAGTGACTCCAAAAGCAGCATCTGGCCAAAATTTTTACTTGTATTATTACGATAGAGAAAAATCAGCTGACGGTTCTATGTCCAAGTATAGCCAGCCCTTGCCAGGTCCAGCTCTACAGCAATAATTAGAAAAATAGACTTAAAAATATTTTTCTCAAGAGAAGGACCTAAAACTAACACGCAGTTCCTGACTTGATGGAAACTTGGGAAATATCTGGACCTGATTCCCAGAAAGTACATGACTAATTTTACTTATCCACTGTAATCTTTAATAATACCCATGATCACCACAAATTAGAGATATTTTTAAAAACCAAGTGATGAGGAGCTGCACAAATTTATATCCATAGCCACAGCATCTTGTCAGCATATATGGACTGTGTTCATAATAAATGAGCAACAGATAGACGTACATACTCTGACTGTCAACATATGCAACAAGTATGGCTTGATGTATTGCTCCATGACAATTAAACCAGATACAATTCTGCCTTTCCATACAAAAATATGCAAACAGTGCCAAAGGAGATAAGCAGAACCTGAATTTCTATTAAAACACACTATAAATTATTTTAAAATACTTCTAAATAGTCTGTAAAAAAAACCCACTGTGTATAAATACAACCTCAAGGGACTTGTGACAGAACTACTCACTGAGTCAATCAAGATGAATGATTTTGCCTCTTTGTCAGAGGCAGAGAGCTGAGAAAAATACACATCCACGAAATACTCCATTCCCGGCTCCAGGCAGACTGGAGTTTGCAGAATTGCAATCCTGTTTTGCAGAAATGAAGCACAGTTATAGCCAGAAGTCAGGACAAGGCAAGTTTACTGGATGTTGTGAGCTCTCCCTTCCCTCTGTGCCTGCAAACTAATGCCTGCAGCCTGGAGCAAGCCCTGCTGCTGTGAGGAGCACGCAGCCCCATTATTGCAGGCTTTGGGAAAGCTGCAGGACTTCTGCTGGATAATTCACCACGCACAATTTAAACCTGGGGAGATTAAACTGAAAATGGCAGGTTTTACTAATTCAAGCAAAGGGGTTTGCAACTCACTGTTCATATTCATCCTTTCCTGTCCCTCTTTAATCAAGACATTAGTCACGTCCTCTTAACTTCTCTCTATTCTTTACACAGGTCCAAGCTGAAAAGCTGGTTTTGAAAATAGGCTAGGACAGTGACTTTAAGTCAGTATTTTGTTTCTATACTGAAGTAGCTGCAGTTGGATCTTCACCAGAACAACAACCAACCCCAGCTGGATCTCAGGCTGCTCTCCTGGGTTTGGCAGACCTTTGCCAGACTAAGGACTGGGGCATCAGACTCTTCCTTAGAGCCTACATAGTATTGTGGTGTGCCAGCAACAGAAAAAGCCACACATGTTTCTGATATTCCCACTCTCCCACACGTGTTGCTCTGCAATGCTTCAGTAAACAATTTGTACACAGAAGATCTACAGGCAAAAGGACAGGAACAGTCAGACCTCTTTGTAGCTGGGAGAGGTAGCTCGTGTGGCTCCTGTGAAAGGACCTTGTTTTTGCAGTGTTGACCTGACAAGATACCAGCAGGCTGGATGGCAACACTTGCAAGCCAGTCTTCCAAGAACTATAAACAAAAAACAAAAATTATGGTAATATTTTGTATCTGAAAAACCTGCTTTCTCTTTGCAAGGGTTAATGAAAGCCATCTTAATGATTGCACACTGCAGTGACAAAACAGATTTTATTCTTTACAGCACTGAAAAACAATGTCACTTGTGAAAAATTCATTGTATTTGCAATGGCTAATGAAAAGCAGAGACGGAAATGGGACCTCAGCTGGTTCAAATGGAAACAGCTCTGTTAGAGTCACTGGAGTTGTTTCTTTTCTTAGCACAGTGTTATTCTGGAGATATCCTTCATTAGCTGCCTTCTCACACATCTAATAAGAAACAATAAACATAAAAGACTTTGTAATGAATGTGTTTAAAACTCAACTCTTCAATCCTTAGTCAGAAAAAGCTACCTCAAACCAGCCCACTGAAAAATTGTTCCCATGTTTTAAGAAACTGGGAGATTTTTTTGCCTCAGAGTGACTGTCAGAGAACAGAATACAATAAACAGCAGGAAAATCTTGAGTTGTGGGACTGTCCCAGAGAATTGCAAAAAACCAAGGCATATACAAAAGTTGGTACCAATAAAACACTTGCTTGTGTTTTTGAAGACATGGGTGAGGACCTGAGTTTCACCAGATTTGGATTAACGGATTTCCCTAGACATGTCTTCATCACTGAGAAATCTTCTCCAGGCAAAAAATAGTAATTTGGCTATTTTCCTACAGTTTTCACACATCTCAGAGTCCAGCTGGAACAACTGGGAAGCTGGATGCCTGCAAAAGGCCTGGATAAATATCTACGCAGATCACTCCTGCCTGTGCCCATTTTACTGCCCAAAAAATCCCAGCTAGCAATACAGAATGCTTATCTAAAAGGAACTGCATTTTTCATGTGTTTGATTTGTGAGTGAAAGTATAGTCCAAGTAAAGGTGCCAAAAGAGAAACATTTAGAAGATGAAATCTTGGCTGATGCTTAGAAAACACCTGTAGTGCTGATTTTTTGTATTTGAGTGGAAAGTGTTAAGGGGGTCAGTGGAGGGCATATTACTTGGTTGGCAAGGCAACTTGTTACTGGGTGAAAAGGCAAGCAATTTTAATTCTAAATATAAAGAATAGGACAAGTTGCTCATCCTATTATTGACAAAATAGACCCTGCATCTATCACATCACAAGACATGCAAGACATCACAGGTACCTCAGGCTCATAACGAATTGTGATATCAAAGTCCATAGCAAAAGGAACATTGTTGATGGCAAATCTCAGCCCAGCTCTGCTGGGAACACGGGCGAAGCCATGTCCTGTCCACGTGACAGCCCGACCAGCGCTGGGCTGCCGGAACACCACTGCTGAAACCGAGTCCTGTCCAAACTGCATCACACCCTGCAAAGACACATTGACATTTCCAACACACAGAGTCAAATTACAAAAAAAAAACCTCAGAAAAAAGAAAGGAAATATTTTTGCCACGTTGTTTACTTCTTTTAGCCATCGGTCTCATTTTCTGAACAAGCTCGAAATCAACAATCTAAGAACTCTCCCAAAGATAGGATGTTTAGGGTCCCACGTAAAGAAAAGCTTCCCACAATTTTGCAGCAACAGCAATAAGAGGGACTAGAATAATCCACTCACCTCTGAATATTTGGCATCTCCAAACATTCATGTTGCAAACCTTAAACAGAGTAAGCCTGATTTCATACATGGCTGGACATTTCATTATAGGCTGGATACATAAATATCAGTACTTAAAATTGCTGCATTTAAGTGCAGGAGGTACCATGCTAATGTCTTGGTCAACTTGTTGGAAATACTTTGCAACCAAAAAAAAAAAGAAAACCACCCAAAAAACCCCCCCAAAAACTTTACCTTTCATAAGGACTTTTTTCTTCCAAAAATTCATGGAACCTGAGTCTACAGTGGCACTGGACATAGCAGAACAAACCTGTCCGTGTGAATAATAAAATGTCCAACCCAACTGTGTACCAAAAGAATTGATTTAATTTGTGTCAGGATTGTAATGTCTGTGAATCCCGTGTGCTCAGGCATTTCCTTGCCCTTTGTTACAAAATAAAATTTTATTATTTGGCGTAAACTTAAGGAACTACTCAAGTACTAATTTACCTGTTCCAGCCCAGATTTTCTTACAGTTCGTTTTTTGTTCCTGTTTAACACAATATGTCCATTTTCAATCATGAACTCATAGCCTTTCTTCTGGAAATAGATGTCACACCTTGGAAGAGTGCTTGGCTGAACCTATGAAGCAAAAAAAAGGAGCAGCACTGTCTCAACAACACTGAAGGTTGGTAAGCAACTAAATGAAAATCCACATTCTTAAAACAAGCTCTGTTCTCTGCTGGGCGAAACTGTAAACTATGGCCCAGCAGCTACTGGAAACCTTTCTCCCTCACTCCCTTAAAATTAACTTGCACTTTTCCCTCGTAAGCTATGTCCCAGACATCTGTTTTCCATTTAATTATTGGACTGTAGGATGATTACTGGTTGTGATTATAGCTAAATATTTGTGGATGTGATCTGCAAATAAACATTTTTTAATTATTTCTTATCTACAGTTTCTCTATAACATGCCAGAGAAAAAATATTAGTAAGAGCATAGACAGAGGAAGGGATGCATTCCAGGCTTGCACTCAGCATGGGGAACAACTACCCCCATGTTGAAGGGGGGAAAAAAAAGTAATTAATTTTTCTAAAAGCATTACAGATGGATGCCAAATTCTTGAGGAAATTGGGCTACAATCAATGCCTTTATATAAGGCAGCAGGAATTAGTCCAGTGGAGCAGAGAGTAATTTGATTCTTCCCTTGTTGGAGATTCCCAGAAATAAAACATTTCATGAGAGCTATTGGCAACTCAAACAGTTTCCTCTAATTTAAATAATTAAATTAATTTCTCTAATTCATGCTAGACCAGCCTGCACTTAAGAAGCAGCAAGGGTAGCTTTGTAGGTCATACCATGCTAGATTGACTGTCACTTTTTAACAGACACAGCTATGGGATAGTCATGTCCATGGAAAATAAAGACAAACTGAAGATGGTCAAGGACTTGCTTTGCATTTTCCTGCTAAAGAGCTGCTCCAGCTGCTCCCCAAGCAAGGGCTCTTCTCCTCAGCCTCAACTCCTGTGTCACCACCACGATGATCCCCTCTCAGTACAACACCTGAAAAGCCAAATACCTACCAAGGGTGCAGAGCCAGAAAGGGGCTTTGCATGCTCAGCTTCATAAATATAATAATCCAGGGGTAAAAAGAAGTATCCTGGAGCTGGCTCGTTGCACTGGCGGCTCACAATGTTGGGCAGACACTCGCACTGACCATCCTTTGGTGAGCACCTATGGGAGGTGTTGGTAAGGGAGGACATCAGTGTGGCACAGCTGGGTCATCACAGCATGAGGACAGCTCAGACCCACCCTGGTACCACCTTTGCTTTGTTTCTCCCACTGATGGATTGCCTCCATTACTAAACTTCCTATCACCCACCTTCTCTGTTTCTGATGCTGGCTTTGTTCAATGCTACTTTTCCATGACTTCAGAGTCCATGACCTGCTTTGTGTTTGTCAGATCTGAAGCACTGATCCTTTTGTTTCCTGAGAATCTGTTACTGTCTATTCCTGTATAATTTATCTTTTTCTATAAGAATCACTATATCACAATTCTTAATAATCTGTCACCCACAATTATGGAGACAGGACATGAGATCAGAAGGACCTTTGATGTGATATGGAATGTTTTTGTATACTTACACTCGTATTTAACACACCAGGTGATTTACCTGCTCACAGGGAGCTGCTCTACAGCATGGGACTGTGTGCTGCTATATCTGAAGTCTAACAGCAGTAGGGAAGACCCCTGTCCAACAGATTTCTGAAGGAGCCCAACTGAAACCAATGTTGCTTCTAAAATTATACATTTTAAATAGGAGCCAGAAAAAAAAACTCTAGCATTTAAGGTAGATGTAGGAAGCTAAGTTAAAAACGACACCTCTAACTTACTTCTAATTTCTAATAATATTAGGGCCTCTGGCTCTCTTGAGGCATACATTTTGTATTTTATATTAAACACATCTTGGCTCAACCTGATTCAAAGTGGGCTTCAAAGGAAATAGTTAAATCCCCTTATCACAAATAAATTTCCAAGATCTCCACCTGACTTTACACTGTTTGTAAATGATGAAATTCCATCTACATTCTATTTTCCCATCTGTACTGTGACTGTATTAACCTAACCAGAAAATCTAGCCTAAGAGTTTATAAAAATTAAAACCTCAAGAAAGAACTTGAGGAACTTTAACTTACAAGTTGTTCTGGGATCCACCAATATCACAGTCACATGGAGAACAGCCATACAAGCTGTTGCCAAGACCCCAGTATCCTACCTGGTATAAAAAGAAAGATTCTTTTATGGCAAATATTTAAGTATGCAAAGCAAACCAAAACTCGTTCTGCTGGATGAACAATGCTCTGGAGTACTACCATGCTTGGCCATGGGAGATTGCTTCTCTTACCAGGTAGCAGGGGTGCTCAGCCACTGCAAGAGCCAGATATTTACCCATTTGTGCAAGCAAATTGCTCTGTAAACAGCAAAGATGGACCAGGGACATAAATTTGCATTTCCTTTCCTTCCTGGGAGTGATCCTCCCGCTGAAATTTGCTTGCACAAATGTTTGGGAGCAGTGAAAGAGAAGCAGATGTGTCAATGCAAAATGGGAGCATACAGCTGTAAAATTATTTTGAATTTTGACTAATTGTTTACTTTTCTGGCAATGAAAAGGTGTGAGATGGGTGAGGAGACTTCCAAAACCATATGCAGAAGCAAAACTAAAAACTGAGTACATACAAGGCATTTTTCACAGCGTTGCCCTGTGGTGAACCTCTGGCAGACACACTCTCCTGTGGCAGGATCACAGATGGAGAAGGGCAAACTGCCCAAGGGATCACAGTTGCAGGCTGCAGGGACAGAAAAGTGCGGTTACCTCTGCAGGCCCCAGTGACAGCAGCAGGACTGGCATTTACGTTAGATGTGGCATCAGCACGACAGGCAGTCTCCACCCTCCACACGGACACTCTGCAGATTAACGTGCTCTGGCACCCTCCAGCCCTCAGACTGCCCTTGAAAAATGGACAATTTCCTCAGTGGCTCCCTCTCTGGGGAGAGCAGAGGCACTGGCAGAAGTCCTCTGCAGTGGTTTGCCGTGTGCTGGGTGCTAATCTGCACTACAGTCCTTGTGTGTGGCTGAGTACCTGGTGTGGGCATAACGTGCTCACAAACCCACAGTGCACCTGGGCAGGAGTGGGATGTGTTTTTCAGCAAGCCTCTCTCAGAGCAATGGTTGGCTGGAAGTTTTCTTGGCAAGGCAGCAGCTCCTGTCATCTCAATCTCCCTTTTCAATTAAATTGCATAATTAATAACCCTTCTATTAACAACAGCCTGATCTGTTATATTATACTATGCATTATGAAAGTGATTTTGCATTGTTTCAGTCTTGGATGCTGTGCCAGAAACCTTGAATTACACTGATATTAAATTACAGTAGGCAACTGGGTATTTTGTAACTCAATAGAGCATGCAATAGTGTGTGGATCTGTGCATTCAGCTACCTCCATGCCTTAAAAATGCTTTGGAAAGAAGACTGGAAGAGGTGGTTTACGTACGCTGGCAGCCCAGGGGGTCGCTGCTGCTCAGCCCGTAGTAGTTTGCCCTGCACTTGTCACAGCGAGCGCCCTCCACATTCTCCTTGCAGGGGCACCGGCCCGCGACTGTCCCCAGCGTGGGATCCGTGTGGCTCTCGCACGCACCGTCGTGCAAGGTACCCTCGGGGTCACAGTTGCATGCTACAGGCAGGGTCAAGGAGACACATTAAAAAAGCACATGTAGATGTAAGCATGAAAATGCAATTACAGAGCTGCTGGTAATCTGCCCTTGGCTCCTTAAGGACTTTTCATGTCAATCAATCACTACAATTAAATTACACTCAGAGCATTTTCTCCATCCTATGTTAATAATGAATTCAGGTCATCTTTCAGAAGAGCTTTCATGTCTGAAAGACTATTTTTCTTGCATATAGCAGGTATCTAGCAAAAGTTATTTACTTCTCCCATCATTTTGCACCCTCTTCTGTAATCCCTGAAGGTCACGGAAGCAATATCATTACTGATATTCATATTTATATTGACATTGTTCAAGAAAGATGATAGCTCTGCTGGATTTCTAAACTCAGTTTAGCAAGGAGTTGGAATATGCAGCTCTTTTTACAAGGCTGGTTCGAGGATACTGTTATGTAGATACTTCGTAAGGCAGTTTGGATGTTATATGTTTGGTAACATTTTTAGAACCATGTGGACATGGGGATGGCCACAGGGCTCAGAGCAAAGAGAACCAGAACAACCCTGTTTTGAGTTGTTCTTACAGAAGTTAAAAAGGGAAGCTTACGGAGGCATGCCTGAGGATCTGAGATGACTTTGAATGGATCCTGGTAAAAGAATCGTTTGCACTTGTCACAGTGTTGCCCAGTGGTGTTGTCCTGACAGTCCTCACAAACACCACCACTGATCCCGCCGCTGGCCTGGTACACGGCCATGTCAAAGTGGCATCTGCTGGAGTGGCTGTTGCAGTTACAACCTGAAACCAAAACAAACACCAGGATATTTCACACCATGTGAATATTATGGTCTGGCTACCATTGCTGTCTACACTTAACACAGAGTAACTCGTTACTTGCATGATTTCAGTGCCCAGCAAGATTATTCCCAGGCCTTGTATGTTACAACTGGGGGAAAACATTGGAGTCTTAGGACAGAACTGTGTCCTAAACTTGGAAATGCAGGTGAGTGTGCCTGATAGGCAGTGGGGAACACTGCTCTGCTGAAGAAAGCTCTAGCTGAATATTTGTTACGGACCCTAATACGTTATTCCTGTGTATACTACATTACTCATTATTGTGGAAATAAATAACTTAGCCTTGTCTAAATTCTTTCACTCACATGAAAAACACTGTGCAAACCAATGAATGATCCTTTTTGCATTAACTACTTTTTCCTCTCCTTTTTGGTTTTTTTCTCTGTATGAAGAATAAGAACATGAAACAGCTCTTCCTCTTGTAGGATAACATAGCATCTATGGATGCAGGAAACTGTTTTTCTGGATGAAGCATGAAAAAGTCTCCCTCTCAGAAACCTGGCTATCCCATTATGAATTGGACTAAGATTGTGCTACAG
>VXAZ01001116.1:2085499-2107024 GCA_013399875.1 Gymnorhina tibicen | reverse complement strand
GGGGAGGGGAGGGGAGGTCTGCTCAAGGTATGTCAGCAAGATCAGGAAAATTTGAAGCTCTTTGGCTCCCTCAGCTGACATAATTTTAATTATTTGAGTAAAAGATCTGGAGAATACCTGCAAACTTTAAGCAAATAGTTTTAAAGCCACTGAACAACATTTAGAAAAAAATACTTATAGAGAATCAAAGAAGACTTCAACATTTTAGAGTCTCTCTCTCTCCGTACATGACTTCATATTGAGATACACATTTTCCAGGAGAAAAAACTCATGTTCCCATAGGGAAAGAATTTGCAATCACATTCCCGGAATTTTTAATAATCCATTTTTCATGGGTTAGCTTTGCATTATCAACTATTCTTTGTGCCAATGCCTCCTCTCCTGCTGCAGAACCCCCAGGCCCAGCTGGAGTGTGGAATGCACCCAACAAGTGGCCATTCCAGTCTGCACATGCCATAGGCTACTTCCTGCATTACATTTGCACCATTACAGCTCTGGTATTTTGCTGCTATTATCAACATGTCTTGCCCCAGTTGCTTTTGAAACACCACAGTAGTGCCAACAAAGACAGCTTCTGTGCATTCCAACCCAGGGTTTAAAAGAAGAGTCTGCATTGAAATATTTAACAACTAGCAGTTGTAAATGGTCAATCCAAAGATTATCAGAGACCTTCCTTCCGCTCCCTCCCTCCATCTCTTCCTTCTCACAAAACACCAGTAGGGACTGCCCTTTCTGGAGACAGCATTAACGACGCACCATCCCAGAGTGATGGAAAACATCTCCCCGCAGGTTCTGCACGGAATCACAGTGGCTGGCATGGCCATTGCAAAAGCAGCTGCCCCGCACAACCATCTCATAGATGGCATAGTAGTACTTCTCAAGGGGATCACTGTGCCTCCTCCCAAGCAGAGCATCACCAAGGGTGTGGAGTTTAGTAAAATTGATCCTTAGGTTTGTCAGTGTAATGAGCTCTGGAAGGAAAGAAGAGAGATCAAGAGCCTGAGTTTAGTCTAAAATGACCAGTACGAAATTTTCAGCTTGAATCAGTCATCCAAGAATTTTCCCATAGTGAAGAAATAACGAAAATGATCCAATATTGGCCAAGACCAGTAATGCCTACAGTGCCAGGGCAAGGACCCACTCCTGGCACACTGCTGCATAAGTGTTAGCATCCTGCTTGGTATGGCTCTGCATTTTCCCAGCCACTGCCTTTATGGGTTCGTGTGTACCTCTGGGACTGCTCTCAAAAAGCAGTATGGATTGGGCCACATGGATGAGGCTCTGCAGAGCTTTGTCATTTGCCCCCAGGACTACAGAACAAGACTGGCCCATTTAATTTATTAATACAATGTCTCCCTAAGATCTTTAGGTACCTAATATTCAACATCATTGACTTACACCGGCTGAGCTGTTGACTCTTTCAGTGTACAAAACAAACAATACCCACAAAGTATCTCTGGAGAAAACCTGTAGTGTCCATACCTTGGATATATGGCACATATGGATTTTCTATTTCAAAGCTGGGATCCAAAGCTTTTAAAACAACCTGCAAAACAAATCAATAAAGCTCTAGAGATAGGATGAGCAGCCACCAAAGGGATCAAAGGACAGGCCTCTGTCTGCCTTTAGCAGACACAGACGAGACCATCTTCAGCTCCACATATGATCTGAACTCATACAAACAGACACTTGACAGTACCTCGCCTTCAGTGGAGGGCTCGATATCTGAATATCTGGAATCACAAACAACATCTCCAACACTTTTTGCTGGACCAGAAGAGATGTTGGGAAAAGAAGCTGCACAATCATGTGCAAAATATCTAAACACTTTCCAGGTCTGACCAAAGTCGGTAGAGCGCTCAACCAGCATTGCTGCAGGCCGAAATGTCTGCAAGAAAAATTTAAAGAATTCCTTAAGAAGGCATTAATAAGACACCTCAGGGGTTGCTATGTTGATATTCCTCTTTGGAGGATGCTAAAATTTTGTGTTTGAGAGCTTATAGGCTCATTACAGGTCCTGTGATAGTTACATGGTTCTCTGAAAAAGCTCATTAGAACCTCTCTCTAGCAAAAGGGAAGGGTAACAATTCATATAGATACAAGATTACTTTCTTAGTAAGGAAGTTTACCATAACAATATAGGAATTTTGTACAAAAAAAATTGTAATCATCTGGATCATAATAGATATCCATGAGCTGAACTAAATTGAAAGAGCAACTGCAGTTCAGATATGTCTTAATTTTTAGGGTTTAGTTTTGCTACGTATTTTTTCAGCTTTAATTCTTGGATTTGTAGAAAATAGGACCAGAAGGCACATGAATAGGAAACTATTCAGTCTATCCTCCTCCCCTAAGGCAGGATCAACTATAATTTAACCATACCTGACAGGTGTTTATCTAACCTGTTCTTACAAACCTCTAAAGATGGAGCTTTCATTGCTTCTCTAAGCAATTTATTCCTGTGGTTAAGTAATTAGTGTATAACATTACATAAAAGCTCTGGTAAAAGATGTACCTTAAAGGTCAGGATAAGATGGCTGAACTGGAATAAAGTTTCTAGGTCCAATCTAATGCTGACATGGTCAATGCCTGAAAAGAGAATGAAAATGAAGTGCACAATGCGTACATTGAAGGGGTTGC
This sequence comes from Gymnorhina tibicen, assembly GCA_013399875.1. Classification (NCBI taxonomy): domain Eukaryota; kingdom Metazoa; phylum Chordata; class Aves; order Passeriformes; family Artamidae; genus Gymnorhina; species Gymnorhina tibicen. The sequence continues at coordinate 2,104,384 of VXAZ01001116.1, read as the reverse complement.
TGAGACAGTTTTCCCATGGGGGATTTAAAGATGCCTTTTCCAGCAGAGCAGCTAGACCCTCTAGGGCATCCCCTGTGCACAATCCTGTGCAGCTGGATCGCTCTCTCTGGGGCAATACGATGTGCTGCCTTCCTGGCACTGTCACCAGCAATGGTGCATGTCACTGAGACTGCAGGAGGTGGCTGAAGGTCCTGCTCACGTAATTCAGACTGTAAATGATGGTCATGGTAGGGTTCTGGGTTTGTGTGTTTCCATATCTGGTTAAGTTTATTTTTTAAAATCCATTCAAATTCATTTACTTATCTCTAAGAAAGAAGAAGAGAACTAATAAAAATGAGGTGTTTTCTTCATGCTAAACAGAACTGTTAAACCCTTCTATACTGCCAGATGTGAAATTTGTCATGAGCAGAGCTACTGCACCAGGCATCTTCCAAAACTGCAACAAATATGGAAGAAAACTCCACAAGTCACACATTCTCTGTAGAGACTTGCAGAAGCTCAGCCAATATCCCCATTTTTCACATCTGCATGCACCATGCCAGGATTCCTGCCGACTAGGCTGTGCATGAGACTTCATCCCAGAAGAAAGATAGGGAGAATAAGGAAAGCTCCTCTCACAGCTGGCCCACAGCTTTATTGGCAATGGTGTCCAAAGCTGGTGACAGATCCTTGCTAGACTCCATGAAAAACAAGGCTTATGGATTTTCCGTTGGATACTCAAAATAGGGTTAACATATTATCTCACTTTTCTATACCTTAATTTCCAACCAGTCAAATGTTTCTTACATAATCATTGTATGTAAGATAAAACAGAGTAAATGTTATTCCTCCTAGCGTGTCTTCCTGGAGAAGCTGTAAGGATACTATCTTCATCAATGCTGGGATTGCACACATTCTCAGCAAGTTGCAGAGGACAAGCTTAGTGGTACAGTTGACACATGAAGGATCAGTGACCATCCAGAGGGACCTGGAAAAGCTCAAGATGTGGGCCCATGGGAGTCTGATGAGATTTGTCAAGGCCAAGTGCAAGGTGCTGCACCTGGGTTAGGACAACCTCAGTGTCAATACAAGCTGGGGGATGAACAGATCAAGAACAGCCCTGCAGAAAAGGAACTTTGGAGTGTCAGAATAAGGGAGCCAGGCTTTATTTACTTTTTCCAAAACTATTAGTGCTTTAAAATAAATTTTTTAATGGATATTTGTGTTTTACACACTGTCTTTACATTACATCTGTAGGCAAATGTATCTTTTGCCCCAAATGATGATTACCTGACAGGCAGACACCCTGTGGAAAATACATGGCCTCCGTGTATAACCCAGCATTGCCACAGGTCCTCTGGCCAGATCTTGGAGGTGCTGAGCTTAAAACTTGTCCATAGAAAAATAGAATTTCTGAAATCCTATATTGCTACACACAAATGGGTTTAAATCACTCAGCATTACCAAATCAAAGAAACAAAAGCGGTTTTGTTTCATCTCTTCATGAAGGCAACTTTGTGAAATCCAGTTACATAAAGAAATCTCACAGTAACATCTTGCAGTAATATTTTCTCTAAGAAACTTACCATTTTCTGACTGCCACCACTTCTTTTTCCTTTCGGGCTCAAATGTTGTGATAACATTTTCAACCATGTGACTATTGTGCTGGGTATAGGGATTATATGGGTATCTGGAATCACAGAGAAAGCACTTCTCCTCAGCCTAGAAAACAAAATGAGCAGAATAAAAGCTTAATTTGGTTTCTTCACTAAAAATCAGGTGGATGTACATATATTTATGCCATTGCAAGACTTGAACCTGTCTAGTTGCTTTAGGTGCCTCTGCTTTTAATCACTCAGGCTTTTCGTATACAAGCCCAAGAAAATCATCATATGCACAAAGCATGCACATGGTAGGTGTTGGCCATGGTCTGCCCCAGGTACTTTATAAAAATTACACTTTTTCAGTTGTGGAGAAGGGACCTCAGTAAGGCCAGGTACAAGGTAAGTAGTTGGTTTGGGCTGACACCACCACCCTGACCACTGTCAGCGTCTTTTGAAGCATAGGGAAACTGGAAAAATTTAAAACCATTGCAAAGGAGGAAAATTAGGCTATTAATAGGAAAAAAGGGTCTTGTTTGAAAGGGTTACAAGCAGAAGATGAAGGTAGTAATGATTAACCGATATCTCAGTTCTGAATGAGAGGCTTTGATAGTGAGGGCCAGGAGCTCCCATTTAAGGTGACAAGACGGGGATTGAGTGGGAGACCAAGAAGTGGTGACAAGGTTACCATGCTGGGCTGGGAGATAACCCATGCTGAGCCATGTGGACAGCCCAAGCAGCTGTCACAGCCAGCAGAGTCCCAGGGAAGTGTTCAGCAGGGTGGGCAGGGGTGGATGCACTGCACAGACTGACTCCAGGACATTTGGGCAGAGCCTGAGTGTGAGGACACGGGAATAAGCCACAGCAGAAGGTGATGCCCCAGCTGTGTGCCTGGCTGGCAGAGACAGTGGCAGGAAGAAGAGGGGATGACACAGCACCCCAGAGGGAGCTGAAGGAGGAGGCATGGGTTCAGTGCCCATGGCTGGGAGGCTGGAAATGACCCAGAAGGAGATAGGTGAAGAGGCACCCCACTTGGCACACTCAGGATCCACAGAGAAGAATTAGGAATGGTTTTAACATCTTTGCATTACGAAATCACCTGGGAATGATTCGCATTTAAATAAATGAAGAGATATAGATTTACAGGTATGGTATAATTAATGTAATTTATACATTATAATTATGTATTATATTCAGTCATTCTATACTACACTTGACAAGTGTATGAATGCACATTTTAGAAGATGAGAGAGAGATACAAAAAATACTCTGTCACCTCATTTCAAAAAGCTCTGGTAAGGAGAGCTCAGATTGTTGAAACAGTTGGCAGGACTGCACACACTCACTCTGGTTTATATAGACATATAATATGACACTGGGGCAACTTATGTTTAAGGTTGCTCCATAAAAATCTGCTCCAGAGGACAAGCATGTGCATGTCTATGTCTGGCAGATCCCATTTGCCTCTGAACTGTGCAGCTTTATACTCTCCTCAACACTGAGTGCCCTGTCTTTTCCTTTCAAAACATGTGTAAGTAGTAAATCCAATCATTGAGCTAAAAACCCACTTAACCTACATTTCAAAAACAGTAAGACATTAAAGACTGAAAATGATTTGCAGTGCTTCTTTCCAAACACAAAGCAGTTGAATTCTATTTTTTCCCATCTGAATCCCAGCTAAAAGAAAAGAAAGAGCAAACCGACCTCTAGGTAGCTTGCCACGTCGACTAATACCCACTTTCATGAGTAAGGTTTGCTCTTATCATGAAGCCTGACACGGGTCATCAGGAGGGGAACTGGGAGAGGAAGAACTTTGCTTTACAAGATGCAAGATGCAAAGCTTCCTGGCCTGCCTCCCTCCAGCAAAGCATTCAAAATGTGCTGATGAGAAAGTGAACTGAAAGTGAAGTGGGACTCTGATGCACTATAGGTGACAACACATTTAAGGCAAGCTGATGGAACAGAATACATTGCCAGAGTGTGTGTCTCTCTCAAGCTCTGCAAAGCAGCAGAGTTTGTAGTTTTCACCCTCTTCAGGAGACAGCCACCACAGGTCAAGATATGTTGAAGCAGCATTAAATCACAGGGATTATTGTGGAACAGCTGCTCCTTTTCATGAGTCTGTATTTATATAATTCAAAAGATAAGTACAGGCAAGTGAAAATATTAGTTTTTTAGTGCTCTTTGATCTCCTCCTAAAAAGCAAGAATAAAAGGTAATCATCCAGCTTTAGGGCCAGAAAGATGATTCAGGCTATTTCAGCAAAGGAAAGAGATATTTACATTTTGCAGAAAACTGTGGATACAATGTGCAACTTGGAGCAGTGCTTGGTTCCATGTCCATACTTTACTCTGCAAATGTGTCACAACATTAAGCTAGAAGGTCATAAACTGTAATTATTTTCAATTGCTTATACATTAAGCTGTATTTTAACTTCCTCTTCAGCCTAAGCTGTTATTTAGTGAAAATATTTCTATTTGTGACAATTTATTAGCTCACTGGGGCCAAGTCCTCCAGGATGTGCAACACCTTCATTTCTGCACACCTTCCATATACCCAGTGGTTCACCGTCATCACTGCAGCCAGGGAGTGAGAGGCATCCCTCTGGTCAGTCACATTATGGATCTGCTGACCCACCCACATGGCCAAAGACTGGACCACAGCATTGGGTCTTCCCTTTTCAGAGGCAGCTTTCTGCTTTCAGCAACATTGGCCTCATTTCAGATCAAAAGAGAGGAGAGGGTATGGTGTGAATTTCTTAACAGGCTGCCTCAGGTCTTAACGCCATATGGACACGTCCTCCGGAGAAGGTCCTGCAGCTTGTGGGACCCCACTCTCCCTGCACTCACACACACGGACCATGGGCTTCAGCTCTGGGGCATGAGTGGGAGGAGGACTTGCAGAACGAAGCTGCTTCAGAAATCCTTGTGCATCTCAGAGTTGTTTCTCCCCCTTGAGAAGATACACATCACCGTGGAGGCTGTTTGCTGCCAAACCCTCCATATGTGCTGCAGTGAGGCTCAGCCTCCCACCAGACTTAATGTCACACTGTCTGATGATTATTCAGACAACTCCCACAGAAACTTCCTAGTCTGGGCAAACTCCCTGTACAGATGAGAATACAGTTAGTAAGAAGATTCAGTTTATTTAAAAAGAAAGATCAAACTGACCTCTAGGTAGCCTATAATGCAATACTTCTGAGGGCTATTCATCCCACAGGTTGATGAGGCTGTCAGTTGCTTGCTGCGACCCCGGAGAAGGTCCCCAAGGGCTGGGTGGCAGGACCCAGCATCACAGTCATGCTGTGCATGCTGGGGTCTTATCAGCACTGAGCATAAAAGAAGATCAAAGAAAGATTAAATTGTTTTGTATAGCCAGCAGTATTCTCCAGACAAAATCAGTTAAATCCCAACACAAGCAGAAAACTCAATTATCCTTTGCCTGTACTCCTTTTGTTCTTAGTTATACATTTTTTGAAGAACTTCAGTAATGAAAATACCTGCTGCAAAATAATAATAAAAAATACAGCTAGCATATTGCAAATCCATGCTAAAACTTAGATTTTCAGCACATTTTTTTTCCATTTGCTCATGGCAGTAAACATCAAAAATGCCAATCTGCCATGAGCAATAATTTATTATGCTTCCCACCCTGACATACCCATTGCCAGCATTCCTACCAAAGAATAGTGAGCATTTCAATTTACTCTGTGAGCAGAGCCAGATTTGAATTAATTCTGCTTATTTCTGTTGATTTCCAAATTATAACAGTGGAAGTGAGACCAGGATTGACATCAGGGGTCCCTCACATTTTCTGTTAATTTGCAATGAAACCTTGGTTCACTGTCAGAACCCTCTCAGACTCCACGGAATGTTCATTAATAAATAAACAGAATAATTCTGAATTCTCTAAATAATTGCAGGACTTTTTGTTTGTTTTGCCTGAAACAACTTTCAGTATCTTCCCCATTATATTAAGACTTCCCTTACAGGGCTTGTCCTTTTAAACAAGTTCTGTCCTGAAACTCTGAAAAGGAATGGGTACCTTCGAGGCTTTACTGTTCAGCTTTACTTGGCTCAACTTGTTAGAAAAGGTGCCGTTTAAAAAACCCAAAACCTGATACATGAAGATCCCACAGAACACTAGAAATGCAACTACAACAGTAAAAATACAGCATTTTATAGCCAGATTTCAGTCTATGGCTCAGGCTATAATTCAGATGATGAGTGACATTTGACTCTTTAGGTGTAAAGCAATGCCTGTGTTTAGTTAGCCTCCTCTTTTTAGTTATACAAATCCATGCTCATTATTCATTAGCAAATGTTGATTGCCCCTTTCAGGAACTGAATCAGACTCAATTACAACATGTATGTTTTCTTTCTACTTAAAGGTTTCATATCACTTGTGGGTCCCTGGCAGGAGAGCAGGGAATAAGGATTCACTGTCACGTGTTTCTCAATAGCATTTACTTAAAAGAAGCGCTTTAAAAAAATCTTGGAGAGATATGTAAATCACATGATAATATTTCAAAATTGGCCTGAGTAACTGTAGCATCTGTACTTACTGAGGTGTAACAGGATGGCCAGCCCCAGCCTCATGCCTCCCCATCAAACTCTGGTACTGCTGCAAGAGAAGAACTGCTCCGTCACTTGGTGCTCTCTCTCATCAGAGCACCCCTTGCACACAGGTGTACGCAGAGCCAGCTTTCAGTAGAGTGACAGAGATGTAATAAAAATATAAAGACTAAAAGGAAACCCTGCCTTTGATTTAGTTCTAGAAAAAAAATCTCTCATGATGGAAATTTCAACACTGAAATTGGGATGAAGCAGAGGAACATTTCACAAAGGCTTTCAGAGAAGACTGTGAAAACATATTCACACTTAGTGTAAATTATACCTAGAATGCTATCAGCTAAAATATTGTAGTATTCAAATACAAGCAACTTAATTCTAAGTGGATTCAACAGGGCTGTTTGTAGAGATCTAGCTCTTTCTTTGGAGGCTCTTGTTTCTTTTCATTAACCTAAAACATAGCCAGAAGTCCTAATGAAGACGCCACTGAGAAATGCGTGATGTCAGGTGCTATGAATTTTGTCAAAGACAAGATAAACTGCAGTGAAGAAAACCAGATAATGTCAGTATCAATGCAAAAGACTCATACAGGGGAATCTCAGCATGAGTCCAAGAGAGGTTCATTGTGGCATTGTGGCATCCTTCCTCTTCACACTTACCTGGAGGAAAGTGAGACAAAACTTCCGTTGGAAAAACAAAAGGCAGCCATGGGTATAAAAGATGACCCAGCATCCTGCCACCGAGCAGAATTCCCAAACCAAACTCGTCCTCATCATTTCATCTTCCACCTCTTTCTCCACCTGTAGGAACCAGTGAGGCTGGTGTGCCCTGAAGCAGTTCCAGCTGCTGGGGCATCCCAGAACTTGGGGCTGTATAAGCATGCCCCAAGTGCCACTTCCCAGCTCTGTTATTGCTTCTCACCTTCATACAGCTGTCACTGTACTGAGTGAGCTAAAATGACATATGCCCCCAGAGTAGTGGGAACATAAACAAAAGCACTTCAGATGCTACAGGCTCCATGTGGGCTTGGTGCACATAGCTCTATACAGAACATGACACAACAGCTGTACCTAGATGAGTACTTTAGCAACCAGAGGCAGGGAAAGCTAGCAAGAGTCACCAGGATTTCATGCTGCTGCAGCTACTCTCACCTCCCACAACCACAGAGACCCTGGCATGTGACAGGGAGATGATGCTGGTGAGCATCCATGCAGCTATGTCTGGCTCCCTGGCTACAGAGAGACCTGGCTGCAGATCCACTGTCCGAGGCAAAATTGAGCAAATATTTTCCTCCTGTGTTGGACTTCAAATTTTACACTCTGTCAGAATAATGGACAGACTCAGAGATAATTTAAGCTGCAACCACTGTGACAGCACTGTAGTGAAATACAGGTATCCACAGTGAGCGATCTTGGCAGGCACACATCGCAATTCCTACCCTAACACTGTGACATCCAATACCAGTGATACTCTCTAAACCGGACTCCCTTTAACAGAGAAACAAGGACCAGTAAAACCCCAACATACTTTAGTTCCATGCTTAACAGGAAAATTAAATACTGAAGAGGTCTTACCTGGGTTCCAGGCAGCCAAGTGCTGCAGATGGGAATGAACTGAGCTGAGCGAGGCAAGCAAGCAAAGGCATACCTGTGCACTTCAGCTGGAGAAGACAGCATGTCCCCCGAGGCACCAAGGTGTAGGTGAGAATGAGACCCAGCCTGCAACCTGTCAGAAGCTTGATTTGTGAACTCCTTCTGCTTCTGGCATCAGCAAATATATTCATTGAAAGACACTTGTGACAGGTTAAGTTCATGGCAGAAAAAGTTCATGCAACTGAAAACAGAAGGCTGAGATTCTTAAAGTGCTGGCAAACAACACCTTGCTGTTGTTTAAATAAACATCTGTTCAGTTGGTCTGGTTTGAAACCAAACATCAAAGTCTTTATAGCTACTTAACATCAGAAGTCTAATGGCACTGGATCATCTGAGCATGGGTTAAAAAGGATGACTCCTCACAGCGGGAGTGTGAATGGTCTGGGAGGGCTGATTTGGGGTTCTGAGGTGACTGTAAACATGCCTGCCAGACAGCTGTGATTGCACTTGTGTGGACATATTGAGCCCACTTTGAAATTGTTCAAACTCTGGATCATCACTGTGAGCACTAGGTTTTTCTCAATTTAAAGCTGAAGACAACATGGCAACTTGAGTCAGAGCTTCGCATTTCAGCAGGAGTTTTGCCTGTGACTGTCCCCGGCAGCAAGCATGGGGCAGGGATTGATGTGTGGGGTACAGCGCGGTCACAGGAACACGGTGATGGAGCAGCTCTGAAATGGTGTTCACCAGCTCATGCGCAGAACTGGCCACTGTTTTCTGGTGTCTTTGTTGAAACCTGTGGCACTGACAGTTTTCAGAATGTCAGGTTGTCTTGATATACAATTTTAGAGGTGATGTATTTGTTATCAGTTCTCCTCTGACTGTAAGGCTTAATTCATGATAGTCTGTCAAGTATCATCACACATCCTTAAAGAGAAGGTTTTCTATATGAGCAAAATATGTTTTATAAATTAATCACTGCCTTTTCTTTTGGTAGTTCCTATTCTTTTGGAAAAAAAAAGGAAAACTGTGTGTTCTTTAATCCTATTGCAATGCTCAGTACTAAGTGTCTTTTGCCATTATTATGATTGTTAACTCCAGCAGAAATAATTCTTATCCTTAGGTTTTTTGAAATTATTGTCCTCAAATGCATGTGGAAATTACTTGTTAGAGACTTTTTTTCAGGCTGATTTAATCTGCATTTGGTTTGCACTCGTGCATGATTAATTATTGTACAGATGGTTTATACTTACTAGGTTTTGGTATTAGGAAAAAGACTAAATTATATATTAAGATATTAATTTTACTTTTTATGTGTAAGCAGTATGTCAAATATTGCCTGAGAGACATATAACTGAAGAAAGTATTATTATTATGATGCTACTAAATTATAAAATGGTTGACATTTTCTTAGCATATTTCAAGGAGAATTCAGAATTTGTTACAGAGAAGTTATGTGAGAAGTAAATATCAAGGAAGATTTATTTGCAGAATATAGCCAGTCCTGTGTTCTGATTTATGTAGGACCCCAAGCAAGAAGGAGGTTTTAAACTGCTTGAGGCAGGGATTAAGAAACTTCTTTCTTGCTTCTTTAATCTCTGCACCGGTAAAGGATCTGAATTTATAATGCATCACTCGTCCCATGCTGGCTGGAGGGTAGATAGCACTGGTGTGTGATTTTTCAAGTCATCACAGGTCTGAGGGTTGTCATTTCTCAGGCCCAAGGCATATCCTCAATACACACAAAAGATGGGAATTGCTAGCACTGCAGCATAAATTCCCTCACAGACACTAACCAGCAGTGAGGGAAGGGGCAGGAGCAGAGCCACCACTTTAAATTTTCAATAAGAAATAAAATTATTTGAGCCTAGGATTACTCTTGCCATGTGAAAAGTAAGTATTTAATCCAAACAAATCACTTGGGCTTCCTTTGCATCAGTGGAGAAAGACAGGGAACCTTACAGAGTCCATCCCACCACCTTCTTTAGATACTTGCCTTATAGGGATAAATCCCCTTTTGGAGGTATCTGCTGCTTTCTTTTGGTTATGGGCAGCCCAGGTCCTTAGTTTAGGACAGATGCCTGTATTTTAAGCAACTACAATGTACTGAGATGAATCCCTTCCATGGCCAAAATCTTAAACTAAATCTAATGGTCTGGAAATCAAAATGATCTTGCTACATTTCTCTCTCCCCTCTTTTATTTCTGCTCTCGTTTCTCCAAGCATATCTTATGCTTAAAGTGCAATTTCTCAAAGGCAAAGACTGCGGTTTTTGAGTTTTCACATAGGGAGAATGTAGCACTGAATAACAAAACCAAGATGAATTGTAAGTTTACAATCAGATAAGAGACGTATTTTTTTTTAATAAATCTGATCAGGAGAGAGCTAAGGACAGCAGAGGGATATGCTACAGAGCTCAGGTGTGATGGGAGAGGAAGACTACCCTACCCCTCAGCCTCCTCGTCTTCACATCCCACTAGCTGGCTGCTCCTCCATATTGTGCACCCTGGAGGAAACAGCTACTTTTAAACTTGTATTTAATAATTATTTTTAAAGAGCTTTTCCACAAGTCAAAAGGATATCAAGTCTATTTATAATTAATGAGAAGTTTCTTCATTTTCTTGCAGTCACAGCACCCCACAGTGCCCTTCGCCTTTTGTGTGCAAGTTTGAAGTCTTTGATTTTTCCACCACAAACAAGAAATGCAGCTTCAACTCGAATATTATCTCCCTGACAGGCACAGTGCTGCTGATAGCAGTAATCAATACTAAAGACTGTCCTGGTTTCAGCCAGGACAGGTTAATTTTTTGCATAGCTGGGAAGGGACGTGGCCAGGACCCTGATATTATTTGATAACAACTCAGGTCATTGCCAGGCACAGGAAGTGAGGACACTCTTTTCTTTCAGTAGAGTAAACGTGGCAGGGGGAAGCCATCCAGCATTGTTTATTTGTCAAGGGGTACATGGTGAGCATTTTTGCAGGTTAATCACTCCCTCTTTGGTACACCTCTGTTATTAATATTGTTGCTGCTACTGTTCGTTTTCTTATCTCATTGCTGTTTCCAGTAAATTGTTCTTATCTCAGCCCGTGAGCCTTGCCTTTTGTACCTCCAATTGGAGGGGTGGGGAAGGGGAAGCAGCAGTGTGGTTTTAGCAGGAGTACTAAACTGGAGAATAACATTCCAGAAGCACAACAAAGAAAAAGATGGTGTATTCATTTTAAAATACCAGTGTGATTTTAGAAGTGGTAGTCAAAATACATATTAAAGATACAATGTTTCATGTTATTTCCTAAGGTCTTGACGTTTTCTTGCTGGCAGTAGAACTGGGAGGATGAGAAACCTGTCACATACTTGCTGCAGTCTCAAGTTTACTCAGTGAGTTCATACAGTACAACTGGACAAGGCTGTTTCTAGGAACCTTCTCACATCAATAAACAAGGGCTTGAAATTTTTAATTTTTCATTCCTTTGCTGGCCTATTAATCAGAAATAGTTACTCTCCCTAAATTTAAGAGAAAAAAAATGGATTATTGCACATGAAAGCATAGCAGAGAGGACTAGAAAGAAAAAAGAAAAGGAATATCCTATTCCAACATAAAATATGAAGCTTCTCACCAGAAAGCTTTTTGCACCACAGTATATGTTAATAGGGCATAACAGTGCTCTTACTCTGCTAATGGTCTCTGTACAGCTGAAAATGCTAGGAAAAGATTGTCCTATTTTTATTTGTCCGAATTTGTGGCCATGTCCTGTTTTATGTCCCTATTATTAGATTTTCCATACATGTCAGCCTAAATTATCCTAAGTATTTTTCTCTGGGTTAAAGTAAATTCTTCTGCAAAGGTTAAATTGATGTTGTTTAGAAATTATCCTGAGCTCAGAAAATCTCTCTGGCTCCTGAGGAACCTCTGGCCCACTGGCTTAGAAACATTTTCTTACCAATGCAGAAACCTCTCATACTATGGTCTGTTTGGGAACTCAGATATATGTTTAGGGGGTTTTATTGGGGGGGATGAATAAACAAAAATCAGAAGCCAGGAGACCACAATTTAAAAATGAATCTAAGGGAAAACAGTCAATTCTACAAGTTTCCCCAAAAAACCCTAGGAAACTGAGATCATCAGGTAGAGAATCTGACAGACAGAAGGATGACAGCTTCAGTTTGAGAAGTGCAAACAGTGGAGAGACTGTGTCCACTGGAGGACAACAGCAGTGACAGCAGCAGCAAGAGCATCCACTGCAGAGCTACCAGAGCTCAGTGGTTAGAGAGTTACCATGGGAGCCACTGGCTCTGGTCCTTCAGTCAGAAGCACAAAGTGAAATCAGATTTTCCACCTTCCTAGGAAGCACCTGAACTACTGGTCTCTGAAATGAAAGAAATCTGCCCTCAGAGTTTCTCCTTATTTTTTTACAAGGACTTCAAATTTAAATATTATATTTTAGATTGACATGGAATAAAATAATTTTGGTTCATTTAAGTTCATTTTGGTTAGTAAAAGTGAGATGGACTGAAATCACTTTTCTTTCTCCTCACTTCATTGGCTGGAAGAAACAGTTTCTTTCTCATATAATTGGAAAAATAAAAGTAGCACAAATCACTAGAAGTCAGAAAAAGCACATTTAGACTGAAATGAATAAATCTTCAGAAAGATGCAGAAGCTTCAGAAAGATCTGTCTGCATGGAGAAATAACTGATAGAGCTGAAGTTACCAATATCTGTGACAGGCATGGTGTCTGGCTGTGCACCACTACAGCATCCTCACACAGCCCCTCTCCTGTGGTCACCCACAAGATCCCTGGTTGCAGAAGACAGTGAGAACAGAGCAGACAGGAGTCAGATGACCCTGAGCTCTTGGCAATATAAACAGCTAAAATGACATTTTGGAGATTCTTCATTTTCAGTCCCAAATGAACTTTATTACAAAGGCTTCTGGATGTATCAATTGGTGGGAGCATGGCACTAATAACGCCAAGGTTCCGGGTTCAATCCCCCGCAACCTTCAGTCCTCATATGGGCCATCCACTTAAAAGCTGGACTTGATGATCCTTCTGCGACCCTTCCAACTCAGGTTATTCTGAGATTCTGTGAACTCTACCAACATTTACATGCTAACTACCTAAAAGCATGCCAGAATGATGGCTGGCTGACTATCAGCTGTTTAGTTTTAACTGTGTCTATCCTGTAACGTCCACAATCTGTACAAACACAGGAAGCATCACACAGAAGTCACACATAAGTGAGAAGAATAATTGGATTTTGTCATGGACCCTAATGATATAACCAACATAACAGTAGCACAGCCAGAACACTGCATGCTAGTAAGTTGGGAACTGGTAGATGGATTTATATATCTTCCCCAGGATCAAGAATATGTAAGCTCTGCTTTCTTTCAAGTATTCAATTATACCAGATGGAAGAAAGTGGAAAAGATTTGTTCTACTTCACTTTGCTAATCTCCTCTTGTCACATGGAAGGAAAGCATTGTCACCACCAGGAAGGAGCAGCTGGGTATGCTGGAAACCCAGTCAAGCACAGAAAATGCCAGCAGCAAAGCTGGAGAAGGAAATGCCTCTTGCTTTCAAAAGCTATTATTGAGGAAGTTCCTTTGCGTCAGAAGAAGGCAAGAAGCAATCTTTCCCTTGCTGACCACCTATGTGGAGCACATTTCGACAACAATTGGTTTGCTCATGCTTCCTGTCCTTTCTCACCAGGTAGTTTGTGACCATTACCCCGAGTTCCTGGCAGCAGAGTCAAGGGAGTAGGTGTCTGTGAACCCTACAGAGCCAGATGGCACTTCAGGGTCTCTGCTATATCTCACAGGGTAAGTGGCCTGCAACAGAAAAGAGGGTAGAAAAGGACCAGAGCTTTGGGGAAGCAAGGATCAATTTGAAGTTGAGGAGAGGGAAGATAAGCAGCTGATTCAGGTACCCCGGCAGCAAAAAGATTTAATGTTTTGAGAAGGTCCACAGGTAATCATAGGGACATAGACTGGGCAAGGAAGATGTGAAGAGAGCTGGGCAGGGGATTACAGAGAATATATTCAAAGTTATAGCTGGAAGTTGTGCTTTAGTCAGATGGGCATGAAAAAAATGCTGTGTGCTAGCACTTCATAAAGAAAGTATTGCCATGGAGGAACAGAGGCTAAAAATGCACCGGGGCAACCCACCCACGTGGCTACAGCTCTTTTTTTTGCAAGATTCAGCTCTCACCAATCATATTCAAATTGTTACAGAAAGCAACAGGCATGGTAAAATAAATTAAAAAATCCCTCAGCAATATATGGAGTTCATGTTATTATTAAAATCAAAATAATTTTCTTATAAAGCAAAACCTTTGTACCAATTTGTCAAGAATTCCTTATAATCTGTTTGACCTGATGGAATATCAAGGGAATAACTTTCAAAAAACCTCAAAAGTCTTATTTCTTACAGAGCCTGAACAATCAAATGCACATACTACACAGAGTTTACAATAAGTTTGGGGAAATACGCTGATTTCAGCTGATTAAATATCACCTTATATGCATACTACTAGTATAATTCTAGCACCACAAGTTCACAACAACCTGAAAATTTTTGATAAAATACCAGTAAGACTATGTCATACTTACTATTTATGAAATTCTAATATCACCATCAGCTCACATATGGCTTATCCAGACCTCTCCCAAACCCTGAGAAAGACTTCAGAGTCTTTAATGCAGTTAACAAATAGCAATATCTTTTCGTCTATCAAGGCAAATTGTTCTTGTCCCTCTGCTATGGCAGCTAACACCATTCTCAACCAGGTAAACCTGCAGAAGGCCAAATACCTCCTACCATCCATGTTTTTAAGGCCAGTGATATTTTTCAAGACTAAGTTTTATGCAGGGACTGAGCAAACTTGTAGCAAAGGAGTAAAATATATTTGTGAATACAGCTTCAAAGAAACTTTGAGAAACCTGTCTATTAATGGTCATGTGTTTTTTTTCAGAAAAACTGTGTTCCAAAGAACAGAAAATAGAACATTAAAATCAAAGAAATACTGAAAATCGCAACGTACGCTAGTGTGTCTGTCTCCTGATACGGCCTTGTGCTATGTTTAGACGATTCAAGAAAATTATGCTAAAGGATTAGTGGTTTTATGTAACTTGATCAATTATCAAAATATTTCTGTTTTTTAATCATGATCTAATTACTAAAAATAGCCAAGCGGTGGAAGAGCAGGCTTTATTACAACCTGACATTTGTAAGCTGGACAGGAATTCGGTTCAGTGAGTGATGTTCCTTTCCTCCCCACAGATACCATACAATCTATCAACAACATACTGCAAATCTCTGCTGAATGAAAGACACAACTTCGAGTCAGTTATCTGTCTGCACCAAACAATTTAAACTCTTAGGAAAAGGAAAAAAAAACAAACCCAGGAAGATTACATTGTAATATTTTTTAACCACATATTTCACAGTACTTCACTGGAGTACAACACAGTTCTTACCTCAGCTGCCCTGTGAGCTCCCCATGAGCTTCATGAAACAGCTGGATAAATTGCATCTTAAACCTTAGCTAAGTCACAGATATATTCAATATAAAAACTAGGATTAATTTATCGTAAAAAAAATTTGTAGTGGTAAATAATTATGTATCAAAACAGTGGTGACTATGTAGAACAAAGCCATTCTGTTTAAAGGATGAATTAATGGTAAATGGGATTGCTTCAGATAGCCTCAGTAGCTTTAACATCGTTCGCCTTTCAGTGAACAGGACTGTTCTGCTTTTGAGACCCCGTGACAAGAAATCTTCCCTAGGATAATTTAAAAAAGGATCTCTCAGAAGACCAGAAGAGGGGCTGAGTTGGAAAACTGATGTTAAAGATTAGAGAGACCAAGTCTGTCTTTCATCAACAGCTTATTTTTATTGACACCAGCTACAGACAGAACGAGAAAATGGCAGCCCGTGAGTAAACACGGCGGCAGTGACCACCTGCGGTACCGCACGGGGCCCGCGGCCCCCTCCCGCCGCGGCACGGCCGCGGCCTCCCGGCTCTGAGCTGGCACCCGGAGCCTCCGGCCGCGGGGAGCGGGAATTCCCCGGGCCCTCCCGTGCGGGGCCGCGGGCGGCCGGACCTTCCCGCTGCCTGCTCCCCCTTTCCTGGAGCGTGGATCCTGCTCATTGGCCGAGGGCGCTCCCGCCCCATCCCGCTCGTGGCACTGGGGCCCGCACCGCTCACGGCCGCCCCGCCCGCCCTCGCAGACACTACGGTGGCCGCTCTCCGCCCTCATCGTCTCTTCGGTGCCCCCCCTCACGCCATATCCTTTCCAATCTTCCCAGCCCTCAACTCTCAACCTCCAGGACTTTCTTCTCCTCCACCCCCTTTCCAGCCACTCCCACCGCTCATCTCCATATTTGCTATTCTGCACCTGTGTTTCCTCTGCTCCTCCTTCTCATTCCTAAATGCCACCTCGATGCCTCCACGTTCCGGTAAAGCGGCTTCTCTCTGCTCTGAATCCCTGCCTCGCCTCACCCCCTGCAGGCGCTCCCGGCCGATCCCGCTCCTGCTATCAGCCTTTCCCTCTCCCTTTCGCGCTAACAAAATGCTTTTTCAGCTATCATGAACCACCTGTGCAGGCGACTGTAGCAGCAGTAAACGATCGGGGCTTGTGTTTAGTCTCGACATGCTTTATCCAGGGTTTTATTTTAGTTTGTATATCCTGCACACGGTTTCCAGCATTTTAACTAGTGCTGAAGTGTGTTGAAGCGCAGGTGGGCAACATCTGTGCATGTTTACATTTGTTTCTTTTGTTTGGTCTACTACCGTCCTCTTTGTTACTGTTTTTATATCAACGTTCTTCATAGCCCAATACTCCAGGGAATCTTTTTTCTGTCCTACTTAATTTGTGGTTTGCTAAACTGTACGGATATGAGACGTGTGGTTTCCTCTCTTTGCACATATCAAGGGACTTGATAAATCACCAGTGTTAAGAAGTGCTGGGTTTTTTTGGAAGACAGTTGTATTTTTGCATAGGTGGCTGCATTTAAGTCCCAGGGTGCTTTGGGATCTTGTTAAATACCGAACTGAAGCAAATGTGTAAAGCAGCAGCTGAAGGGCAGCCCGTTGGCTCACCTGCATGGCTTGCTGTTGGCAGCTCGATTTCTTCCTCCTTATCAGGCTCCCTGAGGTTATTTGGCAGAGGCTTAAGGGCTGCCACGTCTTAGGTGTGATCAGGAGAGCAGAAAACGCACAGGGGCATAAGGAAAGGAGCACGGTTTGAATTGGAATAGTCTGGTACTTGATGGGTGCAGTACAATCACTGTTATGTCTCTTTAGCACAGTGCAGTTAAATATATAGTGTTAGTGTAATGGACAGTGTTATCACTATATAATTTTTCTCTGTTTTTCCTGAATTTTCATTTTTTTTTCCTTCATAAAAACTCATGGAGACATCTGTAGTTACAAATAGGACTATAGTGGTGCAAAGCTGCAAGCAGTTTTGTCCCATGCCACTTCTCTGTAAGAGGCTTCTCAATGTGGTGGTGAGCACTAAGGCCGAGCCCATGTTTGTCTGTGAGCAGATGAGATTGCTTTGCCTGTGAGAACATCTGTTGAGCATCTCTGCTGCACAGCTAATAACCAGATCTATCAGTTTCTCCTTCCAAGCCTCAGTGCTGACAGCATTTCAAGAGAAAATAGGGCTTAGCTAGAAAAATCCCTGGCTGCTGAATTATACCCTAGGACCTAGGCATGTCAATGTAAGAGCTTTATATGCCATAGCTAAAGCTGCCTGCTCTTTCTGAGATGAGGGAACAAATGTACAGATAAACAGGTTTTTAGCCTGGTTATTTATCTCTTGTAATATAATACCTCCCCCCCACCTTTTTTCTTTCTGTCTGATCCAGTTGTTATTATAGTTGCTAAAAAGATAGACTAATCAGAATTCAGTGACAATACTGGCATGTTGCCGCATCTTTGTTTCCTTCCTTCCTGCCTATCCCTAAAAAGCAAAAAACACTCTGAATCTGTTCGTACTCCTTTCTCATTTCAGGCTCCTTTTATTCTCAAATGCTGTAGATACCCAAAGAGTTGTTTAATTCAAATTGTGTATACTTTGGCATGCTATTGAAACTCTTTTGTCATGGATCTACTCTTTCCTCTAAACCATTAAAAAGAGCAAATCTGAATTAATGTTGCAGAATTCACCATTATCTGTGTTTCTAGGGTGTGGGGTTTATTTGCTTGCCTCATTATCAAAAATACTGGAGTCTTCAACCTCTTTTTTTCCCCAATCTATGAATATAAATGTTTGGTATAATTTTTTTTAAAACCTTATATGGAGCAATTTTTCTTGAATCATATGACATAACCTAAGATGTTAGTCTTCCTGGAAGATATTGGGAGAGCTCCCTTTTTGGCTGTAAGGTGTCTAGGATGGGTCAGCTACTTGTGGGCAGGGTGGCAGTAGCATAAAGTAACCCGATAATCGACGTGGTATGTCTGTTTTGGTATCATCACAGACATAAAGCCTACTGGAGACCCTGGCACAGACAATGAGAGTTGCTAAGATTGTAAGGAGAAATTTGGAGATAAACTAACGCTGCAGTTACTAAGGCATAAAGCTTGTGGCGAGGCAGTGCCTGTTAGTTAGCTCCACCAGCGCACGGTAAAGGACTGAGATTTTGGGTACACATGAGCCCTCTTACTTTCTTCAGGTCTGTAGACTAGCTTGTGAGCTTAAAATCTTTCCTTCCGCGCTACTGTAGCCCACTGTCTTAAAGCCTTTTCCTTCATAGTTAAACCAAGATGCTGCCTCTTTTCAAATTCTGCCTGTTTCTATATCCTTAGTGTCCAAACCAGTATTAACACTGTAAGCCACGTGATAGTCCTTAATCAGTTTGCTTTGGAAGGTACTTGATATACATCGCCTTAAACGATCGCTCAGTACCTCGCAGGGTCACAGATTCTCCGGAGCAGCACGTCCCTTCTGTCACGGCGGGAGTGGCACTGCCATGCCCGGGACCCCACGCGCCTGCGGGACCGGCTGCGGGGCTGTGCAGGGAGCCCTGGGAGCGGCGTGGGGCCGCACTCCCTGCGGCTCCGAAGGCTCAGCCCGCGCTTGCTCCTGGCTCCGCTCCCCGGCAGGGGCCGGCAGCGCGGGGCCCCGGC
>VXAZ01001116.1:1944545-2085384 GCA_013399875.1 Gymnorhina tibicen | reverse complement strand
GTCTCCCCCGTCTGGCCTCGCCCGCGGCGCTGGGCAGCGGCGGCAGAAGCGAGAGGTAGGGGAGGGTGGGGGCGCGGCCTGTCCCGTCTCGCGGCTGCCCGGTGCCTGGCGGCGGCCGGGAGCACCTGCGGCCCTCACAGGTGTGTGGGCTCCGAGCTGGCGGCCGGGGCCTCCCTCGGCGTGGGCAGCCGGGGCCGAGCCCCCGGGAGGGGGTTCAGGCGTGGGGCTGCTCCGCGCCCGTGGGAGCGGGTGTTGGGACGCGCCGGTAGCGGCTTCGCTGCTAAGTTTTCCGAGGAAGGGAAAACTCCCCGAGCCCCTCGGGTGGATCGGAGTTGCCGTGGCTTCGAGCGGGCCTCTGGTCTTGAATGGCATTTGTGCTGTGCTTTGTCCCTTATTTAGCTTGTAATGATAATAATAACAGTAACGTTTCTTAACGCAGTTGGCGCTTGCATTCATAATCCCTTACTTTGATAGCAATGGACTCCCAAGTTTTTCTGGTGTTTCTGTAGTACGTGTGTGGAGATGGGCAGAGGGAAGGGATCAGGTCTCCATCTGGGTTTGTAGCTGAAAGTGAGTCTGTCTGTGTGGGATTAAAGAAACCAATGAACAGATTGCATATTTCTAGCTGGATTACAAAAATCCACATACTTACCGATGCAGAGTGATTTAGAAAGTTTTTTAGTAAAGTGCTCTCAAATTCCCTGCTTTTATCTTGTGCCTCTGTACGGTGTGCTCTTACACATGTGATAGCAGGGAAGATATATGGAAAATGGAATGGTGCAATGTTGGCTTCATTGCTATATGAGCAGGATAACAGGCAAGCCCCGCTGGTGTTTCCTCTGTGTTAACGAATGTTATGACTTCAGTTGTTGTGTCCAAGCAGCTGCTTTGCCATACCTGTGCTCTGAAGTTTTCCAACTTTTTCTTGAGCTACTCTGAGTTAATTCTTTAAAACAGTTACATGGTGTAGTCAGGACAGAACCTTGCTTCCTGATTATTTTTTTTATGCTGTATAACCAAAAGCCTGTTCCAGCACCTATCTTCTCTGCCCACTCCAGCTGTGGTTTCTTTGAATCCTCTACAACACACATGGTACCATTTTGTTGATCTCTGCAGCTTGACCAAGTGCAGAGTCTGTGTCTGAAGTCAATGTGTATCATGAGAAAGTTGCAGGCATAGATGATTTTTCTTGTGTGAACTTTCATTTCTAGTAGAGCCTGTTGCTTTGTTACTACATGGTACAAAGCCTGCTCAGCACCAGGAAGGGGCAGAGCAGGGAACAGATCTTGAGTAATTTCACTAGGACATGCCAGAGACTTGATGTTCTCTTGAAACAGGGGAGATGAGTTCGCAGATTTTTCTACAAGATGATGATGAGAACTGTCTCATGGTAGCAGTGTAGGTTATCTTGCCCACCTTATAGTGTTTAAACAGGGAATAATAAGATGACGTATTCTCAGAATACAGTAAATGCATGATGGTTTTCATAACTTCAGAAATTCAGGGTGAAGTTCAGCAGTTCCCAAGAAGAAAAACAACAGTGTCAACTTGTTAAAACTTGCAGCGTATTGGCAGGACCAGGTTGTGAGCATATTTGCGTGATTTGGAAATGGTTTAAGACAGTATTTTCTGGGCAGGCTGCTTCTCTCAGCATCCTGCTGCTTAACATGACTCCAAGCAGAGATCATGTCATGGACAGAAATTATTCTGAAGGATGGAGTTAGGATTTAATCCATGACTTGCTTTGGGAGGTATTTTTTAGAGGAAAAAAATGGTCATTTTATGATCATGGTATTCTACACCTGTAAAAATGCAAAATGTACCTTTTTTTTTCCTTTAGGATATAGTTTGTGGCCACAGTGGCTGAATGTAGGAGCCCAGAGCAGTCTGACATCCTCTGAAGTTTATACAGCCTATTAGATATTTCCTCCTAAGTCAGTGACTTCTATGCACTGTTAGGTTTGTTTAGCAAGTTTACTTCAAGACTGAATTTTTGATTTTTTAAAATTTTTTAAAATATAATTTGAAGTGCAATATATTCACTACCAATAAGAACTTAATTGAGAAAGACATTAATCATAATAATTAAATGGTGAATGTGCTGGATGTGGCTGGACTGTAAGCAGCGGTGTCCAGGCCAACTTTAACAGTTGTCTTGAAGCAAGAGTGACCATCCAGTTGTCTAGTGTGTGTTTCTTGAAAACATATTTCTGGGGTTTTAATGACCTTATTATTGCTTTATGTTAAAGCCAGTCAGTTTGAGCAATTTTGCTTGTGTCTTTTAATCACAACATTTTATTCTCAAATTAGAGGGAATATATGAAGGAGGAGGTGGAGGAGTGTGCTGAAGATGAGGCGACTGAATCGGAAGAAGACCTTGAATTTGATGAAAGAATTGGATGCCTTTCCAAAGGTTCCTGACAGCTATGTGGAGACTTCAGCGAGTGGAGGCACAGGTAGGCCTTGTTGAGATGCTGATATTGATAGAAACTTCAGCACAAGGAAGACAGGCATCTGTGTCCACTTGAAACTAGCCAAAGTTGGTTTCTTGAATTCTTTGGTGGACTGACAGAGCTCATCCCCTTGAAGTAAAGACGTAGTATCTTATCCAGAGAGATGCATCCATCATTCATCTGAAGGGAGATTTTTGTATAAAGCTGGTGAGACTCAACCCAATGTAAAGGTTAGAAGTAAAGACTTCTAACCGGTTGTAACTGGAAGTGCACTGTGCCAAGGCTGTAATAAAACTTTCTCATTTGTTGTCTCACCAGGTTCTTTTCTTGGTGTCAGATTTCTGGATGAGACTGAGTGAGCATGAGCTGAAATGATGGTGGGGTTCAACACTATGCTTTTGCAAAAGAAGAAGAATATTCTCCAGAGGCAGATAAATTGAGCATCAGGATGAAGAGCAGTTTTCTAAAGCTTTTCTCTTGAAGGTGTACTTGATTTTAAGAGTAAGGAAGGCCCTTTGAGGAACTAAAGACTTTAATCCAGGACATGTGCTTGTACTGTCCTTATTAGTCACTTGAGCTTCTCTGAAAAAGCTGTAGCTGTAAGAAAGGCCTTTCCTTATGTATCTGATCATAAAATTATGTCTTCAAGTTGAGCTGAGTTACAGGTAGCCTGATCTGGAAACAGTGACTTCATCTCTTGAGCTACTGGAATTATTTGCAGATAGGAAACTGCTAGCAGTTAGAAATGGAGGATAAAAATCTCTCTCATCTGTGATTATGCCTGAAACTCAGTTGAATAAAAAGTTCAAGAAGCAATTGCAACCTACAGATAAGCCTTTAAAGTTATTATGCCCCTTACAATGTAGAAGTAAATTTCAGAAGAGTCTATACTACTTTGCTGTTTCCTCAAGTGCACTGTTAATAATTAAAGGATTATTGTATATAAAATAATCTCTAAGAAGTGTTTAAATAACTCTTTGTTAATGTTAGTCCCAGTTCCTGAGGAAACAAGTGTGTTGTTTCTATGTTGTAATTTGCATAAAAACACCAAATGCTTAAAAAATCCTTTTTCGTAGTATGGCACCATCCTTCATGAGAACTTCACTTTGGTGAACGGTGCCTTAAGGATTTCTCAGTGCTAGAAGTTACTTTAACATTCTTTGGTTTTATCCCAGTAGCCTTATAAATGACAATATAGGATTGTCTTTTTCTGTGCCATTGTGAAATCTGAATATCGTATTCCTGTTTTGTTCAGGATTAAAGTGTCAGGCTTACTTTCTGGTGTGATAGGGATCTAAAACATACCAGGACTCTATTCTCAGACTTTCACTGCCTTCAAACCCATTGCAAAAGAAGTACTGGTCTCTCAAACAGGCTGAGACTCCAGCTCTGGGGCTGGGAGACCCTTCAGAAAAGAAAAATTTTACAAGACTTTATTTTCCTGTTCAGATCCACACATACCTTTGCTCAGAATTATCCAGAAAGCAGCTATGGCTCTAATTGTGTTTGTGTGGCTCTGGATAGCCAATATGGCTCCAGCTTTCCTATTGTATAGCCAGGGTGAGTCTGGCCTACTGGCTCCAAAAAACAATTGAGAGCCAGAATAATTAACTGATTAGTGCAGTTGACATGAAGGGTTTCATATATGTGATTGTTACATAGTGTCAGCTGAAAGCTAGAACTAGAATCGTTGCTGATCAATGCAGCAGTCAATAGCTTCTTTCCTGATCCCCGAGGACACTGCCTTTATTCCCTGCTCCCACCTCTGGCCTGTGGGCCACTGTGTAGTGAGTTGAAGCCTATCAGCAATGAGCTTGTTTTTTCTCAAGTTGCCCTTCGCAGATTATCCTTAGAGATATTACACAGAATGCAGATGAAAAATCCTACAGTGCCAATAAGATGTACAAATTGCTGCTATGCTCCATAACGGAAGTGTTTTCAAGCTTACAAAAGCCATGATTTAATAAAAGGGGCATAGCAGGTGCTTCTGTGCATCTGTTACTGTGTTTCTGACTGTGCAGCAGGGTGATCTTCCCCTTGCATTGTACAACTTTGCAAATGTGATGAGTAGGCTGCCTTGGAGATAAGTGAAGCATGTACCACTAAAATATACCAATTAGTTTTCGTCCTAAAAATAATTTCAAGTTCTTCACTTATTGGCAGAATGTTGCTTGTTGCCAGAGGGGGAATTGTTTGAAATATTGGGGTGGGAGTCATGACTGTGCAGCTATACAGAAGTAATGTAATGCATATTATTTCTCTTGTCTGCTAGCTTCTTGAGTCTAAAATTTGATATAAAAAAGTTGTTATAAAAACTTAACTTGTAGACAAGTGGAGGCTTGAAGGGATTTCAAGGTGCACTACCGTCTTTCATGTTGGAAGTTAGGTTTGAGTTTTCCTAGATCATCCCTGACAGTGATTTGTGTGCGTTTTATATGTGGAGGAGGATATAGCCTGTTCTTAAATTTTCCATACAGGAAAACCTCCTAATCATTCCAATATTTGACTGTACTTAAAAAGTAGTTTCTTGATGCAAAGGTAGGACTTCCTCTTTTCCACTACTATCTAAAAACAAATACTACTGGTATGAAAACAAGTCTCCAAGAGCAGCTTTTGGATTTATAAATCAAAGATGCCAGTGTTGTACTAGTAATGCTCAACTTCTGGAATTGTTAGAATTTTGTTCTGCTTATGTTTCTGGATAATATTTCTCACAGTCTGAATTTCTACTTTTTTTCCCTCTGACCAGTTTCTCTGATAGCATTTACAACGATAGCTTTCCTGACTATAATGGAGTTCATGGTGTACCGGGACACATGGATGAAATACGAATATGAAGTAGACAAGGATTTTACTAGGTAATGTTATTTGTTATAATTATTTTCAAAATGTTAGTTGCCCTCGTTTCAGGAAAGAATAGATTTAAAATGTTCATGTGACGTGAAAACAATTTATAATTGAAATTACAGATTAAATACTACAGGGATTTGATTTTTCTTCTGTTGATTGATTTGGGGTTTTTTCTCTTACGTAATATATGAAGAAGATAAATTGAGCAGTTCTACAATGAAGTAGTTAGTATAGGTTTGTTATTGAAGGAACTCCCTTAGGAATTATTTGCTAACAATTCAGAGAACATTGTGAGCTGTAACTCCATGTCAGGCAGGTAAATCCCCCACACCGGCTTTCTCTAGTTCATACAGTTAGTACGTTGCCATTATACTTTGTGCTGCTGGAGATGAACCTGAAGCACTCAGAACTTTGACTGCATTATCTAGAGGTTGGTACTGATTTTGTCTCCAGTTACAGCCCCCTCGAAGATGTGTTTGCTGGTGATTTCATGTGCCTGTCTGGACTGTGTTTGCCTTTCTTCCAGAGCTGGTCAGGCACCCATGAGTCCCTGTGAAGTTAATGCAGATTTTGTGCCCTGAACACCTTTAAATGTCATGTGTCTGGAACTGAATTAACTTTAAAAGCTGCTGAGTAGTTGCTGTGGTAACAGGCTAAAGATACATATATTAATTGGATGTCTTGTACATCAGAAATAACGAAGGCTTCTGTAATGGAAAAAAAAAGAAAAATTTAAAGGAGATGCATCAAAAACTCAAATAATAGTAAATCCATTCAGACAGCTGGGATTTCACATTTAGGTCTTTGCTAAAGTAGGTTATATCCCAAGTGAAGCTATCACACAGGAAGGGTAGTCTATCAGTTAAGAGACTGTTAGGGGATTTGGGATATGTCCTACTACACATTTCCCAGTTTGATTGTGGGCTAATTACTCAGCCTGTGGTTCTTGACAATTTGAACCAATGGAGACTGGTGTAATTTTAACTGCTTTTCTCCTCTCTACTGACCCTGTCTGACCCCAAGTTGAGCCAGTGTTGAATCCCTTGCTTATGTGATTTGCCTGTGGTCAGCTAAGACCCAGAGGAAGCTCCCTGAGAACAGAATCCTGTGACTATAGTGGGGGAGTTTATTCCTTATGGTTCAGACTACTTTTGTGAAACTAACATGAAAACCAATAGGAAATGCCCAGAATATTGGGGAATGCCACACAATCAGACTTTGGTGTGATGGAGGTTATCTCTTACATTACAAGTGCTTTAATGGGCTCTAAAAATCCATGTTGCTTCACCCAAATGTTAAACAGCTTTATATTTATTGGTATAGATTTTGGTATGTGACTGTGTTTCTGCAAGTAGTCTGAGATTTTTTTCTTGATACTTGTACTCAGTGTTACTTAATAGATTTTTGCCTTCTTTTTCTTTCCAGTAAATTACGGATCAATATTGATATTACAGTTGCCATGAGGTGTCAATGTAAGTATTCCATCAGTGAAGATTTTTAAACACTTTAGAGCCTCTTCAGAGAACACACTTGCTCACACAATGAAGTTGGATATTGTTCAAAATATTTTACCAGTGTAATTTCTTCTGATTGTGATGGCATGTAGTGATCTTGATGGCACATGACTCATTGAAAGAGTTGGTAAGAAATGTGAAGAATGTCTGTGCTGTCTCACTTGCATCTCGCAGAACTTTGCTTTGTCTGTCAGCAGGAGCAGGATCTGTTGTTCCGCTCTCTCATTAGCTGAAATATTCTAAAAGCTCATTGTGAGACACAACTGAGCAGCAGAAATTTGTAACAATTTCTATTTATTTATGAACATTGGCTATATTAAGCTGGTCAACTTTTTAACAGCACTGAAACTATCATGTAATTTCATCCTCCTCATGAACATAAGAGGGATGCCTTCCTTACTAAAGGCCATACTTACTATTATTCTGACACCATTTAGGTAATGAACCATTATAGTGTGCAGTCTTGCTTGTTCTGGACTAAGAGAAGAGAGACTACTACTTCTACCAGGAATGCAAGCAAATTTTCAGGACTCACTTTTTTTTGCTATTTTAAACCTTGCATTAGTTGTATGGTACATCAGTGGTAGGGGGTTTTTTTTGTTTGTTTGTTTGTTTGTTTGTTTGTTTTTTTTTGCAAATAAACAAAACTTTATTCTCTGTTTTGACTAGTCTTGGTCTCTATTCAGTGCTTGTAAAACAGGAGAAAATATTTATGCATAGCAGACCTTAAAAAGCTTGTATGTATGGCTCATACAACTTCTCTGTAGGTGTTAAATCAGTGAGAAAATACTGCAGATCTCAGGAGTTTTTGGTCAGTGTCCATCAGCTCATATTGAAAGTTAAATAGGTTGAAGGAACAATAACATATACTGAAATTTACCACTGTACTGTGAAACTTCATTTCTACTTGATTTTTTTTTTTTTGCTTGTCTCTGATCATCTGTGTGACTTAATATTTCTCCCTGTTCAAAATAGATGTGGGGGCTGATGTTCTGGATTTAGCAGAAACAATGGTCGCCTCTGCAGATGGGTTAATCTATGAACCAGTAAGCTGATTCTTACCTTTTTATTTAAAAACTGAATTCCTCTTGGTGCAAAGCACTATGGGGCCAGTTTGCTTGCTGTGGTTTTTTTTTTTCTCCACCAACCTCTTAGAGAAACATTCTGTAGTTGATTTCTTTTGGCCATAGCTTCTGGGTACACTTGAGCATTAATTGCAGTTGAATTTACTGAGTACATTTGTGTTAACCAACACTTAGGTTTGAACTTGGTGAACAGATGTTACTAGTGATCGTGTAATGCTGATGAAGTATAGCAGGTCTGGTGGCTTGTCTTTAGTGCTTCATGTGGGATGAGCCTAGAAATAAACAATGTGCACCTGGATCCTTGTCTTTCAAAGATTGGTCCTTTGCAATTCTGGGTGGGAAGGGACAGAAATTTTTATAATTGAACACAAAATGTATTACTAAAACTGAAAAGTCCTGTCATAAACTAGTCTGTGGTACCAAGTGTGAAGTTGATTATAACTCTATTCCCACACCTCAATTCTCTTCTGGGTTTCATGGAAGGGATGCTTTCTGTGTGTATTATTAGATGTGTTATTTTTGTTGCAGGTAGTATTTGAGCTCACCCCACAGCAAAAAGAATTGCAAAGGTAAAGCACTGAGATGCATGTTTATGGTTTGTATTATTTGTAGTGGAAGGGACTTTGAAGTACACCAGAGCTACATGACTAAAATATATGTTGGGTCTAAAAGCTCCTTCTTGTAATTTAAGAATGCAAACCTGCAAAAACATACTAAGTTACTTTGTTTTCCTCATTATTTAAGATCTCTGTTATGGAAAAAGAAAATTGGCTTTGGACTTACCTGTTGATTTGCGTCATGCAGTTGCAAGACAAGGTGTATGGACTCACTCAGCTTCTGTTTCCAAATGAATGCTTGGTAGCACAAGTTAAAATTATGGGATCAAGTGTGTAAAATAGATATCTAAATGTCAAAGCTGAGCTGTAGTAACAAATTGGCACATTCTTGCAGAGGCAAATTAATTGAGTCTTTCCTATAATGTAATTGACACAGTATTTATCACTTAAACTGTAATAACTTGGCATTGTGTGTGCCCATTATACTGATAGTCTTGTGATAGAACTGAAGCTTATTTGGGGGTCTGGCTAGTTTTGGTAACACTGCTGTGAACACCTGAGCTGTAAATTCTGTATACAATATTACTCCCAAAGTTTAATGCAGTGCTTTAATACTGTCATCAACTGTGTTAACTTCTTGATTTGCAACCTGCAATTGAAGCCAGTAATTAATTGTGAAGCTAGATTTTGTTTTAGTGTTGCACACTTTCACACTTGTCTCTGATCTTTAGGATGCTGCAACTAATTCAGAGTAGGCTGCAGGAAGAACACTCTCTTCAAGATGTGATATTCAAAAGTGCATTTAAAAGTGCTTCTACAGCACTGCCACCACGGTAAGAAAAACTGAGATTTTGTGTCATTATTCCCCTGTCCTCCCACCCTATTAATTAGGCTTAACATTTTATTGTGGTTATGATTCCACCCCACCCCCAGAAGACAAGGTTGTAAGAAAAGATCTCACTGCTTTTTAATGAATTTTAAAATAGTGTACTTGATACTTACTTTGGAGATCTGCTGTTTTATGAAAACCTCTGGAGTTTCCAGGTTTCGTGTGCATGCTTACACATACATATACAGACACAAAAGTAAATATCTGCACACACCTTTTTATTTCTTTAGTAAATACCTGTGTCTAAGATAGCACTGTTAAGATTATGTGGAGAAACCTTGCTTTTTTCACTTAATTCCAGCTACCCACGAATGTTGAGAGATTAGTGCATAGAATATTTGGTCTGCTGAATCTACATGCTATGTGATTGTATTTCCCCCCCCCCCAGGGGAAAACACTTTCTACACGAAAGCTGAAATTTTCTCTACTTAAAACTAGAAACAGCACCAAACAAAAAAATACT
The DNA here is from genome assembly GCA_013399875.1 of Gymnorhina tibicen. Lineage (NCBI taxonomy): Eukaryota > Metazoa > Chordata > Aves > Passeriformes > Artamidae > Gymnorhina > Gymnorhina tibicen. The sequence continues at coordinate 2,075,573 of VXAZ01001116.1, read as the reverse complement.
GAATAAAACAAAACATGTTCTATTCATTGTAGCATTAAAATTTTCCCAAGGAGCCATTTTTGGTAGAAGGGAGTGGGAAAATAAAAACTCTTGGGGCAGATATACTTACGATCTGATGCTTTCTGTTCACGTGTTCAGATACTGTGAGCCAGTGTTGTAGGCCAGATCTCTGAATACAAGTATGAATGAAAGCTCATTAGTTTCATCAAACTGATCTTCACTAGTTTCCCTCCCTTCCACCATCTGTGCTATAATTCCAGAATACAGTAAGGACAGGTAGATGATAATGCTGTATCTTTATGCTAGGAAAAAAGAGATCTAACTGTACTGCTGTTATTTCTGCTAGATAGTGAATATTCTCAAGTACTTTCAATGGTGTTTTTATTTAAACAGGGAAGATAATTCATTACAGTCTCCAGATGCATGCAGAATTCATGGTCATCTCTATGTCAATAAAGTGGCAGGGAACTTTCACATAACTGTGGGCAAGTATGTTCTGTTCAATTCCTGAAAATAATCCCTTGACTTCTACATTCTGTATAGTGTATGTATGTGTGTAAGTGTGTGTGCTTTTACACTTCAGTTAATGACTGGGTTTTATTGACCCTTCTGTACTCATGCTTGGTATTTTTTTTGCATGTAATACCTTTTCTTGCACAGTTAATTTTCTTCATAAATTACTGAAACCATGCAGTGCATTGCTGCATGTAATGCAGTCATTATGAATTCCAGTGTTTTACAGGATGGAAACTCTTGAAAATTGCTTTGTCAGAGAGCAAATACAGAGTGCAGTTAACTTGCTTACTCATAGAACAAATACAGCCAAACTTTTGTTAGTCATTTGAGCAGTTCTGCAGCTTTTCATGTAGTAGGACTTGGTGACTCTTCCAAAAGCACAGTGACTTGATGTGTTTTTGATATTTCTGAAAATGCAAGACACTTATTTTGTGTAAGAGGGTTTTTGTGAGTCCAAGATTCCTGACCTTACTGTTCAGTCCGTCTGTACTTGACAGTAATGAAAATGTCATGTTTGAGTTTTATATAGATGTACACAATAGGTATCAGTTTTTAAAACATTTATATATATGTTACATGTATTTAAGTATATATATGTTACATTATACATATCTGCATATATACATATTTTATAAAGTATTTATTGAAATAGAGGAGGAAAGGTAATTTTTCTACATAGTCCTGTATGGATTCATAAAACATTTGTTGCTTTCTTCAGGGCAATACCACACCCTCGAGGCCATGCACACTTGGCAGCCCTTGTAAGCCATGAGTGTAAGTTCCTTCTGTCATCTCCATACCAACATGTATCATTTCAATCAGACTGCTGTCTCTTAGCTCATGTTAGGTTGCTGTTTTAAAGATGTTCTAGCTGTGCAATTGCATTGCAAAAAAAAAGTGAAGAATATTCTTTGCAATGGTCTGATTCAGTAACAACTTATTTTCGTACATTTAAGACTATTAGGTTTAGGTTGCTTCTACAGTAATGATAACACTGGAATTTCAGATGTACTTTGTTGTAACATAGACACCATATAAAATTCCTGTATTTCAGTCCAAACTCCCTCTTCCTTGAAAATCTTTTTAAAAGGTTAAAAATTTCTGACCTTTGTCCTTAGAAACTGAATTTTTTGGATTATGAGTCTAGATATTACATGTGTGCTGCTGTCTTTTTAATGTGAGGCAAAGGTGACTTACTGTGAAAAATTAATTTGGTTAAACCAGTTACGGTTGGTTAAGCCTCCAAATGTCTGCCCATGAATTAATGTTAACACAACTTTAATCATTTTATAGATCTTAAGTACCTGCAAAATAGGCAGTGTAGTAACTTGGAAACTGCCTTGTATTTCCTCTATACATTTGATTTATGAAATTTTAATCTTCTTAATGCAATTGCTTACAAGAACCTGAACTGCAGAATAATGTAAGTATTTGGCCAACTAGAAATTCCCTGTTACAAAATTATAACTCTGTTCACCATTGATTCAAATATAGTTACAATTTGGTTTAGAAGCTCTTTTCTAGAGAAATTTAACTTTTTTGTTAAATATTTTGGATTTGAGTTTTCTTTGAATTGTAGGTAGATCCAATGATGTGTACAGTGGTGTTTGGTAAATGCATTAATTAGAATATTTCCGTGTCAGAAATGAGTGCATCTTATTCTCTAAGTACAGAAACTCATTGTTTAAAAATGCTTCATTTCTGTATATTGTCTTTCAGCCTATAACTTCTCCCATAGAATAGATCATTTGTCATTTGGAGAGCTTATTCCAGGAATTATTAATCCTTTGGATGGAACAGAAAAAATTGCATCAGATCGTAAGTGTTGTGTGATTTTAAAAAATCTTGTTTTTTGGAGTTTCCCAATAGTTCCATTTAAAGTATTACCATTTTTCATGCATGTTGTGATTGACAAGCAGCATGTCAGGCTAAATTTGGTAGTGAGCAATGCCCTGTTCAGTTATCTATGTGATGTCTTCAATGGGCATTTCTTTCTAATACCTGAATTGCTGTTCTGTGCTGGTTCCCTGAAGGCAGTTCGTGGTTTTTTCCAGGTTTGTGTTATGTTGAAGTTACACTATGTCTGACCATATTGCAGCAGTATGTTACAGTGGAGAACATAGATCTGATTGTTTTCATAATGGGGAAAAATAAGCCTGATTTGGTTTAAAAAATAGCACCAGGAGTCTTGGATTCTATTCTTGTATTTGGTTTGTCCCTTCTACAGTGTATTTTGTGAGACTACTACAGGATGGGTTTGTGTAGCACTTTGTTTCCTCATGTATAAATAGAGGAGAGTAGTAACCTGCCTCATCCCATCACTGGCATTCCCTGTGAGAGTGAACCCCAGAACCTTCTGCACTTGCTCTTATCTCAAAGCCAGCCAGTTCCTTGGCTGTTAGCACCAGAATGGTTTAGTGTAGTTGAAATGAATTGCTTCAGTCTATTGGTGTTTGTTCCCTTAGGGAATTGCACAAAGAGCAATCAGGTGCATGAGCATGCTGATGGCTCTAGAAGAATTCTCTAGAAGTGTAATCGAGAGAAAAGCTGTAACCAGTTTAGAAGGACTTCCATCACTGTAGCTACAATTCAGTGGCTAAAATCTATTCAGACCACTGTGAGATATATATGTATCATGAAACATGTGACAGTGTGAAGCCAGTTCTAGTGCCCTGGAAAACACTACCTGTGCATTTCATTTGAAGCTTTGAGTGGCCTGACCTTAATGAGTCTTTTCATTACATGGGAAAAATGTAAATTTCTGAGTATAAATGGGATATATGTCTTTTCCATGGAAACTAACTTTGTTTGTGCAGATGGTGCTGAAGTAGTTTTGGCAGTGCTGGCATTCCTTGAAGAATGTTCCTAGTGCAAAGGGCTTAGCTGAGTTATTATTTCTTTGATTTATTTGTGAATATCTCAGATGGCCTTTGACTCTGTTCTTGATTCAACAGTAAGATTTTTTTTTCTTCTAGACAATCAGATGTTCCAGTATTTTATCACAGTTGTGCCAACCAAACTCCATACATACAAAATTTCAGCAGAAACCCATCAATTTTCAGTGACAGAAAGGGTAAGTAGAAGAAAGAAAAAAAGCATGGAGATAAAAAAAAAAGTGATTGTTCATAACAAAAGTTCAAGTGTGAAAGTTTTGAAAAGTACTCTAGCATGAAGAGACTCTTTGTAGAACATTCTAGTACACTAGATTTATCTGTAAATCATACAGCACTGATGGTAAAATACATATATATATATGCTTGGTGACACATGCAAACTTCTGTTAATGTTTTGCATCTGTAGGTCTGGAGTCTGATACTAGAATTAATGATAAATAGACAGTAATTTCCACTTCACTGGATGCTAATAGTGGTGGTGGTGAAATCCTCCAAGTTTTAGGTGTGTAACCTAGTGTGTAGCTTTACAAATATTTAATTCACCTTTAGCTTTTTATCCGTGCGGGAAGCAATCAAAAAGATGCAGCTCACTTGAATATCATGAACTTGGTTGTGGAGTGTAAGAAATGGAACAGAGGTAGTTTGTATGAAAAACTGATCACACAGTAAGTGTCTCAGCTGTCTTGTTTAACCTTTGTTGAATCACCAAATTTAACTACTCTCAAGGCTAGAGAGCTTCCACTTCTGAGTTTTGAAAGGCTTTTAATTATGAATCTATAACAAAGGTAGTTAATGGAGCTTAGTATATATCATAAAGTACTAATTTTAAAGACTGCTGTGAATAGGAAAAAAGCTGTGGGTGTACTGGCTACATGTCTTATTTACAGAGATTGAACTCTGTTTTCATCTTCTATTCAAAAGCCAAAGAAAAAAATCTTTGTGAAAAATTTAATTAAAAATGACAGATAAAGCGAGAAGTAAGAAGAAAGCCTTGGGTTGAAGGAAAATGTGGGGATTAGTAGGATGGCAGTTCACTGTATTACAGCTTGTGATGTTCTCCAAGGGAGAAGGATTTTTTATTTCCTCACAATTCCATGTTGTGCTTCTGAAAAATACAGAGGTAGGGGAATTAGGGTAGAGGTGATGTCTTGGTGTTCAACTTTGGTCATGCAGGCCACTGAAGGGAAAGCTTTGCTCCAAAACTCATGAAAGCTGGACTAAAGAGAGAATGAAGAGGAATTTCATAATGCAATATACTCCCACCTCCTGCTGGTATAGCAATCTGCTTTGTGTTTTCTCTGCACAATCTGCAACAACTCAGGCATTCCTTAAACTTCTGGATGTCAGTCAATAACTTACCTTAGACATTATTCTTTTTCTTTAATCTTGTATTCAGTTTTTCTCTCTTCCTGTGTAACAATGATTCTGTCAATTAACTGTCCAGTCTAAGTTGGCTCTTCAGTTTTTTGTGGGGATGTATTTTTATGGAAGTTGCTACAACCACAGCTTACTTGGGAGAAAAGCCTGTGAATAATGGAGGTTAAGTGGCATTATGTACTTGTTTGCTCTCGCTGCCTCAGTAGGCAACCCTGTTGCCTCCAAAGCTTATTTGTGTTTAATCTTAGGGAACCAAATACTCCTATTAGATGAGCTGGGAAAGGTTACTAAGAACAACTATTCACTGAACACCTTGGTGCATTTATTTTGTAAGAGTAGGCACCTATGCAGACATGGAAAAAGGTGGCCAGACAGCCACAGCTAAAACTTGAGTGCAGTGAGGTTTAATTGCCGGTGTTGGGCACACGGGGAAGCAGAGTTTGAGAGGTGTGGGTCTAATCTTCTCCACAATTCTTGATGTTTGAGATACTGTAATTATCTATGTTAAAAAGATTTAATTCTAGCAAGGCTTCACTGAGCTATCTGATGCAAGGTTAGTTATTTTCAGCAGATTTTAGCAATCAAAAGTTAAATCTTCTGCAGCAGTAGAAGCTGGAAGCAGATCAAAATGGTTTGCAGAAAAAGAATTCTGTTTCTTTTAAGGGTGGAGTTCTGTGTGTTCTCTTCAACTTCATATTCTTTTTTCACCATTTGACCTCAAAAGACCAGTAAGGCTTGGGGAAATAACAGAGGAAAAGCAAACAAAAAATAATGTTTTTTCCTTTACCAGCAGCAAGGTTCTTTTTAACTACCTTCAGTCTTCTCTTCCTTTTTAGTATGACTGATCATCCGTCTCCAAGTGCTGTCAGTTGTCATGCTTTGAAATATGGAAAGCATTCTCTACTGGTTTGTTTGGTTATTTAGCCATTGCAAAGTTTTTGGGACTTGTTATCATTACCGATACATTATTTTGACAATCTTTTTAACTTTGTTGTGGTAGCATAAAAAGCAGTATGGTTTATGACAGTATTAGCTAACTGAAGAAGTTGCCTCATCTGTATTTACCAAAGTGGTATTCTGCTTTTTATTTTGTATTGTATTCTGCATGTTTTTTGAGCACAAACTGTTAAATCTACAGAGAAACGGAGCTGTGATATATTGCTTTTCTGTTCAGTCCTGCTTATCTTCTCAGTTCTTACTAGCTTAGGCATGGCTGAGTTTGTCTTCAGTCAGTTATGTTCTTTTCTGCTGTCCTTATATATTTTCAGCCAGACTTACCTGGCAGTACATTTATCAACACCTTTCACTAACAACAAAATGACAGCAAACTTTTGAAAGAAAACTTGTGTTGAGGTGTTGTCTCCTGAAACCTTTTTAAAAAGTAGGTATTTATAGCAGCCACACTCCTCTTTGGTGTCTTTTGGTTTGAGATTTTGGGCAAATGAAAAGAAACTAGAAATTTTTCAGATTAGGGTTGAGGTGCTTGGTAGTTACAGCGAGTTTGGGGTGTTTATTTACTTATTGAGGTGTATTTCTTGCTGTGTGACTGTTGTCTGATACGACATAACTGACAAAAAGTTTGAAAAGGCTTTTGCCAAGAAAGGTTGGATCAGATGTTCCTTGAGGTGCCCTCCAACCTGGTATTCTATGATTTATATAAACCCTCTGGGGATTCTGCCATTGCTAAGGCTGTTCAACAACTTAAATGTCATGAAGGTTTCACCCTAAGTGATTCATAGTAGCTGATAAAGTAGGAAGAGTTGTGGCAAGTATTATACCAGTGCACTCGAGTGCCTGAGTTCACAGCTTAGGCCAAGACAGTGGCGTTATCCTCATAGGTACCAACACCAATCCAGTTATAAAAATCCTTGTTTAAAGAACTGTGTGAGCAAGTCTTGAGAGAATAGTACCAAAGCACAATAGTGAGTATTGATAGGCAGCACAGCAGACCAGTGACCAGGAAAGTAAATTTTTACTTCATGATGTTTGACTTTTAGAAGGTACTGGTCAAAGCGACCTTGATATTTTCTGGTCTTCTGTTCATTGCTAACTCTGATTAAATAACTCTTTGCCATCCCATCTTGTAAGACTGGCTTTCTTGTGACTAATAACAAGCATGACTAACAAGTGTTTCTGTCTTTTCTTTCAGGAAAGAGTAATTAACCATGCAGCTGGCAGCCACGGGGTGTCAGGAATATTCATGAAATACGACATCAGTTCACTTATGGTGACGGTGACAGAAGAACACATGCCTTTTTGGCAGTTCTTAGTGAGGCTCTGTGGCATTATTGGGGGAATTTTTTCAACTACAGGTGATTATCAGTGCCTTCCTTCTTAAGTTCTATCACAGTTTTTTTTTTTATTATGGTGATTGCTATAGATAAATTACAGGGGAGTCCTCTTAACAGGTTTAAGACAAAGTGCTTATTTGTGTGCATTGAAATGTGCCATGAAAGCTACTCAGTTTTGGTGTCCCAATATGGCATTTCTGGTGTTCTGAGGGGCTTTTGTTTCCTTTTTGGTCACTATAGCATAGTTTATTTACTTCTGGAAGAGCAAGGCTATATCTGTTTATAGATATATACATATCTATGTGTATATATACACACACATACTGATATTCTGTGTATTTCCTATAGTTGGGATCCAGTAATTAAATCAGTGACAAAAGTTGAGATAAAATTTCCATCTGAAGTAATTGGGAAGGTTTTCTTTATCAATTTACTGCTGGATTTGCTTCATCAAAGAAAATAAACTAAGCTGAAATGGCAGAATTCACTTACTGGTCAAGACATAATAGGGTATCTGGATTACAGGTTATTTCTTTCCTTGGCTCTCATTGGAAGAGAGCTCAGTAAAGAGACTTCGAACTAAGAGCTGCTTTTCAAAGTAGATATTTCTGTCCCTCACAATGTATTTTCAGCCATGAAAGCTGGCAGAGGGAATTATGTTTACTTGGTAGCTTTGCTTTCTCGATGCATTTCAGAATGTTAGAATTCTCCCCTGCCCTTGATATTTCCTTTCTTCATGTTAATTTCTCAGTGTTTTATGTATGGGTTTACTGCACTGTGTCCTGTGTAAGTATGGCGTATAGCTTTGTTGTAATGCTTCCATAAATAACACATTTTTACTACTGGTGACAATTTAAATGTTGTTTGACATTGCAGGAATTTTACATGGCGTTGGAAGATTTGTAGCAGAAATTATTTTTTGCCGTTTTAGACTGGGCTCTTACAGATCCACATCGGTAAGGAAAACTTCCTCTAAGTATTTCTTTAAGTGCTACAGCTGAGGATGGGTGATAAGGACAACTTTGGGACTTGGTCCCAGGAGAATTTAAGATCCTCCCCTTGACACGCACATCAGCAGAGATTCAACAGCTTTTAAAAATAGTTGGAAAACCTAAAATGTAAAGAAGCAAAGTTCTCTCACAAACTCAATTAATGCAGCTGAGTCTCTTAGATGTCCTATATTTCTTTCATTGTCCTTATTATATTCTTACTAGTTTCATATTGCTCCAAAAATTGCATGTTTCCCAGGCCTGGTCAGTCTCCTTGTCCTGGTTTTGGTTTCACATATGCTTTTGCTTGGCCTGCACACTGAAAAAGAGGCACTGTGTGCTGCAGGGGTTCAGTGATGCTCCTTCACCTTTCCCTTCATTAGGCAATAACAGAATTTCTTCTCTAGCAACTACTTGATTTTATATTTTATTTTTCCCATTTAATCCTTTGAGACCTCTGCCTTTCTCTCAAATTTGGTTGAAGTTTGCCAGCTGGCAAGGTTATGTGAGTGGGGAGAGAGGAAGGAAGGCAACCAAATTTGTATAATATTAATATGAGAGGTCAGATAAAAGGCATCCAGGAAATGCTCAAGAATAAAAGAAGTGTGTGTTTTTGAGGAGGGAGGGTGGAGATTCTGTGTCTGGTCAAGCCATTAATAACACCTTGGTTTTGTTTCACTAGGTCCCACTTCCTGATGGCCACTCAAGCAACCACTTACCTCTAATTACAGAAAATAGTACACATTAGCCGCCTGAGAAAATTTTTTCTTCCTGCCTGATACAGACTTTTTTATAATAAAGAAAACATTGTGCAATATGCTGAGACAGTGCTGATGGGCAGCAAAAAAAATGAAGCCTTTACAAAAAAAACCCCTCCAACAAAATAATTTATGTAATTTTTTGTCTTTGAGTGCATGTGGAGATATAGGAAATTGTGAGACCAGTGAGGTGGATGATCTTCTGGAGAGTGAAGGAGTGTTGCTGCCAGTACAGTATTTGTGGTCAAGCTGAACATCTTTGCGGTGGCTGCCCGTGACCGCTGAAGCATCTTAGTAATCCCTGGGAAGGCTGCAGGCCCCAAGGAGAAAAGAGTACAAGTGGGATGTGTGGAAGGGCTGGCAGCAGCCACAGAGGGACAGTAACAGAGCTGGGGTTTCTCTTAAGTGTGCAAATGGGGGATTGGCTTTTCTTGGTCTTCTGTAATGCTGGGGCTGAGGGCTAAGACACCTTTCATACAGCTGGGGAGTGATGCTAGAAAATCCTGAAGAAGAGGGGAATGAGAGAGACCTTGGTGAGTAAGGTGGAGCCCAAGCCATGATGTTGGTCACAACCACTGCCTTTCTGCAGCCCCACCATTCCTTAGTGGAAGAAACGTGGAGAAAAGGAGTTCCTCTGTTTCCACACAGCCACTGTGGCAGCAGTGAGAGTGTCACTTCTGGCACTGGTGTGGAAGTACCCAAGGACTCCAAGAATGCACTCCAGCCTGCACAGCTTTTGGACTTGGAATAAGAAGCCCTCTAAGTAAGGCATTTGACTGTAGTTTTGATAAAAGGCAAGACTCCTTAGTAAAAAAATCAGGAAATCTTCGTATGCCTTTTTCTTGGTAAAGAAATGGCTTTGATGGAATCTTTGTTGTACCTATGCTGCTTGTGTGGGAGCCATGGGAGCATCCACGTCCTGGAAATGGAGGGGGAAAAGGGAGAAGGGGCAAGAAACTGCCAGTTTAGGGCAGTTGGGAGGCCTGCTAGGCCAGGCAAGGGAGTGTGGAGTTGGTAGTAGGTGACTTCAGGGAGTCTGAATCATATTGCTGCAGAGAGGTGATGAGACAGGATCTGCAGAACTAATCCTTGCTGTTCCTGAAGGGTTTTGTAAATAGGAGAGCAATATCGTATTGTAAATATGCTACTGAGAAAGAATGTTATTAATGCAAATGGTGCTTTGAGAAACTGAACATCATGTTACTGCTGAACCACTGGTGTACACCTGTGGTTGAACAGTTACTCCACCAGTGTAAAAAATTAATATGATTCCTTCTCAGCAAAACTGGTTTATTAGTAGGTTAGAAGTTGATGCTGATCCTGGCCTTACTCACCATGGAATTAATATTTTAATTAAGAGGACTAATTACAGAAAAATAAAAATCTCTGTGGCATTGTCAGATTTTGCTGACTTCCATTAATGTACTTTATAGGACACTTGGACTTTGTTGATGAGCATCGTGTTAATAACACAGCTGATTTGCTATGCAAAGAAAAGGGCTTCCTAAAAAGAAATTGAATAGTAAATAAAATGTGGGAAATAAGGAAAGACTTCTGTTGAATTTGGCTATTGAGAAAAAAGTTCAAGGAAGCCAGGTCCTTGGGGATGACAGCCAGGTTCGGGGTTTTCTCTTGTGTGCTCTGTTTTTTTAACACTGATTAAAACTCCAGCAACTTGAGAAACACTTTGGTTCCCATTTCTCTTTGGCATTTTCTTCTGAGGTTTGTTTCCTACTTCTGCTCAGACTGGTTCTGCTTTGGGCTTTTCATAACACTTGTTTCTTATCTGCCTGGAACAGACTGTACTGGTGGGAGAGACTGATCTCAGTTGACTTTCTGTAGCAGAACTTTAAATGTTATTTTCTGTTCTCTCATAAAAGAGCCAGGCGGCTTGGTGTCTTAAATCCTCGTGTGGCATATTCATGTTTTATCTAAAAAAACCTCGTGTGAGTGCTGGTTGCTAATGGAAGAAAATTTGGGATCAACTTGCACGTGTGAGGTGCTGCGTTGCAGAGTGAATGCAGGATCAGTTGCCCCTGTGCTGTTTTTTTTCTCTCCACAGCAGGTTTGGTAGTTGGAGCAGTACTGCTGACCCTCGTACCACGTATTGTCAGCACCTTAACCGGAATGTGCAGGGGTGTCCTGGAGAAAATAATAGTTTATTGCAGGGACTTTTTTTTATTTGCATTGTGCAAAAGTGAGTGTAGGATGGAAAAAGGAAAGGAATGGGTGTCCCAAGGGAAACAGAAACCCAGATGTTCATGTGATGTGTATTTTCTGAAAGGGGGATAAGAGATGAAAATACCATTTTTTGGGCTAGGAAAGATGGTCACAATGATGTATATTTATCCTTTGCTCTTACACGATGGTGAAAAGAGAGAGCCCAGGGGAAGACAGTTGTAACCTTCAAAAGCTGTGTTCATAGCACACCATTTTCAGACGAGTGTCTATCTGGCCAAAAAGTCTTCCCCACTCCCAGCCAGCATGGTTTGGGTTGTGCCCAACTGCTGCCCTGCTCCCCCAGGGAGAGGCCATGTTAGCAGAGCCCGGTCACCATGCCTGCCTCAGACCCGGACTGCTGTGCCTGGGTGGGGGTGTCCCCTGGGACCCTTGAGCTGTGGGAAGCCGGTGCCAGCCCCAAGAGGTGGGGAGGGAATGGGAACAGATACTGCTCGAGTGACTGCTGGTTTTATGGCTCAAGGGGAAACACCAGTGTGGGTTTTTAACAGAACAGACCATCTTTGGCCTTGTCACCTGTGAGCCAGAAACACACAGCACTGACAAGAAGTTGCTGTAAAGTCTCTTGAGTTATGATGACACTTCTCTACTGTGTTTCTGGGTGTACTTCACAAAAGATTTCTGTGAGAGAGAATATCAGGGGGAAAATTGATCATGAGCTGCGAGAAGGGGTAAATTAATGTAACTTATAATAATAGTGCTTCTAGGTGAGTGTGCTGTGCTCTTGAGTTGTGAATGAGGGGCTGTGGTGGGTGTGCGTGGGCAGTGTGATGGGGAGGCTGTGGAAGTCAGGCTGTCATGGATGCCACTGTGCCTTGTGGCTATCATCTTTCTTACCACCTTCTCTGGTTTGTACATTGGTGCCTACTGCAAGACACACCACAAGAAGACAGTGAAGTGGGTATAGAAATGGAAATTTCCCTACTTTCAGGCTCTTTTCATTCTTTTCACTGACTTTTCTAACATGTTCTGGAGCTCTTGCTGGTAGAGAGATGGGAAAGAAATGAGTGTCTGTCTGTAGCTGGAAAGGGATTAGGTTAACAGATGTAGCAGGCTTTCTTTAAAAAGCAAACCCAAGCTGCTTTCCCCTGAAATTCTCATCCTAGAAATAGGTAAGTAATTTGAAAGAAAATTCAGCTCTTTCCATCTCAGAAGCTGTGGTGGGGACCTGCACTGCAGGTGTGGTTCCTGGCCTTACTCTGCAGCCACTGGCTCTGCCTGGGGTGGCTGTTTGGGGTGGTCCATGGCAGGAGAGGGACATGTGCTGATGGAGCCAGTCCTGCATGGAACTAAGCTAGGACTTTCCCTCCTGCCCTATGCAAGATCTTTTTATGCTTTTCAGGCTCTGATTTGACAAACCAAGCCCTAAGTAGAGGGCGTAGTTGCTTAGGAACAGTCAGAGGCAGATTATATTTGGTGTATAAATGCAGCTGTGATTAACTGAACAGACAAAACCAAGGTCAGGGAGGCAGCTGTTGTCTTGTCCTTTTGCTATCGAGTTCTCTGTGAGAAGATCTGTTGCTAAGGATGTCTTGTGTAATGATGCAGTAACACTGAGGCAGGAGGATGTGATCACCTTGTTGTATCTCTGGTGGCATTGATGAGACTAAAGCTCTCTGCTCTCTTATTTCTTCAGAGGTAGCCAAGTGCTGCAGCTTTCTTCTGGGAAGATGGGAAATGAGAACAGTGTGTTTGGGGATACTTGCAAAAATCTCTCTGTTTTTAAAAGGCACCCCAGAAGGTGGGGTTATGAGAGGTTTATTTACACCTTCCTTTCTCAGATTGGTGCAATGTCACTTCTTGTAAAGACACTTAGGTTTTTCTGCCAATGCTTAGTGAATGCAAATTGTGTCTAGTATTTGGCCTTGGCAGTGGTCCTGCTGCATATAAAGTTAATGTTTAGTAGTTAATGCTTCAAGAAGCCTTAAGGGACTTTGCCTGCTGCCTTTTGTGTGCTGGCAAGAGTTTGATGGTGTAGGTCTGTCCACCATTTGCCCTTGCACACCTTGCTAGAGCACTGGCATGCTTTTCAGCTGGCTTAGTTAAAAGCATGTGAAATACTTAATCTTTTCCTTCTGCCATGGCTTAGCATCCTTTCCAGAGCATTTCTGGTGCTGCTGGCCCAGGAGAAAGACAGTGTCACCTTTCCCTGCCTTCCAGAGGAGTTTTGTGAGAGCTGGTCCATGAATTCATCAAAACACAAACCTTCAAGGCTGGGTAGTGCAGCGTATCCTGGGTGAGAGCTGAAGGCATGCTCCAAGAACATGCATCTCTGTGGGGCTTTGACATACCAAAATTCAAGCAAAATCTGATTGTGGCTTGGTTTTGGGGTTTTTTGTTTTGTTTTGCATATATACATAGAAATATTCAGAGTTGCAGGACCAGTAATTTGATTTGTGAAAAACAAAACAGAAAGCCAGACTGGGTTGGGGTCAGGAGGACCCTGGTGTGGTCAAGTGGCCATGGGGGCAAGTGGCCATGGCAAGCAGATACTGGGCAGGTTCAGGATGAGCAGAGCTCCTGCAGCCAGGCTGCCATGCCTGTGTCTCTGCCTGCACAGTCACAGACAGGAGCTGCCATGGTCTCTCCTCTGAGCCGGGCCCAGCGCTGCCCTGCCCCGCTTCCATCCCCAGCTCCAGCAAAGCAGATTTCAGACTCTTTCAGCAGGACCAATTGCTCTGCACCAGCTGCTTCTGAGTCCCTGCAGAGCCCAGGTGTTTGTATCTCTTCCTGGGTTTAGCTGTAATAGCCATAAAAATGGAACTGAATTCATTTGGGGTGGTTATTTTTTTTCCCTTGTAAATTTTCCTCTAATTACAAAGTGAAAGTGTGTTTTGCCATGAGATTTTCTAGTTGGAGAGTGCTCAGCACCTAGGACTATTTTGGAAAAGAAAGAAAAAGTGGGGGGAAGCTGAGTTTCAACTTATGGATAATATTTGAAAATTACTGTTTACTGAAGCTTAGTTCCCTGGCTGGTGGTTGCTTATTAAAAGTGACTGTGAACGACGGTGGCATTTAAACTGAGCAGGGCCACTGCACAGGGCAGGGTGGCCCCAGCCTTTGCCTCTCCATGCATCAGGTGCTGCTGTTGCTCTGCTTCAGCTAGGAGTGTGGGCTTTAGTGGGCACCTCTCCTTGAAGTTTAGAAATTCACTTTGCAAATTTTGAACTTCACTCGAATAATAGGAAGCTCATTAAACCTTTACTTATGCATACGGGGTTCAACAGCACCCTCTGAGTTTCACTTGAAGCTGATGGTGCTTGACTAGTGCAAAAGAGTGGTCACTGTAGCAGTCTGTGGAGGCTTGTGGAGAGAGGAAATACTTTTTACGTGGCCAACATCACCTCAGGGGGAACAGACTGGCTTTCAGTCCTCCATCAGCAGCACCTGAATCCACACTCTGCGTGGCAAGCTGCAGCCTCTGCTGCTGCTCATCCAAGGGCTCATAGGTTTGAGAGCAGATCTGCACCTTTTTTAAAATGTTCATTTGTTGTGATCTCTGAGGCTACTGGTGTGAAGTTGTCATTTCTGGGCCTCAGCCTTAGATCAGTTGATTTAAAGTCCAAATTGCAGATCCCAGGAGCCTGGCAGGTGGCGGTGGGGGTGGATGTTTCTTGTAACTCCACAGAAAACAGATGTTTTCAAGGCAATTGCAGAGGTGTCGTGGCAAGAAAAAGCAGAACTGAGAATCACCGACCTTCCGCTGGTGTATTTATAGCGAAAAGCGCCAGGTGTTTCCGCCGCCACTACACGGGTCACTTTCCACGTGGCCTGTCCCACCAGGCCGTGTGCCCACGGCACCGTGGTCCTGTGCAGGCCGGGCTCTGCGGGAGCTGCCGGGACCCGGGGCAGGGGAGGGGAGGTGATGCTGGAGCTGTGTGACCCTGACAGCTGAGGCACTGCTCACCCCGTCACTGTGTGGGGCTGACCCGGGGCCTCTCCTTTCCTGCTGTGACTGATTGTGGGTAATCCTTCACTTAAAAAGGGAGCTTGTCGTGAAGGGTTTTGTCCCCTTTGCAGCCCCGTTAAACAGGTCTGCAGAGGCGAGGTGGTGCAGGGCCAGCCCGGCCTGGGGTGCCCCAGAGAGGGAGCCGTGGCCGGGGCAGGCCGGGGGGCTCTGGCACGGCAGGTGCTGGCACAGGAGAAACTGGAAGCTCCCGGTGGGATGCAGCCCCACGTCGCTGGAGGCGATTCCAGCCTGCTCGCTCCTGCCCGGGCATCCTTGAGCACCGGCACCGTTTGGCCACGTCTTCTGCCCTGACCTCGCTACTGGGAACAGCCCTGAGGGGATCCGGGAGGCGGCACTGGCAGCACCAAAGGCGGGCCCCGGCCCCCGCAGCGCTGCTGGCTCGGCGGCTGCCGCAGTGACGCTGTCAGCTTCTGCTTGTTATTTCTCTCTCTCCACCTCTCTCTCTCTCTTCCCCCCTTCTCTTTCTCTCCCCTCTCGCTTTCCCGCAGAATGGTTTCAGTGCTTCTCGGCTGGGTGGCAGCGGTGTCACAGCCCCCCCAGCAGAGCCCGCCCCTCTCCCAGGCACAGCTGTGCCGCCAGGAGCCAGTGCCAACACATGGCACGGGAAAAGCACGAAAAAAGGCACGGGAAAAAAATTATTCAGAAACGGCAGAACACTGGCATGGTCCCAGGAGATTTTAATTTCTTTCCCCTTTTTCTGTCCGCTTTAACTTTTCAGGTCAGTGACACTAATGGGCTGTGGTGGAAGTGAAGTAAGCAATCATGTATGCCAGAGACAGCACATTGATTTTGAAGTCTCCCCTCACTAATTAGTGACAGCCTTTGTAGGGACTGACGGCAGCACTTAAACCTCTGGCAGCAGGAAAGGCAAAGCAACACAGAAGAAAGGGAAAAAAGAAAAGGCCTTTGCCTGCTTTTTGATTTTCATCATGTTTTTACTAGAATCATATTGGTATAGTTTAAAAAAACTACTGTTTTAAAAATAGATCTGTTGGTGTATCGTAAGTTTTAATAACTTTTAAAAAATAATTCCAGTTATTGCTCAGTCCAAACAACCCATGTAAAAAGGTAGGTACCAGTCAGCATGAAGTCACTGCAGGAGAAAAAAGTTGTATCATGATTTGATAATTCTTGTAATTCAGCTACTTAATTGAACAAGTACCAGTGTAAGGATTGAGGAGTCTTGCTGAGGTGCCAAAAGCTCGAGGCATCCACCTCTTCATAGTGCCTACACATCTCACAGGTACAGCAAAGAACATTCTTGAAGCTGTCTGTTAGAAATTTCATGTGGGTTCACTTTTAAATTTTTGCTAAATTAGGTTTCCCTTTGCTAATACAACAATAATTAATACATCTTGTGGTTTCTTCCTCTTAAAATAATGAATTTTAAAATACGGATATGCAACAGGTATCATTTTCTATTTTCATGTGATTATGCCACTCTGTATTTATAAACTAACTGTTGCAAAAGTTACATGCCTACCAAACAAAAAAAAATTGGGCAAGTTACCAAAATGGTATGCTGGCAGCCAGTGAGTTATACCTGTTCAAATGCCATGAAGAAGGCTTTATGTAAGAGAATGTGCAGGTCAGTACAGTCCTGGGATGAGTTCATAATATGGATGAAGAACTAATTGAGACAGAAATAACAGAACACTTGCTAGTTCTGATCAGAAAATTTGGTTCTCTTAAGGCAGGTAAGGGGACCTGTTTCCAGATTTTTTTTTTAATTACTGACAAGAGCCAGAAAATAAGTGAGAAAAATTGTTCATATGCTTTTCTACTTGAAAGACTGATAGAAAAATATGACTGTCACTGTCCTTTCCTCATTCACTGAGACTCATTGTTTTCCCTTATTACTTTCTCATGTCTCTGGTATCTGAAGCATTCATTGTAAAATGGATTATTTGTCTTGCTTGCTGCAGGTGGATGGGGAAAAGAACCAAGTGGCAGTAATGAGAAATGTGGCTTAACCACATTTGGGGGTTAAGCCACGCCTAAGAGGCCTCATTCTCTCTCCTCCCTCATGTGTCCCAGTTTTGCCCCAAAGTGGTGCATGAAGAGGAAATAGGGTTAATATGGGACACTAGAGGCAGTATGAGAGTTCAGACTAAGAGGAATGCCAGGACAATACTGAAAGTGCACTAAATCAGGCTGTGTAGCTTGTTTATAGTGGGATTGACCAGGAACTGCTTGTAAAAGAAATGAGGTTAAAATTAATGAGCAAGCAAACTGCATATGTAATTTGTCAGAGCAAGCAACCAATAAAAAGGAATTACTCTAATTAAAGTCAGTAGCACAGGAGGGGAAGGATACTTTAAAAAACCCCAACAGTATCCAATCAAGCATTCAGCTCACTGTGTACATTTAGTCTCCTTGTCTAGGTTTAAACCCCAGTACCCGTTTGCTGCACTGAGGGACATGGGGTTCATTACCTGTCCCAGCTCAGGTGTTCAGTCACACCACACCACATGCTTGTCTCCCATGAGCAAACAGGCTCTTTTCTGAAGTAAGGGTTATCTGTTTTCAGATGCTGGATGTTATCCTAAGTATGCAGGAAACTACATCTGATAGGGCTTGTCCTCTTACGTGATCAACTTCCACAGGTTTTCAATCAGCTCCACTGAAACCAGAGTAAACACAAAGTTATGGATTTTGTTTTTCCTCTTTCCTTATAGTTTGACAGTAGAGATGTTTCTGGAAACACATTTCCTTGTAGTGCAGGTTTCAATGGTGCTGTTCCTGTGCTTGGTGGCAGGTGCCAGCTGGGGAGGGGATGCCAGTCCCTGAGCACTTCTAACAAGAAGCACCAACACAAGATGTTCTCTAAATATTTTTTTGCAGTACTAAAAAGTATTTGGTGAGGATGCAGTGGGATCACTATTCTCTGTGCGAATGAGTGCTGTACTGCTAAACAGTCTCTGCTGGTTACCACCATGACAGAATTTTGCTCTCCCACCACAGATAAATCAACAGTGAGTTGGCCAGCTGAGTCAGGTTTGCAACTCCTGACTCTTTTGGCTGCTCATTCTTTTGGTCTTGCCCTTCCTGTAATACGGAATACATGACCCGATTCAGTCTATGGATCAATGTTATCCAGTCTTGGAGAGGTGAGGAATGACCACAGGGACAGTACTCCTTACAGGTCACCTTCTGTCCCTGGGAAGGGCTGCAGGAACACCAAGTAGAAGACAAAAGACAAACAGGGGAAGGGAAAAGGGCTCAAGACATGCACTGAGCCAGAGAACAAGTCGGAATGCAGCTGTGTCAATAACACCTACAGAGCCAGGATTTTGCATCATCCTGAAGGAATTAAATGCCACAAAAGTTGTACAGAAAAGCCCTTCCTTAAAAATTCAA
Organism: Gymnorhina tibicen; assembly: GCA_013399875.1. NCBI lineage: Eukaryota > Metazoa > Chordata > Aves > Passeriformes > Artamidae > Gymnorhina > Gymnorhina tibicen. Next base: position 2,057,180 of record VXAZ01001116.1, on the reverse strand, counting down.
TGATGAGAAAGTAGACTTACATTATTAACAAAGCACATTTTTAATAAAAATGTTTATGCTTACATTTCAAAATTACTTACAAATAAACTTAATCACAATGCATATATTCTTTTCTTTAAAAAAAAACAACCATATTCATTCTAAGATAATATATATTTTCTGAGTTATAAAATCCCATATAAATAGCAAATTCTTCTCAGTACACAGATTATAAGAATACATAAAAATACTCCACAACTGGTAGAAAATAGAACAATGCTAGAGTTGGGCACAAGAAATGCTGTTGTCCCAGTACGTAATTTTCTAAAACAACAAAACAAAAAACTGAGAACTTTTTGGTTGCTCAACCTTGTTCAGCTCCATAGACTCAGGAATGGCTCTGGATACTCCACTCTTTGAGATTTTGCGAGCACTCTGTGGATTCTTCTGGTATCAGAAAAAGAGAACGGCATCTGTCTTCAGGTGGACAGAAGTAAGGCACTTCCTTAGAGCAGGTCAGTGTGGGCTGTAAGCAGCAGCTTGGACTTACAGCCAGAAAGCAGCAAAAAGTGTCTCTTGAATGATGATGTGTGGAAACAAACTTGGAAGAGGCAGACAGTTCTTACACTCCTCAAGGTTCCCCTGATTATTCCCCAAAATAACAACATAAATTCAAACAAGAATGAATAAGTGGAAACTTTGCATGTTAGAAAAATCAAAGCAAAAGTTCCCTTTTTTTATACTGAGGTAAGCAAACAAGCAAGTTGGACTAAGAGCAAGTCATAGCAGCATTTAGACCAGAGCATTCACCCTGTGCTTCCTCTTCTCTCTTCCAAGAGAGCTGCACAAGAGATCTACGTGACTGGCAGCGTTCCCAGTGGTGTGACTGCATCTCCTAGGAGCAGGCAGACTGCAGCGCTGCAGGAGGACACGCACGTGCAGAAGCCTGTCGGGGTGTTTAATTCGGAGCCATTAATTACTGTAGCACAATGGGGTTTTTTCTGGTCATAATGAAAAAAAAAGTCAGTGTCATGGAAGAAACAGACAAGTCTACCTGTTGTTTTCAAAGAGTAATGTAGTCATTATATATTCCTTTAAACACTGCTGTTAGATAAAATATGATGTTTTTTCATAGGGTCATGGCTCTGACATTACTAAACCGTGAATCATAAGAGCAAACTCATACATGCAAACTGCAGTAAACACACAGAGGCTTAAATTTTGCTTCTTATTAGGGTGTCAACTCAGTAGAGATAATGAAGTAAATTAGAGCCATTTATAGTCTCCTGGCTTATTCCCAGTTTAACTGGGATCAAAAACTGGATGAACAATGTTATACTGAAGTTGAGCCATAGTTGCAGAGAGCAGAACTGCACAGGTAAACAACAGATACATGATAACATTTTAGAATCAGAAATTCTCAACAGTTTTCTGTCCTTTCAAATATTACAAATAACTTCTTTCTTCTTGGTAGCCTATGAATACTCTCATGCTAATTTTCTTCCTGGTTTAGGTTAAAAAAGACAAGAAGAAGTTGTAAATATTGCACAGTATGTTAGGATGGAAGACTAGAAAAGAGAATGGCACTTGCAGGGTGACTTTTCAGTCCAAAGAAAAGCTCTTCATTTTTTCTGCTAATTCCTGTCTCATTTCTATGTGTTTTTTCAGGTTTTGCACTTCATGGGGCAGGTTAATGTCCCACACTGACACGCAGGATTGTAACTCTGGAGAAAAAAAAGAAAATTTGAAAACTGCAACAGAGATGAGTTATTGCATAATTAGAAATTATTTTGCTTATCTGCTTGTTCTCAGTTACTCATAAATTCACCCAATGAAGCATGATCCTTAGGACCCAGAAGACAAGATACATGACACTTCATGTGTGAAGTGATGCAGTTACGTTTTACAAGCTGTTTGTACTTGCACAATGATTTGGATTCCAGTTCCTAAATTCAGAGTATCCCATTTAAAAATACTTGGAAAACCATTTCTGGTGCCTGTGGGCCTTAAGGTAACTGACCTGAGCTACAGCTAATGCTGATTCTGAGGTGCCTGCTAAAATTTCACCTCCATCTTTTCAAGCAGATATACCCCAAATACTTATGAGACTCAAACCCCATTCACTGTAAAATAAAAACTGGTTTCATAAGCTAGTGAATATACTGAGAAAAGGTCACTTCTTCAATCTCCATTCATGTAAACAACTCTTTATGCATGAAGAATTCACACTGTTTTTAGTGGAATAGGGATAATTGAGGATATTTACATGAGTCCAGGCTTACAAACTAAGGCCCCAAGGATTGTGGAGTCTCTGATTTTCTGTAATTAATGTCACTCTTTAAAAAAATGAAAATGCTAATAAGCCAGTAAATGTTCTTATGGTTACAGGAATTGGGGAATACCATAATATAAAGCCAGTGCTCTAAAGTTTGACTCATTTCAGTCAGCTTATCTACACTTGCCCTCCTTAACTTTATACTATCACTGCCACATTTTTAGGAGTCACTGAAACTGGGATGAGATAAAGGTGAAGAAGGGCATTGATCGGAGCATCAGCTTTAACTGTTCTTAGAAAAATCCAAGGATGAAGATTTTCTACCTTCCAGCACTTTGCTAGTCTAATTGTCAGGAAGCTTTTACCGATGTCTCACTGAAATCTCCCTCCTGTAACAGAAACTGGTTAGTGCTTATCCTACCCATAGGGAATATGTAGAAGTCTTTATTCTCTTGCTCTTCATGTACATATTTGGAGCCTATTATCATGTCCTCTCTAAGCTTTATTTATATTAACCGATTTAACTTCCTGCAACATTTCCTCACAGGTTGCATTTCTCTCCTCCTCCTATAGAACTATTCCCAATAGTCCAGATCATTCAGCAATATTCCAAATGGTTAGGCTCCTGCAGCAGAGGCTATATTAGCACTCAGCAGAATGTAAGAATTAGCTCATGTCTTACAGGCACCACTTTCATGGTGTGAAAGTGGTGTTTGCCTCTTCTGTACCCACGTCTTGTGGCTGACTCATGACCAGGCTCCCATCAGTTCTGACCCTTTTTCTGCAGCACTGCTGTTTAAGCTGATCATTTCCTCATGCTGGTACAACGGATCATTCCTAATTAAATAAAAGGTCTTGCATTTATTCTCACAGAATTGTATCCTATTTCCTTCCAGACCGTTTGTTCTATTTGTCAGGGTCACTTTGAGTTCTAATCCTGCCCTCCACTGAGCTTGTCTTAGCTGTGAGTTGTCTGCAAATCTGAAAAGCACATTCACTATTCTTTCATCCACATCATTCATGAAAACATTGGGGATTCCTGACCTAGCACAGACGCCTCTGGAAATCCATTTGATACACTCTCCAATTAGACAAAGACATTTACTCTCCAAATACCATTTCCCAACAAGTTCAATTGTATCCTTCTAACAGTGGCTTCCTCAGATCCATTTTTGGAAGTTACTACTAGTTTGTATGAGCCCAGATATGTAAAAGAAAACAAAACTATTTAATAATAGTGTTTCAATCAAATTATGTCAAATGATGATCAACTCTTCACTCTCAGTGAGCAGTCAAGCACAATAGTGTCTACTCTACTAATAATACAAGTTAATAAAACACAATTCAGATACCTTTGTGATATTTGTTGTCTTCGGTGTCACTTTTATAGCAATATCCCAAAACAAGGACCACATTCTTGAGACTCCCTTTTTCAAAGAAATAAAATGTCAAATCTTAATTTTAATGTGAATTTTGTAGTTTAAGGACAGAAAGAGTAGGTGACATCAAGGCATTAAGAGGACAGAAAGCAGAGTTCAATCAACTGGGCCCTTTATTCGAAATCATTAACCATGAAAAACCCACACACGAAGACAATATAGTTCCCATCTCCATTTAATGTCAGGGTTTATCCGGGTTCCAAGGCATAAGCACAGGATCAGCCGACCAGCCTGCTGAACAAGCCCAAGAACAAAGCACCCTATTATACAGCACAGGCAGAGGTGGTAGAGTCACAGGAAACAGATGTCACATCAGAAGGACAGGCTGCAAATGAAGTCCCAGTGCACATTAGAACATGCCAGTAACCAGTTCAGTTATGAAAAAGCCAAACCAACCAAATACGACAAAAACTGAGTAAAAATGATGAACTACAAGTTTTAAACTTATGATGGCATATGGATGGGAAATGGAAATAGGGGATAGATCCTGAGAAGGTGCCTACTGAATAATGCAAAAAAAGACCAGGAGGGCAGGAGTGGTTGGATCACAAAGGGATAAACAGAATGTGCCAGTGTTTCAATATCAACTTCCTGTTTATTTCCAACAAGACATGTCTATAAATGTTTTGCAAAGATAGAAGCTGTCACATGTTCTCCTGCCACAGCAGCTCCCTGTTCCTACTGGCAGCACAATGAGGGTGGAGAGCCCTTGGCTTTAAGCTGGTAGAGGAATACGGAACCCAGCCTATGTCCCTGGGTCAGGATCATGCCAGGGAAGGAGCAGCCCCCACTGTGCAGACACCCCAGGCAGCACTGTGCCTCACACCTCTTCATACATGGAGCCTTACACTCCCAGGGCACAGATGAGGAGGGGAGCAGTTTCTGGGGTAAATAGACTGGAGCATGGCTTAACTGTGGAAGCTGTAGTTTGGAAGTTTTCTAGCAGGCCCCAGGACATGTGCAAGGTAGACAGACGTTTTTACTGCCCCACTATATTCTCCTCTGAGAATGATGTAAATCTGGTTATAGTAGATGAGGGATGGTGGGAACCATACACATCCTCCATGCTCAGATTTTTCATCACTTTAATTTTTTTCTGTAGCCAGTCCTATCCATACTCCTTACAAAAGTGATTGGAACTTAAATAAAATGTTTCTTATTTAGACCTAGGTCCTGTTCTTACTATATAGAAATCTAAATCTGCACTTGCAAAATAAACCACAGATCTACATCTAAATTATTCTCTATAGTAAGTTTCATGCCTATTGAACATCAATGTGTTAGGTGACAGAATTGGAAAACAACATTGTATTTCCATATTCATATATGAAGTACAGATAAAATTAATGTCTCAAAGTCTGGCAATCTCTTTTTCCTGAATTATTTACCTCTGTTTGACATTATATGTTTTAACCTTAAATGAAACCATTTCATACAAAAATATTTCCCTCTATCTTCTCTTATTTTACATAAGCAATGTGGTACTGTTGAAGAACTGCTCAGCAGCCTCAATGACATTTTCACGGATTCCAGTAGAAACCAAGTCCTTGAATTTAGGAAAAAAACCCCAGCCCTTATAAATAATTGCTGCAAAAAGATGATCAAAAGAAAAAGTACACATCAAACTGCATATATCAATCTTATTTGCCGTTCTTGAGATTTGTGCAAACACAGCTAAACTCCTTCTCCTGAATATTAATTTTTCTATAAATAAAATTTTGATTAAAAATGTTGACGTGACTGAGCCTCAAGGCTTTTTAAATCACACTATTCTATACAATATATTTTCCCTATCAATGACAGCAGTAAGGCAAACATGATTATGTATGTAGTTTTATGTTTGTATGTTGTAGTTTCATAGTAACTATTCTTTACAAAATGCTAAAAATAAAATGTCCCTTTATAATACTAACATTGTAGCTATCAGGACTAGATGGACTAAAAATGCTGTGCTATAGCAGGCACCATTAACAGCTGAGCACTGAACAGACTGTAACACTTGTTGTTTCAGGCAAAGGCAAGTCACAGGAAGATGAGGTATTTTTGACTCATACAAGCACTATGACCTAACTGTAGTTATGGATTCTTCTGGTGCCAGAAAGGAAGAAACAGTCCCCAGAATAAGTTCATGATGGTAAGGAGAAAATACCCACAGCCTGCAACTGTGATATTTGATAGCAGGATTACAGTGTGCTGCTGAATTCACAGCAGCTTCTGTGTCTCTTTTTTTTTTTTTTTTTTTTTTTTTTTTTTTGGACAGCAAACACACTTTAAATAACACTGACAGGGAAACTCCAGAGTTTTTTCCAAAACACAGTGGAAAGTGACGTGAATCCACATGTTGTGCCACAAAGTACTTTTTGAAGTAATGTGTATTTTGAATGTATTCACCACAGCAGCACTATGAACTTGAGTTGATGTGGGCTTTATTACTTTTTGGAGAGGTGCAGGACAGTGTAGCGGTGAAGGAAGTTTCAACAGCCAAGGAGTGCCCCATCCACCACTGAAACCCCACAATTCCTGTCTGCCTACAGCAGCTCAAAACAACTGTCCCTGATGACAGGAGCAGCACATCTGTACAAGTCCACACCCCAAGTCCAGGTGTGTAGCACTTTCCCAGCTCTCCTGGGATCTGCCTGTGACCAAATCTAAAAGAACCATTCCTGAACAAGGATGGGAGAAGAAAAGTAGGCAATAAACAATGGAGGAAAAATAATTAAAATCCAACATGGCCCACAGAGAGAGAAGCCAGAAGTGAAACACTTGAGATGGAGAAAGAACACAGGCAGACACATGTAAGACCACGTGACAGAGCATGGTGAGAGCTGTGCTGAAGTGCGGCACAAGGATGCCCTGAAGGTGGGGGGTTCATGTGCAGACCAGTGACAAGCCAGGGAAGAGCTGCTGCTTTATGTGGACACAGGTATTCAGCCTGCTGGTATTCAGCTTACACCCATGAGTCTGACACTGAGGGAAAATGACAGCCATGGAGTAGAATGAATGAACAAATAATGGATCATGCTAATCTGTTCCTGGAACACCATAACAAACAGGACACACCAAACCTAACCTTAGCACTGATTTCAAAGTACTCATTGCTTGATGTTTTACTTACCTAGCTGAGCTGTTATCATGACTCGAATAGAATCACAGAACTTGTCTATAACTCGTACAGGACGACGTGTTGACAAATCAAGCAGCAAGATATGTCCTCCTCCTGTCCCTATCCACAGTGCAGTATTTTTCTGCAGACAAATTGTCTTCACTCTTCCAGAATAAGCCAGTTTATGTTTTGATTCCTTATTTAATTTTTCCATTTTGTTCCTACAAGTATGGAAAGAATTGGTATTGGAATTTGGTGGCACCCTATTGTGCTGCTACTAAAATGACTCTCTGAATACCAGACTTTTAAGCAATCATTCACAAAATTCTCACGCAAAGTGGAATGAAAACTACTGGACTTCTAAGAGCCATCTGGTCTGCTTCAGAAGACCTTTAAATAGGAAGCAGGTACACTTCTCTGTTCTCCCCCAGTCTGCAGAAGGTTAATGTCACAGCAAAGTAGGAAGAGCACACCTACACCTGTTCCTAACCTCACCATAAAAAGAAATGGATGTGGCATGCTGAGGCAGAGGAACAATTTAAATGCAAATGAAAAAGTTGTCACAGTTAAGAAAAATCTGATTTTGTTCTGAATTTGTGCACTGAAAAGACATTCTTGTTCAAGGAATGCAGGAAGTAACTGGATTAGTATTAGCACCTGAAGGACAGCAAAAGACTTTCTTCTTTCTTGAGCTAAATGAGTCTTCTTGACATCATAGAGAAATTGGGAAGTACAATAAGGATCTTTAAAAAGTGGGATTCTACTTGGAATATTCTGAAGTTCTGGGCCAAAAGACAGGATAGGAAATCCACACTTGCCCTACAAACTGGCTAAATCCCTTACCTCTGGCAAGTTAGGGTACCGTGCTAGAGAAGGCAATCTGATATTCAGCTTCCTATCCACCAGGCCAACACTCTGAAATAAAACACTTACTTAAGAAAATGTGCACAGTCAATTAATTCAGAAAGTTTTTCTGTCTTCTTGTCCCAGATTTCCACGAAATGGCTGTTTTTCTTTGCCAAGTAGATGGATTTGTCTATTGCTATTGAAATAATGTTTGCATCACTGTAAGCATTATGACAGAACCTAGAAAAGAGAAGAACTCCAGTTAGATTCACAGAAAATACCTAGTAGAAAAACTTGACTACTATGAGTGGGATTAGTTTCCCTCAGACTCTTGGAGAATCATTCAGCCTTAAAACCAAACTAGGTTAAGATACAACTGAAAGGCTTTGCTTTAATCTTCCTACAGTTCGACATATATTCTCACAGTAACAGAGTTAGGCTGATGACATCCTTGGAGGCACATTAATGCTCAAAGTCTATTAATAAATCTTTCTCATCAAACACTGTTTTCCCTTCTCAGGAAAAACGTCCCTTAACTTCAGAGTAGGATTTGTCCATGTGAGAATTACATCAATCACTCCCAAACCCTCAGTCAATAATTTCTAAATAGTGAGAAGTCAGCAATCAGATGTGATTAAACATATATAGGGCAAAGATATGCACACATATCATACTGACAAACATGGAAGGACAAATACTATGATAAATACGTATGTGTGATTCTAAGTAAAGTAAACAGGGCCTGGGCTAATGCAATTGGAGAAGAAAACTGATCAGTTGCATAGATATTAACTTCATAAATCCTTTATGGAGTAAAAGTATATTGCCTTGTTTAAAAGCAGCAACAAATACTTTCAACACTACTCACTGATACTCCGTCTGCATTATGGAAAGAAATGAACAGAAACAAGCAAACTCAAAGAACGAGCTCCAGAACAAGACATTACATCAAAGTACTGTCAGAAATCTTTAATGAAAACAAATGAGCCAAGTAACATCACTTATAAAAAAAAACTTACAGCTGACTTGTCTTTGTTTCAATGAGCTTTTGAACAGAGAAGTCACTGGTTAAGGCAATGATTTTTGTTCCACAGCCTCCCCAGATTACATTTTTTTCAGATAAGCATGAGGATTCGTTTAAGCACATCAGGGGCGTGCTAACATTTCCTATAGTCAGTATCTTCAAAGGTGTAGCACCCTTACACTGCAAGAAAAAATACACTCTGCATTGGAAACAAGGAGGATGCAGACACTCAGAATCTTGTTAAAACAAGGCCACACAGCCTGCTGAATTAAAATTTACACATCCAGATTTTCTGATGGTTCAGAATATTTCAAGAATGTTACTGACTGAAAAGCACCATATTCACATTATAGATGTCCCATAGGAGACAGAAACAGGCCAGAGCAGGGACTGACACCTTCTGCAACCCCTGGCACAATTCAAGAACTGGTTGGAAAGTCACATTCACGTCTTTGAAGATGTCCTATACTGGACCATAATCTAGTTCTGAAATGCACTGCAACTCCGTAACTGCTTTCAACTGCATATGGTCAGGAACTAAACACCTTCAGGTACCAGCTGATATAAACAGCTGCCAGCATTTCTTCATCTGTTCTGTGAGCAGAACTCTGATCTACAGAAAACAGTATATTATTTTTTAACAGAGCTGTTTTACTAAAATTTACTAAATGAGAGGGAAAAGGAGCTATTACAGCAAAAATAGAAGAGACTAAAACTGTTAGAATATTCTTAACAACAACCATTCATGTCAGTCTCTAGCCAGTTTGCCAGGCCTTTCAAAGGAATTTTCCACCTCTTAACTCTATTGTTTAAAGCAGTTATTGTAAAACATCTGCAGTTCCTCTCGACTGCAGTAGAAAATTAATTTTAGTTTCAGAGAAGCAATTAAAAAATAAGTGGCATGAAATGAAGCTACTCTTGGTAGCTGCTTTAGATATTACTGATAGCACTCTGTAGAACAGACAGCAAAGAACAAGTCTACCTTTACTGCTCTGTCTTCAAAAACTGCCAGTCTGCCATCAGCTGTGCCTACCAAGAAGAAATTCTTCTGTTTGCTGAAATAAAATAAAATAATTAATTCTAGAAATGCCTCAATCAGGTAAGACAAATTAAAAGGAGAAGTTTCTAGTATTTCAAGTATTCAATTAACCACTAAAAGCAAACACAACTCCTGTGATCAGGAATGTAGTCCCCAGTTACTCTGGGCACAAAATTAAGTGGAAAGGCAAAATAAACAGTTGTCAAAGCAAAAGTGCAGAGTGTGCAGATGTCATTTTCCAAACACCTCAATTTAGCAGTATTTTCAAAATGTAACCAAAAATATTTAAAATTCATTTATACCTTTGCTTTGAAAGAGAATTACAGTATAAACAAGTGATAGAATCTGACATCTTCTGCAGACGATGCCTTCTTGTTTCATCTTCTGTGTTAACTGCCCACAGAGAACCAGACTGAGTTCCTGCTACAATCCAGTTTTCTTTCTCAGTAGGAAGAGTCACTAAGGCCAAACTTATAATTTTACTGTCTGCAATATCCTGAGTCAGAAAAGAGGAAGAAAAACAACTTGATCACGATTTCAGTAATGGTAAATGCTAGTAAATTACTGATGATAAAAATATAGCACAATCTTCTTGGACTCTGGACAGACCCTTGGTCTAACTTCTCCTTTAAGAAATCTAATTCCCTGTTAGCAGAATACATCATCAACTGTGCCACCTATCTTCAAAGTGCTGGGAAGGACTCCTCAAACAGTACACAGGAAAATGTCTCAACTGAATGCTGACAAAAAAAGATATTCTCTCTATTCTAGTCAAGGTCTCAAAGCTGTCAGAGAGTTGAAAAAATGGAACTACTGCAATACTAATTGCTAACAGTGAAAGTACTGGCCTAATATTTTTCTCATTTTATTTTTAGATAAACAACCCATATAATTTATACCAAAGCTACCAATTCAGATGTATCATGGTCAACAGATGGCAGATGGAAATAGAACTGAAACAACTTTGATGATGAATCATGCTCAGTTCTAGCACACATGTTCATCACAGCATATCAGTCCTGGGTAAAACCTTTCTCCTTTGCTGATGGGGCAGGACTGAGGCATACAAAAATCAAATTAAAAGAGCTGGAGGGCATCACCACGGTGGCACAAGGAGATGGCATTTGTGGGAAGCGAGAAATTGTTAAGAGACTACCTGGACTGTTAGAGAAGGTAGAGATATGAAGGGCTGCCTTACTGCTACTCCTTTCTGTGGCCTCCATGCTAGAAATAGTTTCCATCTCAGTGGAAGAAAGTAATCCAGTAGTGGAAAGACAGTATTATGAGAACGTTCAGGCTGGATAACAGAAGAGAGTAAAAAGCTTTCCAGAAGCTTTCCAGAAGTAATATCCTGCTTTAAAAATGCAACTAATTTTTCTGAAATACATCTGGGTGCCAGAAAAAATAGAATAAATGTCAACCTTCCCACATACCTCACAAGTATGTCCATCTGTATTTAGGTTAACAAATGAAAGCTGTGCCTTTTCTGTGTTCCCATTGCCTATCCAGACTCCTGCCTTCTTGCAGCTTTGATTGGCAGCCACCATGCACTCTGCTGTAGATGTGCTGGGTATGGAGACATATCTCATCAAACAGATAAGCTCTGCAGAGTTCAGGATCTCATAAACCTACAAAGAAAGCCACAGCATGCTTGTGGTGACAACAGTGGCTTGTACAGTGACAAATAACAAGCAATGGACAACAGTGTTCCATGGAATATGGACACAGTATCTCAGCAGGTCTGGTCATCTGCACTGCCACTATCCATGAGCAATCTCTGCACACTGAGCAACTCTAGATGGTGAGATTAAGGCATGTTTGCAAATGCCATCCATTTCATCTCAGTAACAAGGTGAGGCGTGACAACAGACATCAAGTTTCAGATCCACACTCTCACATGCACGGAACAGTGTGTAACTGCACTGATACTATTTAACAAAGTCCTTTTTGCATAGCTCTAGTAAAGACCAAGAAGTAATCTGATTTGTGTTTCACTGCAATTGCTGCACAGCAACACAGGGGAAAACAGCAAGCTAGAACATGTGGTTGGTAGATTTCAATGGAACAGTTTATTCTGGATGGTGAAAGCAGACAATATTTCATGGCTGTTTCCATTCCAGAAAAGAACAACAGAAAGAAACCTGTGCTTCTCATTAACTTAATGACTGATTCCTTTTCAGAAACCACAACTTTGTACTGCCATCTATCATAAAAACACAAATAAATACATTAAGTAATACCTGGCAAGACGTTGGTCGTTCCTGAGGGTTTTCCTTCAAACACTTTTTAATTAAATTTTCAACTTCAGGCCAGGGGGAACACCCATATTCTTTGACAGGATCTAGAATGTAAAATTACATAACTCATTAACCAGCATTTACCATAGTTCTAACTAACCTTCTTCTTATTTTTAGAATTCATTTAACTTCTTATTGAGCTGCTCTAAGAAATATCACATTCTTAGGTAAAATGTCAGCATGAACAGCTTGGAATTGCTCATCTGCTATTAAATGCTAGAGCACAAAAGGCTAGAACTAGAGTCCTTTTAATTAATAGCAGTTAAAGCAAATGGATTTTGCTTTATCTTTTTCTTTTATGTCCCTGTACCTGGGACTGAATTGCAGATATATGTGGGCTGTGTTTCCACTAATGCTGGCCATTCAAGCGTATGTCACTTCAGGCAACAGTCTTTCAAATTCCTGTGAAGAATATTTTCCATATTTATTCTTCTGAGTATATGCAATACAGATGAACTTCCAATAAAAGATATAGCAAATAGATAAACAACTCCATATAGCATTTACAAGATATGGAAGTTTAAATTCCCACTTAGTGCTTGGAATATGTATCTTATGACTATAGCTGCTGAACTCTCTGAGAACAAATCATTCATGAAAAATGGTGCCTGTATTTGCTTTTCCTTTTAGTTCATCAAAATCCACAGCAAATATTCCAGTCCTACCTTGGAGAGGTGTAACATTAGTGATGAATATCTGCAAATGAACATATTCAGTGCAACAAATGATAGGCACTGTTTGCTTGTGAGATCAGCCAGCCCCTCTTTTGGTGGGACTACACAAACGATGGGCATAGGTGGAAGGAACTGTACTGTCTCCAGAAACTAATACTTCAGTTATTTCAGAGGGCTCATAATACAGTCAATACAGCTGCACTCAAGAGATACTTAGTCATCAGTTCCTGGGATATCCCCTTCAGGAAGGGAGTGGAAACTGAGCTTAGAACTGGACTGTTCTCCTTAAGGAGCAGAAAATGTATGAATTCTCTGTCTCTCACAACAGAGAAGCCAGATTAGATGCTGCTCTTTCCTGAACAGAGCAAAACATTCCTTAAAGCATGTTTCATGAGTATACCCACTATTGCTGGGCAGTAAGTAAGAACACCACACATAAAGCTTGTAGTGCTACAAAAATTCAACAGCTCTCAACACTTTGTCAGAAGTTGTCCAAGTTACATTGTCCTGAGTTACATTGTCCAAATGATTACATCACATCCAGCCTGATAGTCTGTTTAATCTTCCTTCCAGCAGCTAATAATTACATATTGTAATGCAGATGGAATATGAAGAATGTTTTATTTTTCTAAGTCTTCTTCTATGACCACTGTTAGATACAACATAACCCATAACATATCCTGTTTCTGGAAGACGCAGGACAAATGTTAAAACTTTAAGAAACAAGGCATACCTGGTAACTTTCCTTGTATTGCTAATTCATCAAACTCATTTGGAAACTTCAAGCCTTCCATTATTCTACCTCCTCCTGTTAAAATGTCATAAAGCAGCAAGCCAAATGAATAAACATCAGCTTGCTGATTGTAAATAACATTTCCTCTGGCAACCTCTGGTGCTCGAAATCCTGCAAATAAATCATTCATTAATAAGTATGCTTCATATCAAGATGAAGCCATCTTTATACTTCAAAAAGTAAACAATTCTTGATAAAAACGGCACAGGAAGTGCAAGGAAAAACATCAAACTATTTCTGGGCTGGCAATAGCTTGTATTTGGCAGACCTCCAAAAACATCAGCAGTAAGTACAAAGGAAGGAGAGAGTACATCAGTTACAGAGCTCCTGCCCCATTTAATATAAAATAATTACTTTATCAATGAATGCTGAAAATCAAGGGCAAGTCTGCAGTCTTTATTGAAGGTCTAACATTTAACACTTGAAGTCACACTCTCAAGCACAATTTAAAAGACCTAAAGACATTTTTCAAAGTGGTTGAATTGCTCAGTGCTTTAGAATGGATGCTAATAGGTTCTTTCTAAAGTTGGAGAACAGTGCAGGTATTTATTGCCTTTTAAGACTTATGTATGCATTACTGGAAATTAAAGCAAAAAATGTTAGCAGTATACTTTCAGTACCACAATAACCATATTAAAACAAGACAATGAAAAATTATTATGAATGCATGTAATTTCATTTCTTCTCTTCTTAAACCTTTAATATACTCCTTGATTTTTCTAAAAGGTATTAAAACATGAACAGGAGGAAAGGCCAAGACGTATAAATCTGGCATTACAACTTGTAATATGATTAGGACTCCTTTTTGTGGTTTTGACTAGAATATAGATTTGAGTTACTTCTTATAGACTACATAAAAAATATATTAGATATTTTGGACATAATGGACTTTAAATCAAAGCGTATTTCCATACCTGGTGTGCCTTCGGAGGTTTTTATTCCCATTCGGCAACAATACTGGGCAATGCCATAGTCAGCTATTTTTGCAATAACAGCTGAATTGGGATATAAGGTAAAAAGCAACACATTGTGAGGCTTTAAATCACGGTAGATGATCATTGCTGAATGCAGGTACCTAGTAATCAAAAAAAATATTTATTGAAAGCATTCATTAAGTCAAGGATGCATCTATATACACACACTGAGTGCATTATTCCCACAGCAGTAAACTGTGCCTTCAAACATGAAATATTGTGTTAAAAACGTCAAATATCACCAACATGACACAGCCTTTCTGGATAATGACTTTAGAATTGTTCTGAAATACTATTTACTTTTACTACTTTACTATTTACATTGCAGTATTTTAGTACCAAGTTTTATCTGAAGAGTCACTGACAGTTTGAAAAATGCATCTTAGAACCTTAAGCTTCTTTCAGCCCTGAGCCCCCTTGCAGGTTTTGTTATTTTAAAGCCACACTGCAATAGCTCCTGAGGTCATTCATGGACTTTCAGAACTTGAGAAATACACTAAATTAATTTCTTTGATATTTCAGTAAGAAATCAACAGCCACATAGAAATTGGCCCCAGAGTCTTGCAATTTCTCTACTTATGTGAGTATCACTCATTAGCAGGAAAAAACAGGTAACAAAAGTACGTGTTATGTATCAGCCAATCAACCATAAAAACACAAGCACTTGTCTGACCCAGGAAATATTCTGCTTGGGATGTGAGAACAGAAGCTCTTCATTTGCATTATATCCTACTTGAAGCTATGTCCTGTTTTTACAGCAATGCAGAAGTCACATTTACCTCAAGCCATCTGCTACGTGTAGAGCTATCCTGTGCTGAAGTGTTCTAGTTAAACTTCCATTGTCTTGTTGAAGCAAACGGTCAAGAGATCCTTTGAGGGCTAATTCCATCACCAGCATCCGGGGACGGATTGCAGCAGCCAGCAAAGACACTAAACTGGGGTGATGGAGGTGACAAAGCACTGCAAGCTCCTGTAAATTGTAAAATCAGATTAAATAGTGCAAACAGCATAATCTCTGTACATCTAAAGTAAACTGAGGAATGTTCTGGAGTGAAGACCTGCGATTTACTTAAACTTTTAGAACTCTTCTCTAGGGTTGGTATTCCAAGAGCAGCACTACAGAAAAAAAAGGCAGTATTTCTTACTTGTCTTAGGAGCCTGAGGGAAGTATGTTTATTGAAAATCTTTACAGCAACCTCTTCTCCACCATAGGATGCACGGTACACAGATCCAAACCCACCATCACCTTTTGAACGATAAAATTGAAAAGAGTATTATAAACAAAGGGATAACAACTATTTCTCAAAAAGAAAAGCTGAAGGCGCTCAGTTTTAAAATGTGTGGGTTATCTACCATTTTAAGCTTCATAATCAGTAAAATAAACACACAAAAACCAGTGTCCTAGTGCACGAGCTACTGGAAAATTCAAAACTCAATAACCTGAAATTCAGAATGCCTTAAAATAATACATTTCTTCAGAAAAGAAATCTCTAAAATGCTTTTCATATATGGCAGAACTGACTTCAATAGATTTGTTTACATAATCTCTGTAAAAAAAACACTCTACAAAATAATGCTTACCCAGGAGAAATTCAGGAGCTTCATCAAATTCCAAGTCATCGTTGTTCAACATAATATTTCTAGGCAAATCAGCCAATATCAGATCAGGAGCAATCTGAGCAATTGGAATGGTCTGTCTTGGTTGATCTGGATTTACCAAAAGGTCACCTAAGAAAAACAAAAGAGAAAATGAAAAAAAGAAAGAAGGGTAGGCATCATTCAAAAAGCACTGAAAGGCACGAGGATCTCTGAGAATGTGTAAGATCAATGTACCTAAAATTAGATTAATATATGTGCTTACATATATATATATATATGCATGCACACAGACATACACATTAATTAAGTTTGCCATACAAATTCTTGGATCTTACATGTTCAAGTATTTTCAAGGTTCTATATATGTACCAATCAAATGCAAAAAAAATTGCTGCTGTGTAACAACACTAAACTAACCAAGAGATTATTTTTCTGTCTGTAAAAAGAAAGAATGCTGATAGTACATAGAATGCCATACTGAATATTGTCTTTTAAATTAATGTGCTATGTGATCCAACCAAGAGATCAAGTATTAAGTTTTATTTTGTGCTGGATTCAGTTCCAAGATTGAAGCTGCATTATCAATATTATAACAAAATTGTTCTTTTCATTATTGCTATTTTTATATAACTACAGAGAGTATATGCACTCTGTCTCATATTCTATACTTACACATTCTAGACAGCTCTTACATAAAAAAAACCAAGTTGTTTTTGCCTTACACTGTAATTATTTCTTACAGAAATGAAACATTTTTAAGTAACGTGAAGTACCCAAATGTTATAAAGGGGATGTTGCATAGTATTTGTCTAGATACAAGTCTACCTCTGTATACCTCAAATGGCATAAATACATACCTTCTTCAGCCTTCCTAAGTAAGTCATCAAGTAGTATTTTTTGATGTTCTTCACCATCTTGAAAGCTGTACAGAGCCCATTTCTTCAACAGTGTTTCCCCTTCACCACATACATCTATTTCCAACAAACCTGGAAACCATTCTTCCATAAGAGAATCTATGTGATCCACAACTTGCCCCAAAAGGATGCACCCTTTAGGAAACCAAAAAAGGGAAATTACAGACCCAATCTGCCATACTTGTAATTACAAAGATAAACTCTACATTCCAAAGGCAAAAGCACAACAAACCAAAATGCCAAGCTGCAATCAAACTGGAGCAAAATTCAGGCTCAGGAATAATTAACCTTTTCTGCAAGAAGGTGCTGTAATTTTCAAAAAACTGTCTGGGTTGTTGTCAAATACTGCTGATTCCACTAGACAATAAGCTTCAGGAGACCAGTTCAAGTAGATGCCTTGTCTCCAGTACATTCTATTAGGACGAAGAGCTCGCTCTAGAAAACACAAAATTAGATTAAAAATCTGATCTCCAATATGAATGTCAATTAAAAAATATTCAGAATAATTCATGGTAATTTGAACGTATAATTATGATTGTAGGATAATACCTACCCAAATCACAAAGAAAATAAAGGCTACAACCTTGCAGGCAGCATAGCCCCACAAAAGCTGAATATATGTCAACTGGTGTTCAATTCTGTAAGGCACACCCACAAACTGTAAGTATTTAACCAGATGGTAAGTCATGCAGCAGGTAGGCAGAAATGCTTACATTCAGGTTCAAGCACAGAATATCTCAGGCAAAATATGAAAAAAGCCGTGATTTAAATTTTTCCTGTCACACACTCATGAAATAGCAGGATGCAACTGGAATTTGATGCTCAGAAGAAACTCAAATGCCAGGACAGCAGGCACTTACAAATGATATTTGTAGAGCATTAGCATGTGAAAGCATGGAATTCTTGGAAAAAAATTAAAGACATATCCCCTCTTTCTGATAAAAGCAAAGCTTTGAGACTTAAATAAAGGGAGAATTAACGAACCTGAAGAAAAGCAGTTTGTTTTTCTGTGTGGAAGACATATCCCTTCCTGTATTCTTTGTGGAAGCAAACAGCAATATTGAATAAACATAAGGATTTCCTCTATCTCTAGCATGTGAAGGAGAAAAATAGGCTGCTTACAACCTTCATTTTCTTTTGCACACCACTGTGAAGATCAGGCACTATCTGTTCCTGCATTATTCCAAGTTACAAAAATGATCACTGTCTTTTTCTTACATTTGTGAAGTGTTCAGAAATAGCTAAAGCAAAACAATGTTGGGGACTAAAGCTTTAACATGCAGATGCTGGCCTTCAAAGCAAACTTGCACACTATTCCTTTCGAAGATAAAGACTTGTACCTCTTCCTGACAGCATGTAAGGTGATATCTCAAGCAACCTGTTGATCAGCCTGGACCAAAATCCCATAGGAAAGTACGGCATCTCATAAAGCCTGATGATAATTTCTGAATTTTCACAGTGGGGAAGCTCTATAACAGGTCTGTGATCAGACAAGCTGAAAGAATAAAAATATTAAGACAGTATTTGATGATGTACTATAGCTGAGCTAATGGCATATATTATTTATTAAGTAAAATGCATTATTTATTAATGAATGCATGATTCAGATGGTCGGGGAGCTAACAGATAGTGTAATTGTTTATTCTGTTTGCTTGCGTCAAAGTGAAGTTCTGACTGTAATTTAAACCCAACAGAACCTCGCTAGCGATCATTAGATATTTAATGCAAATATGAGAAAAATCTGAGACATACATAAGGCAGGTAAGACATTCAGATAAAATTTTCCTATCCCAGGGCTTTGAAGGACATAGAAATCCTAACCAGTGCAGCCATGCAACACTCTCCATTTGGCAGCGTAAACATCACTAAACACATTAGGGAAATCTGTAACTGAGGCAGAGAAACTGCGTTATCTGCTTCAGATAAACCAAAATCACCACATTCAAAATCATAATGCTTTTTTTGTCATCGCACTTAATATCTAGACTTCTTCAAGGAGATACTGGCTCTGAGTAACTTGTCTGTGGTTCTCACTTCAAGCAAATAGGGTATGGAAATTTTTTGTCTTTTATATTACAATAAATATCTATAATGCTGGCACACTGCTGTGTGAAGCTAAATTATAATCTCCTTGCTGTAGTCTTGGAGCATGGTAACTGTAAAAGAAATACTATCCTCATAAAGTGTTCTATCATTTATAGTTTCCATTTACCCACCATGTTGACACAACATAAGCCTTACCTGCAACAAGATCAGCTTAACATGTCTCTTCTGAAAGCATTTACTAAAATGTAGTATACAAAGAGTATATCATGCTTTCATGTACCAAATTGCTCTGATGATTAGTGAAACCACTTAGCCTGATAGGAGGTTTCTATTTTGATCTATCTCTGGCTGTCATTTGTGGGTTTAGCTCCTTGCTTACCTGCTTGGGATTAGTAGTTGGTCCTCTCCTAATGGCAAAGCAATCTGAAACTTTTCCAGAAGCTTGAAGTATTGTGACATATAGATTTTAGGAAACTTGCTCTTCTTCAAAAGGAATTTTTCCACATCTGAACGCTTTACAATTCCCTTAGGGTATTTAGAACAGCCTTCCACTTTCACCATCAGAATCTTTTTAAAAAAGTGAAACAATTTCAGGTGTACATTCTTCACTAGATGGAAGTTTCAGATGTTAGAAAATCTGAATATGTATAATAAATTTTGAGAGTGTTTCTAGATCAACACTTCAATGATGGTCTCACTTAAGCAGTCAGTCTGCTGCTCTCCCATTCCAACTCCATATCCACTCACTTTCCTCTGCCATCTGTACCAAGCACACAGTTACACTTCTTCCCCATCTTACAGCCTTTAACCCAAAGTTCCAGCTTTCATCTCAACCTGTGTCAATGTATTGCATGATTACCTTGCATCCATAGGGTTTTTCTATTCTACATGTATTCTTGTGTCCATTGAAGTTTAAATGATATCGGACATTACAATTTAAGAACAGACAAGCAATGAGACAGTTAGCTGTCCATAAAGCAATTGAAACAGAAAGAACCAGGTAAAAAAAATATAGGCCTTGAAAAAACTCTAGATTAAGAAACAATAAAGAAATGGTGAAGAAGAAACACTGATAAGTTACAGTGGCTCTAGACAAGGGAAAACGTACCATGAATGTATATATAAAAAGTAATCAGTCTGACCTGTGCCATGATTTTACACAGCCACTTAGGATCTACAAAATACAGATCTCTCAGCTGTAGTGCTGGGTCTTGAAAATGAAGGAGAACACCTGCACAAAGAATACTGTAATTAGCAATGCATTGCTCAAGCTCAATATTAAGCAAAGTAAGCACTCCACTCTGGGCTGTTTTTATTATGTGAATTGACATAAACAATTCGAATAATAAATACAGCTATATTTACGGCAGTATCTCAGAAGAGCAGAGTGCAAGCACAGTTTGTTCAGCTTTATCTTTATTTTCAGACTTTTTGTTAGATTTTTAATCCAACTTGCTTTTTTGCTAAGCTCTGTGTGGTTTATTATTTAATCTTAGGAAGTCAGTACTGCACTGAGATAAGCTGTTACATGTATTCTTCTAACCACTATTCTATTTGAGCTATTGGAGCAATTGCATCTTTCTTCAGCAACTGTGCTGTCTAACCAACAGTACGATGTTTTCAAGGAGGGGTAAGAGATAGCAAGAGATATAAACTGTTACAGTAGTGATCCCTCATGTCACGGAATTCCCTTCCTAACAATGTGGTTTAACAAACTGATGTTACCCAAGCTTAGACACTTCAGCTTACCATTTTGTGGCAACTGTGTGAAAAACTTAAAAACATGTACAGATCTGTCAGCTGCAGATTTGCAACAAAGTGTTAACACACGATGAAGAGAATATTTTACCTGATTCATTCAGAAAGTGAATCGCATGAGGAAGTTCGTTTTCATCCAGCTGTAACTGGCTTTCTTGTACCAGTTCCAGCAAGCGTTTCTGATCAATCACAGGAAATTCTACCGGCACATTTTTACGTTCCAGCAAAATTCTCTTTTCCAGCTCCAGGTAGCTGTCAGGAATTAGCTGACCAACCACTGGTTGATCTCTGATCTGTAAAATTAGGAACAATAATCTTAAATGTATTAACTTATTCATGTGAAATGCAGAAAATAAAACTAAGATATAAAGTGTATATCCACTCAATAGTAGCAGAAAGAAGGAACAAGAACAGGCATTTATTGACTGTCATGGCTTCTGAAAGGTAGATGTAACTAATTATTCTTTCAGAATTATAATGGCTTTCTATACATAAATACTCAGAGAAGAAAATATTTCCATATTACTTGCGCATAAAAAGTAACAAATGAGGTCTTCTCAGAAGACATTATTTCAAAGAGAAGCTTTGGTTCAAAGTAAAAGGAAAATATTCACTGTGTGAGCAGATGGTGTCCTACATCTCCAGTGAACACAAACAACAGACAAATTAATTAAAAAAACTATGCTTCTTGAAATATGTATTATCTCCAGCCACGTCTTTAGGTAAACTGGGGAAAAAAGGTCAATTAAGTCTCCACTGCTGGCAGTCAGCGGACAAGAGAAGAGAATGAAACGAATTTAGCCACATTAGTGACACTTAGGGGAAACAGTTGGGTGCTTTGTGCCTGTTTCCCGAGCCCAAGCTCCTTCCTGGAGACACCCTTTGGTATTTGGTAATCGCGAGTACTCAGTCAGGTTTTCATTTCTCCATGGGTGCTGAGCTACTAACTTTCTGGAGGAAATGGGAAACAACTTTCCCAGTATTTACAAACTGTCTTCTTAGCTGTAATATTTCTCTCACTGATGCACCGTGGTATTTTTATGAGTCAAAAATGTAATTGGCACCTTGTGCAGATGAAATGAATGCCTTGTGTAATTTCAAAGACTTCAAAGAACTTGATGACAATGCTGAATACTTAACTCACTTTGTCTAACCTCTAAGCAGATACCTTGTAACATTCCTTTCACAAACTACCTACATAATTTATGGTATTATCTCATTTCCTTCAGGCCACCTTACATCTGTGTAGAAGTTTAAACATCAGTTTAAGTCATAGTCTCAAGAAATATAGATGTTAAAGGAACAAAATTGTTCAAAAAGCAGAACTTCTCTGGAGTACTGAAGAAGTATGGTGAGACATAGAGCCACATACACCTGTACAAACATCAGCTCTATTCGTGCCTACTGGATGCATGAGAAGAGGAATTAACCCATTTCACTTGAAGAGGCCACCCCCTTGACATTTAGCACTTGCCATTTAACAGGTTAGCTGTTCCTTGCACTGTGGAATGAAGTGAGGGAGATTTTGGATGTGAATAAGCTGCTAGCTTCTGAGAGAAACAAGAGGGAGTGTATGCTTTAACTCATTTGTAACACCACTGGTGTGAGGCTAGTCATAAATACATCATTTGATTTATAAAATCTCCCAAGCAGTCATTCAAAAGAAATTTGGGTTCTGGTATGATTTATGAAGTTCTGCCACTGATTTAAGTAGCACAGGACATCACTTTTTCTCTTTAATGTGTTATGACACTATATATGATTGATGTTGTATAAATGAAAAAAAAATATATTCTTTTTGTTACAGATTGGATCCTGTCTTTCTATAAGCTCCATGCCTGGGCTGGTCTCTTCATTCACACTTAGAGCTTCATACTGTGGCTAAGGAGAGAGCAGGGAATGAGTTGAGATGACTTTAGAGATAACAGAATTACATCCACAGGATGTTCTTTTCCTGCTTTAATTCACTTTCCTCTTTGTAGAAATAATTTCATGCTATGTAAAATGAAATCAATAAATGGGAAATTAGCTGGTTTTCAGAAACCACAAAATTGTATTTCCTATCCCCTGAAATCTTGCAATACTTACTGTAATTATGTGATGCCACCCAACAAACCAAGATTTTAATTTACTTTCTTTGTTAGAAAAAGATGGCTCATTTTTAATTAAATATTTGATTTATGGCGCTAGTGCTTGAAAACAGAACTTAGCTGGGATTTTTACAAAGTTGATTTTTTTCAGTAGAAAATCAAATTAAAACAAACCTGGCGATTTTCCTTCATTATTTTGATGTGTGTAACACTTTATAGAGGGCAAGACAACTTTGCTATCACGCAAAAATGTAATTAATTATGTATTAATGTTTAAAAATGTATTCACTTAAGTAAAACAAGGATGTTTTCAAAATTACAAACAGTATGTAGCTTACCTTGAAGTGAAGACTCTCCTTTATGATGATTTTCCGAAGTCTGATAATGGAATCAGATTCTTCTGTAGCATTCACGAAGTGGTAATCCTGGATTGCTGGGAAGCCTCGCTTGTTCAACAGCTCCCTAGTAATTTTACTCATGCAGGCCTTACGCTGCATTTCATCAGAAACGTCCAAATGAGTGCCAACAAGAATGACAGGGGATGTTGAAGCTCGAGCCTGTTAGTGAGATCCATACTGTTGATTAACTCAGTAGTCAATGTTGATTTTAGTGTTTTATATTCACATAAAATGTGAGACATTTAGTCAAACATCCAGAGCAGTCTATTTCAAAACAGAAATATTACATAATCAGCTTTTTCTAAAAGGAAGGAGTGTACATCTGGATTTCATTCTTTGCAGATTAACACTATTGGCAGTAAATTAGAGGGACATTTTCTCATTAAGAACATCCAACAAAATGGAAAAGCCAAAAGAAATGGTACTTTGCTAGCTGTCATTGGAACAGTGCAGTGAAGCATCAGCAAGTACTGCATAGGAAAGGAGAA
This sequence comes from Gymnorhina tibicen, assembly GCA_013399875.1. Lineage (NCBI taxonomy): Eukaryota > Metazoa > Chordata > Aves > Passeriformes > Artamidae > Gymnorhina > Gymnorhina tibicen. Next base: position 2,033,444 of record VXAZ01001116.1, on the reverse strand, counting down.
CACATCAGAAATTATTTTCATCAACACTAAACTGATCGCAAGCCTGTGTCCTGTATCACTGCCCAAGGTGGCAAGAGTGAAAAAGACAAGTTTCATTAACAGGATCAGTAAACAAACTCTTAATGTGAGCCTATTGCCCAGTCAAGGCTAACCATCCTACAAAAAGAAAAGATGCTCGCTCACCATGGAATGACTTCATAAATGGACATGAACACTTAGACAAAATGAAAAATACACAGGCAGATTCTCAGGTCAATTCCCTACCACAGTTCTGGAATCATTTCTATTAACAATAGGATATTAAGCATACACTTAGTAACATAATCTCAAACCTCTATCTAGTCAGTTTTAAATTAGTCTAGTTCTGATTTCCCCAAAATTTACACTGGTGTAAAAGAAAAACGCTTTAACTCATCATTTCTTTAATACTACTCCTTTCTTACTTTTATCAGTCAATTCAAAATATTGCCAGAACACACAAACTATTCTTTTGCACATCACTTTGTACAATTTTAAGTCCAAAATGGGACTAATAATTTCTTTTTATGTCTAAAAATACTTTCATATCCAATACATGATGTATTTCAGCTCTTGTTTAATATTATTACTGTTCTTATTTTCTGAAGAATTTTTTTTTTCTTCTTCCCCTATATAAATATTTGTGGTTAATTTGCTATTCACCTACAGCTCCTTGGAAAGGAGAATTCCATTCTGTATGTCTTACCTTGATGTTAAAAAGCCATGGCTTCATAGCATCCACCTCTGCTTGTCCCTTGCTGAGATCATAAACAGCAAGATATAAAGCCCTCTGGGTCATAAAATGAGGATGGGTACTGTAGAACTCTTCCTGTCCTAGTGATCAAAAATTTCCATTGTTTAGTACTTCCTTGACTGAACATCTTCAGATCACAAAAAGGCAGAGGAACACCTGTACTCAGACCACAAATTCACAAATGAACTGAAGTCTGCAGAAATTTATCTAAATTGACAGGAAACCATAATAACTATGAATTTTAGGAAGGCACTCTGTGGTAGCTCATTGGCTGAAGTGTCATATTAAAACACATACGCTGGTTTTAAATCAAGAAGTGTAAGGTTTAACTGGATAAACATGGGTGCTGCAAAGACAACTTAAAAAGTCAGGATTCTTTTAGAACTCCAATACCAAATTTCTCCCTCACTCCTCCCTCTCCTACCTTCCCTTTCTCCTACACTTTCAGTAACTTCAAAATAAGTTCACATAATTAAGCACTTAGAATCACAACTAAAGCTGGAAATCCAGTTTAAATGGCGCTGGTCTGCGCTTATGCACTGTGACAGACTGTATTTAAATGATGATAGACCACTGTTTAAAAATAACTCTTCTATAGCCTAAAATAGCCCCGGATTTTAGAAGTGCTTCTGTAGTCCCCCAAACTTAGAAAGTTTTCCAGAAACAAGGTTCAAAGACTAATCCTAAGTGCTTTGTTGTCTATGACCTTACAAACCTGTGATACTGCGGAGCCTAGAGAGACCTAGACTATAAAAGAGAGAAACAGAGTTCACTGAAAGATTCTTCCAGTGATTAAAAGCTGTTTCTTACCATTCTGAAATGATTCTTTTGAAGTATTATAGTTGAAATGAGTGGTCAAACCACATTTGGTGATGAGAAATTCCTCAGGCTTTATATTAAATCTGAGGGATTAACTGCTAATTTACAGAATCCACTAATTTATAAGTGGTCACTGGACTTTGGGTGTACGTTTGTGTGATTCTACTGTCCCCAGTTTGAACTACCACAGGCTGACTCTAAGAATAAGTAATGCATTAAAATGTTAGAAAAGAAAATAGTAAAGGAAAATAAACTCAGGAAATACCTCCAAAGTCCCACACATTTAATATAAGCTCTTTCTTCATTTTGCCTTTCCCTTGAATGATCCAGTCCTTTACATCAATGCCTACTGTAGCTTTTGGAGAGCCCAATTCTGTCCGTTTGCTTTTCATTAGTTGTTGTAGCAGGGTAGTTTTCCCACTGCCAGTGTTTCCAACAATCATGAGCTTCATTCTGTTATAAGGTACAGCCTTCTTCAGTCGTTGTTGAAGAAATCTGGTAGGAAAAAGTTCGCAAAACTCACAGGAGAGTAAAATAGAGAGAAATACCAAGAGAACTCAAGAACAAGGAAAAATCTAGAACCATATAATTTTCTTTAAATTTTCAGTATCTGTTTGATACTACTGTTCTTTTAACTCTTTACTCTAATTTCTGAGGTGAGGTTTAATTCAGAATTTTTTTTTTTTGTTCTGTTTTGTAATTATCCTAAAATTGTGCTTGGGGCAGTGCACTGGGGAACACAATAAACATATTACAAATGGTAAGCACCATTTATTGCATAGTTTATAGAAGCATCAAATTCAAGAGGTAATACTAGTATGGTCTAAACCACTCTGTTTTATGTGTTTGTGTTGATATGATAACCTTCCCTAGAGCAGCATGCTGGATTTCATATGACAAACCAGCATGTCTTTTCAAAACCACATGTTATTTTCCTAATGCTTACTGCAAATCCCAAGAAAGCAAATCAGGAATATTCAAGAACAATAGGGCAACAAACCTGATAATGTCTCTGGCTTTGCATCCCACATGCTTGAAGTCTAAATTAAGATGGAGTCCTTCCAAAGGAAGATCCCAGACTTTGGACAGTCTTCCCATTTCATCAGGAAAGCATCTCAAATCAGGATTATAACTTACATCCAGAGAAGTCAAGTTCTCTAGGAAGCCAATCTGAGGAGGAATCTAAATAAAAGAGTATTTCATGGGCAATTAGATGTTAAAAAAATTATGAACATGAATATATTAAATAATTAACAAAACTAGGTATTATTTTTACTGCTGTAGTTCATTTTTTCTTAATAAACAGGCCTAATATCCCACACTAAGAGAGAAAAGATCTTATAAGTAATTCATTATACAAACTGATTATATGACACATTCCAGGCAGAAAAGCTGAATCCAGTATAGTGATTTTCATTCACAGAAAGTACTATTTGCACTTACATACCATTTCACTAATACAATGTACAATGGTATGAGAGGTGACATGAAAATCAAATGAACACTGAAAAACTGCATTCAACTGAAAAGCAATTAAATTTTCTTTAGGTAGAATCTTACACTTTACCTCCTTTAACTTGTTGTGGGAGAGGTGTAGCTTTTCTAGCCTAGACCATGCACATGCCTTTTCACTCAAGTCCAAGACGTCTATTTGATTATGATTAAATAACAGCTCCCTTAAATTTAGTGATTTCCAGTGCATTGGTCCAGGCAGGCTTACGATCTTGTTTTGGCTTAAATCTACTGATCGCAAACTAAAAACATGAAAATAAAAAAGAGAGAAGTTAGCACATGAAAAATAAAACCCAGATTAGCTGGAACCAAAAGTGTACTAATTTTTAATAAATAAGTGGATTAGCTATCAGAAGAGATGATTTTCTGACTGAAATCCAAATAGAAGTAGATAGGTTTGCAAATACATGTATGTGCAGAAATTACATAGTTCACCTACACCCACTGGACAAATACGCTGCTTATGTTACTATGAAATATGAAGCACACAAAAATGCATGCAACACCTTATTGATTTGTCTGAGCTGGGAGATGTAGAATCTGAAAACTGCAGGTTTTTCAACACATCCATTAAATCTGCTGCTGTGAATGTTAGCATGCTGAAATTGTGCAATATCACATTAATAATAACACGCTCTATGCAAATTTCATTAACATAAGTTCCCAAATCTGTGGATCTGCCCTCTCTATGGTGCCAACAGCACTCACATCTCCCCACACCTATTGGATCACCCCTTCCAAGCACTCCTTCCACAATCTCATTCTACTGATATGTTAAGGTCAACAACTTCTATAAGAAAAGCAGAAGTCCAATTTTCACATGAGTAATGCTTTGAAGGTATATCGAAATAAATGTCACATGCATCTTCATCACAATTCCTTCTAGAGGAAGTGTTTTTCTTTGAGAATAAATATCTCATGTTATTTGGGAAGTGAAAAACTAATCTCAGTAGCCTTGTGCAAATGTCTGCAGAACTCAAAAAGGAAAAATTGCCAATATCTTTTTATTGTAGGTTCCAAGGAAATATGAGATTAATTCTAGTATTCTCAGCAAGAATTGTCAGCTTCAGCTGTCAAAAAATATATTTTCAGCAATAGTGATTTGAATCCGAGGAATAGAATTTCATAGAATCATGAAGAAAATTACTACTTTGTCTTCAGTTTAAAAGCTACTAAGTTCAGGATTTAAGCAGTTAGTGAGGATTCCCTGAAAATCAGTAAAACATGCAGAGTTTTCTGCTTAGCAACAATTTTGTCATCAGATTTTCTTTATCAAGAACTTGACATTAACATCAATAAACAGAAGAATAACTTACTGTGGTAGAAGAAGAATTGCTTCTGGAACATTATTAAAGCAATTTTGGGATAATTTTAAACTTGTTATGCTGGATGACAAGTCAGGTATTTTTTCTAGAGCAGAAAAAGAGGTTAATCCTATTACTTTTAAGAATGGTTTAAATTATTTTTAAGACTGGAGTTTAGACAGACTAAAAGGTCAGTCTATCATTTTCATACAAAGGTATCACCTACCAAAGGCAGAGTTCAAATCCTTTTTTTTAAAAGTTTATTTAAAACTAAACTCCCAAAATTAAATAATATATTGGCTTTGAACAAATTCTACATTGTTATCCTTCATCTCCTAGTGGCATTAAATACCAAAATAATCTTACTTACACTTTACTGTACTATAAGTGTATAAAAGATTCTCATGTGATCCAGGGTTTGTTGGGTCTTAGTCACTCATTCATTCTTATTCATTCTCATAAAAATGAGTCTAATGGTTTAGCTGCGTTTAATGCCATTCTAAGAGTCACCTTCTGAAATAATGTGACAATTTCAAAATCGAAGGTTTTATGTCTTGAAGAAAGAATAAATACCAACAGTAACTTATGAACTCTCACAGTATCATTGAAAATCTAATTTGTATAATTTGTAATTTGCATAGATAAAGTGATTTTGACAGCTTTGCATAAAATATGCTAAGCCACTGATACATACTCTGAATGGACTCAACTCAGTTCCTTAGCACTGGGTTCTAGTGAAGGGGATCTGCCCTGTGCTACCCGAGTTATCTGCACAAGGTTGAAAGATAAACCACAGGAGCCATGGAAGACCTGCTTTTTCTGGACCACAACCTGTAAGCCAAGGGGGATGATTCAGGGCATCTCAAATGACACCTGCATGCAGGCAACTGAAACACACATTCTCTCTTATTCTGAACATAATGCCAGATATAGTGTGGTAAATACTTAATTAGAATCATCTAGGTTGGAAAAGATCTCTAAGACCGCTGTGCCCAACCGTTAAACCTGCACTGCCAAGTCCACCACTAAAGGCCAAATTCACATGTCTTTTAAACACCCTCCAGAGATGGTGACTAGACCACTTCTCTGTGCAGCCTGTTCCAGTGCTTGACAACCCTTTCCGGGAAGAAATTTTTCTCAGTTTCCCATCTAAACCTCCCCTCACACAACTTGAGGCCATTTTCTCTAGTCCTATTGCTTGTTCCTTGGGAGAAGACACTGACCCCCACCTGGCTACACCCTCCTTTCAGGCAGTTGTAGAGAGTGATAAAGTTCCCTGTGAGCCTTCTTTTCTCCAGGCTAAACATCCCCAGCTCCCTCAGCTGCTCCTCATTAGACTTGTGCTCCAGACCCTTCCCCAGCTCCTCTGCCCTTCTCTGGACATGCTCCAGCACCTCAATGTCTTTCTTGTAGTGAGAGGCCCAGAACTGAACACAGGATTAGAGGTGTGGGCTCACCAACACTGAGTACAGGGGGACAATCACTGCCCTGGTCCTGCTGGCCACACTATTGCTGGTGCAAGCCAGGATACATCTGTGTATTACAGTACAGTATTAAACCTATATTAGTACTACATTTGCAATCTGAACGATTTCCTCTGCCTTGCACCTTCCTCAACAGTATGTACAATCTCAAGTGCACTCATCCATTTTTACAGCATCCACTCCAAATGTAAAACCAAGATGGGTTAGCTGAGTCAGATCAAACTGGAAGCATACTCTATGCTTCAGTGATCAAAAGGTAATGCTTAGGAAACTGTATAAACAAGGACAAGTACATGTGGTATTATTCTTTTCTGTTCTCCCAAGACTCCAAATGCTGGTGGCAGACTAATTTTGTGACTTGGAACAGTTTCTAGAAGGTGAATCCTATTTTCACAGGTACGTACCAAGAACATTCATCCTGGCATTGAACTGCTCCAGTTTTGTACAGCCCATGAAGACATTCTCAGCAAGGGATGAAATACTGTTCTTACTAATGTTGAAAATTTTCAGGTCTTTCAAGCACAGGGGTGAACATAAGCATGAAATTTTGTTTCTATGATAACAACAAGAAAAAAGACAATTCATGTTTTACTTAGAAACTATTAGGTAAAAGCTGAAAGTAGTGTTGATCTGACAATGTCATCCTTACACCAGTAAAACAAAAAGATTACTTTATCTACATCAAGACTGACCAGTCAGCAAAAACACTAATACATGTGGCAACATGGAATAACACAACTGATACTAAAATCAGTTTAATTGATTTAGAGACCAAGTGTCAAAATGTATTGCAAGGTTTAGTTTTCTGATTACATACTGGAGCTCAATCCCACACAAAGAGGATTGTAGCATTGTGAGAGGTTCTGTGTACTAAAAATACATGTTTGCAATATCATAATTACAGAATTACAAACAATCTAAAAAAACTTTTAAAAAAGGATTCCCTATATGGAATGGAATTCAGGATGAGTATACACTTTTACACAATGTATTCTTGGGAGAAGAACACCAGAAAGAGGAAGAGAAAGATCCTGAAAACACAGAGGTAACAGAGCCATCCACTGTTTTGCCAGGGTAGTATTACTAACAAAGTTCACCATCTTATTTAGCATGAACTATAGGTAATGAATGAGACAGTCTCTGCAGCTTACAGAGCTATCACCAAGTGCATTCTTAAGAATTCCGTATAGGTATGAATTACCTCACTAAGAAATATGATAGTAAGTGCTGGCAAACAAAAAGCTACATGTTTTCTCTGTTTTTGTCATTTAAAACATCCATACCAATACCTAAAATTACATTAATAGTATTTCCAGAAAAGCTTTTGTGCATATGAAATACAGTGGAAACTGTATTTGTGTATACAGAAAACCTAGTTGAATATGTCAGACTACACAGCCCTGTGGATTAATAGTGTGGTAGCAGAAAGATACTGAACTACAACATATTTAGTATGTTACTGAAACAGCAAAGCTGTTAGATTCTATCAAAGTCCAAAGACATTCTCATGTCTTGTACTTTGCAATACAACAATGAAAATTGTAGCAATTTACACATTTGGAAGATACTGTCAGTGTTTCACTGGTGACTAAACAATCCTTTCCATGCTCTAAGAGTCATCATTCTACATGACAAATCTATTATTTCCCATTATGCTTGTTATGCTACAGCCCATTTACTTATGCTACTCACCCTTCCAGCAAGAGTTGTTCCAGATTTTCAGCAACACTTGTAAGAAATTCGGGAGTGCACACCAGCTGATTGTATGAAAGGTTAAGTTGCTTCAGAGTTGGACATCTGAGGCATGGATCCAAAGCAAAGGAAGGTCCAATGTCATTTCGAGAGATATCAAGATTTGCAATACAATTCATTTTCAGTAAGTAAGTCGGGAAAGAAGTAAATCGGTTACTGTGCAAATCCAAGTAAGTCAAGCATTTCAAGTTCTGAAAAAAAAGGATAATTCATTTTTAAGAAGTTAAAGGAAAATATGAATTTATATGTTTATAATTGAGTTATATTTTTATAAAAATTATTAATTTATTTATAGTTATCTCACATGGAAAAATAGCAGAAAATAGCAATCATACCAATGTAACCCATAATATTTCCATGACAAAATAAAGTCTAGGGCATTATTCAAAAATAATTAGTTACATTTCATAAAATTTAAGATATTAATTGCCTGCAGTTCTCAGTTCCATTTCCATTATTATGCTACTTAATATCACACATCTTAAAGCTGTTCTCCCTAGTAAATGACTTAAAACAATTCTATGAAAATACTTTTATTTCTAATGAACATGAATCCACTGAATGAAAGTTGAGTAAATGTATGAAGCATGCAAAAACATGCACCTGTATTCTTGAATAATATTGCTATGGATACATTATTACAATACATATGGATTACATTATTAGAGACCGACAATTTATTTAAACTAATTTCAACTTGTACTACAGAAAATTATGCAGAATTACTTCACACAGTTGTTCTGGAATGTTTGTAAGAGCATTTTGGTGGAGCTCCAGTTTCTCAAGGTGTTCCAGATGACTAGTTAGGCAGCTATTCTGGCTGATGGCATCAATGTTCTCCAGCTCATTTGATGAAAGATCTAGTGATTTAATATATTCTTTCTCTGAGATCAATGAAGAAAGACTGTCTGATGGTCTTATATGTGATGACAATTTTGAGACGCCTTCTATTAAAACAAAAATGTGGAAATACCATGATTTCATTTTTCACTTATGTAAAATTACAATCACTCAGCTTGGGATCTAAAGATGCAGAAAAGAGTGAATGTTTGGATATTGGTTAAGATCCAAATCCATGAAGAATTCTATTAAGACACAGAAATTTGTAAGACAGTAGGGAAGGGAAAGAGATGGATACTTACACACTGCACAAGAGAAGGAGCTTTTGAAAGCTAATAAGGGCACTCATTAAATTCCATTGCCTGCATAAATTATTTGTGGAGTCCAGGAAATAAAATCCCTAAATATGCATTATTTGTAGTTCACTGTAGTATTTCCCAAATGTATCCTCCTCTTAAACAAATATATAATCTATCTCAAATCTTTGCATGCTACGTTTGTGAAAGCATTAAGGATGCCAAATCTGTTATATACCTTAAACTGTATAGTTTACTTACTGGGGGATTCATCTGAGAGCAAGAATTTTCGTCTTTGTTTCATTAATGGTTCATAATCTGAGCCAGGTCCCTGCAAAATCCAAGAGAAAAAGCATTTAGGAACATATGCATGTTCTGAAATCATCCAAATTCAGTAAATATCCTTTTATTGTGGTTTCTTTTCATCAGAGCCTATAGGGAGAACACAAAGACACTGTACACTTGAACTGAAAATAACAGTAGATTACATCTTTATGAAACATATCGATCCATGCAATATGAAAGAATGATAGATTTAAAATGCAGTGGAAGTACTGCATTTCTGGCAACTCAGAATGACTTTCACTAGGGTGCAGTAATAGGATGGAGCAGGATATTGCAAAACATAACTTCCTCTAGGGAAGCCAGTCTCTCTACTGTAAAGTTTCCCTTTACAGTAAATGGAAAGAGACAAGCTCCTTCCAAAGGAACCTGACTTCTGTTCTACCAGTTTGTCCTCCTATGTCTTCTTATGGAATCTTCTCCATCGATCATCGCTGAAGGTCAGCTTCACTAAGGGAAGTTAAATCTTTGTGAATGGGCCCATGATCTCTGTATTTCCATTTGAACACCAGACTGAAAATTTGGACAATTCAAAAGGGTTTCTGCTTTTTAGTGACCATAAATTTTTGCTGACATAAATTCATCCATGCAGTGCACCACAACAGAAGGAAACACCAAATAGCAACAGTGAGACAAAGCCCATATGGTTACATGACCTTTCCTAACACTTGATTATTAACAGTTTTGGAGTAGGCAACGCAGATGGACATAAAAACCTGGAATGAGCAATGATCTGACTTACCACAGAGTAGGAATGTCGCAGCAAAGTAGGAGAACCTCTTTGACATGCCATTTCCTTACAATATAAATCAGCAACTGCAATGGAATTGGACTTCTTTTTTGTAAAAAGGGAACCTTCACTTCCTTGAACACAGGAAGAGAAATAGGTAAGAAAATGTATTTAAAGATGAGGCTCAGAGTTCAACTGTAATATAGATGCTGACAACCAAAGGAGAGATGCATTTCAAAAGCATCAATACTGGCAGGATCTCACTGGTCAATTCTGTGTGCAATAGGCCAAGAATGTTGTCAGTGTGTTTTAGAGCAGAGGGGCCATGCTAACCTGACATTCTTCAAGTAGGACCTGCAGGTGATTGCAGGACCTGCACTAAAAATTTATGATGCAAAGTTTCCATTGGATTGGGATTATTATACGTGTTTCATAACACATCTTTCTGCTACTTCAGTGTAAGTAACTTCTTAAAATAGAAAAGGGTTGTATTTCAATACACAAATCTGCACTCCCACATTTATTGAAAATGAAACATCAAATGCCACTCTGGATTTGGTGATTTAGGAGACATTTGGTGTCATTATCTGGAGACATTTGATGTCCTTCTTCTCAAAACCGCTTTTAAAACTCCTAAAATCACTCCTGCATTTTTTTATGATAAGAACTTTTCTACATGGGGCAACAAATAGACCTACAGAAATTAAAAGTGGTGCTGAATGATATAAGTAAAAGAACAAAACAGAATCAAAAAGTTCCTTAGGATTCTGATTCCAAAATTCAAATTCTTCATCTGTGATGATTTTAAGTAACCAACTGTTCTAAAACAAGAGCAACATTTGAACAACAAAAAAGATAGGTTACAAATTAAGGCTACTTTCATTATTAAGTTGCTGGTATTATAGACAGACATTATGTCTTTCTACAAGTTAAAGGCATTCAAATGTCCTGGTTACAAAGAATGATGTTGGGCTGAACATAAATCTGTCATTTGCACTTTCTGATCAATTAGTTATCTTTGGGATAGGGCTTGTTTCACCTACTTTATTTGTTAATAACATAGTCCTCTATACCAGATCTGGTTGTATGAACTTTATTTACAGACTACCCAGGGAACAGAGGGGTTTCTAGATTGCAATACACCTGACTTCATGATGAGACAAACCAGGCTCTTGAAGGTCTTGCTTTTTGTCATAGACCATAAAGGCAGCTCAGAAACAGACAGAAAAAGTAAAAATCTAAATTCAAGTGCATGAATCTCACTCTTTCTCTCTACAAAAAACTGAATGCATTATGAACTAATTTTAAATGTATAACTAAATAAAATTCTTCAAGGTCTTAGTTTTCTAGATGAAGCACATACTCACCACAAACTACTTTCCAGTGTTACCCCAAAAAATTTTAAATAGAAGTTTTTGTCTTCATGGGAGCTTTTATAGCTCAAATACAAATAAACAACTGATTTATGGCTATAGTCTAGCTCCAGTACATTAGATCGGGATTATAAAAAGCAAAAAAGAAAAGGAAAACAATTACCTTCACTATCAATATCGTCACTCAAAGGAAAAATACTGTCCACTAATGGGTCAGGTATGAAATTCCAATCATAGTTTCTATCCACTCCATCTTCAGACAAGTTTGGATCAGAGGAGGCTCTTGATCTATCCTCTGAAGTGCTCTTCATCTGGAATTTGAGCACCATCCTTGCCAGTGCAGAACCTGCATCTGTATGTACAAGAAATGGAAAAGATAAAATAATCTCCAAGGAATCCAAGTAGCTTTAAAAAAATAACAAAAATTACTTGATTTATTTTCAAGTTTTGCCAAACTTTCTATAGCCAGCTGAGTGCTGTGAAGAGATTCTCAACTGAAAGTCTTCACCTAAAACACTTTCATAGTACCATCAAAAGATATTGACACATTTTGTATAGCAATTTCTAGATATACTCACTTTGTTTTCTTGTTTGAGTAAGTTTGTCTGGGAACAAAGGAATAAGCCAGGAAGGTTCTAATCTGCCAAAACCAAATCCTCCAAGACATATACTGCTGTTCGTGACATCAAGGCTAAGCTTCTTTAAGAGCAAGCTGATGATTTGGCTATCTCCTCTCTTTATACTGATGGTCAAAGCGCTCCGAACATCCTGCTCTCGAGCACCATTGGCTAATAACAATTCCACCAATTTAGGATTATTTCCTTTCTCACAAACCTAATAGAGAAAAGCAATTAAAACAAACCAGGAACGTGCAGCATTCAAGTAACAGCTCAGACTGCATTAAGAGGCTTGTCTCAAATTCAGATTGGTTTTATTTTAAGGATAAAGGACTTTATTATGAAGATTCTGTCTCTTTCTCAATTATGCAACTCCTTACTCCTTGGAGCATATGTCTGCCTAAGGTGTCTGAGCACCAATTCCCATTTTCATGAAGGCTTTGCCCAAAATGTATCAAATGCTTGAGTTCTGCAATTGTAATTTCTGTCATGAGCGCACACAGTTTTCAGGCAGAAATGAATGGTAATTCATTTAGTTGGGTTATTGCATGTGGTCTATGGCAACTCCATTTATCTGTTTAGTGGAAAACAGACACTTAGGGGTTATCATCTGGATATTTAATGAACAGGCAACAACAGTGAGTCTCATCAAGCCCTGCCTAATGATAGCGAGCTCAGTTCTACTGGCTTTCACTACTTGAAAAGAGGGTGTAGCCAGGTGGAGACTAGCCACTTCTCCTGGGCAACCAGCGACAGGACAAGAGGACATGGCCTCAAGCTGCTTCAGGGCAGGTTCAGGTTGGACATCAGGAAGAATTTCCTTACTGACAGGGTGGTTAAGCATTGCAACGCACTGCCCAGGGAAGTGGTGGAGTCCCCATTCCTGGAAGCATCCAAGAAACAACTCTGGCACTTAGTGCTCTGGCTTAGTTGACAAGGTGGTGTTCAGCCAAAGTTTGGACTTCACTATCATTAAGGTCTTTTCCAGCCTTTATGTTTCTATGATTCAGTCGGCTCCTCCCAATCTCCAAGCCTGCATTGCTACACAGACCAGTGCTGGCTGTCAACATTAAAAATATTTTCTAGAAATACTTTCAATTACTTCAATATGCCCTCTGTGGTTTGCTAACACTGATTTGCCTACCTCACACTCTATGAATGGATGGTCAGTTCCAAACCCAGATGTGCTTCATCACCCAAACAGTTCTACCAGCAGAATTGAACACTTCCTAACTCCCTTCAGGCAGTGGGGTTCTCTCAGACTGTTCAAAACTTTGACACTGAACCAAAATAACAAAGTACTTATGCATATCACTTCACAAAAAAAAAAAAATTTAAAGGTGGCCACATTTAGCAAGAAGCACTTGTGGGCATATGGGAGCAGCCTCTCTGTTCTCTGTGTTCTGCGAAATAAAATATTTACATGACAACAAAAAGGAACCCAAAAGCACAAATTTTTAAGCAATAAAATTATATATATATTTACATGTATTACCTGATAGATCAAAGAGTTTGTCTTTGTCTTCTTATTAATATCAGCTCCCAGTAGAAGTAAACATTCAGCCATAATACTATTGTACTCCATACATGCTTTTTCCAGCATCATATTTTTTAAGTCATCATTTTCAGCTATTTTAGCAAAACATTTACAACACAGGCTTTGAAACTGAATGGGAAGACAAACAATAAAAGTTAGGACAAAAAAAGCACCAACATTTTTCAGCTGTGGAACTGTCAAAGAAAGAAGATACCTGTTGATCTCGCTGGTCAGTGAAACACATGGACATCTGGTAGAAAATGACTGTGTCAAATGATTCATTTACCAGCAGCTTTGCAAAACAAGGTGACAAACCAAGAATTGCCAAGATTGCATGAAATCCCTAAGAATACAACCAGAACATTGAAAGAAATACAGCGTTAAAAAGTGTCACTTTAAAACAGGTCATGCAACAAAATCAAATTTCAACCGAAAGATTCGTGCTTTAATTTTTTTGTCTTACTTTTAAACATGCATTAGTTCAAAATAGGAGAAGTTCAGGAGAGAAGGCAGAAATAGCAGGTGTCTCTGTGTTTATATAGCTGTAATTTTGTGCTTGTTTAGCTGATCCACTTAAACAGATATTAACTGACACTTTGAAAAGTCAAATATGCACCATAATATCTGACAACGTCCTGCCTGGCAGTGACAAATGTACTTGTGATTTCCTGAAAATGTAAAGAGGAAACAATCTCCTTCTAAGGATATGGAATGAAGATACATCCCCTGTTCCAGTGTGTTGCTCTGTAATCCCCGAATTTGAACAGAACTATTAAACTAAATGAAAAAATTAACAGGTGTACCTAAAAACTAAGAAGAAATACAAAATTACCACATGAGTCTGCAAGTAAAGTTCACCTAGAAAGGTGAACTGGGTAAATTATGGACTCCTTGTCCAAACCCAGTTGAAACTAAATCACTTAAAGTAACTTCCTTATTCCAGCACATTATTTTTATTTCTCTCTACACTGGTTGCTAAGCTAAATGTGGAAAGGCTGGGGGGAAAACAGCAGCAAAGAAGAGAGGCTGTACTTGTGACATTTTCATATTCATCTGAAAGAGAAATACAGAAACCTCACAGAAAGCTGATGTCACAGGCAAGCTCTATGCCACTAAAAAATGAAACTGGTAACAAACAGGGAAAGCTTCCGAAGCAGAGGAAACAGAACTTCACACAAGGATTAAATGTGTGTTTACAAAGAATTCTCCTTCCATATACAGATGTGGGTCCAAAGTCTGATAGTATTCCAGCAACATCCTTTCTTAAATACAGCATTCCTACACTACGTTTATTCCTGGTGACAAGGCTGGTAATTAAGTTACTTTCTATGACTTCTCAAAGAAGGGCAATCAGCACTATAATGATGGTTCCTTCATGAAATGGTTACAGATTGACAGAGCAAGGGATCTTGACTGAGAAATTTGTTCTAGTTCACAGATCTCAGAAGTCTTAGATAAACACTTAACCTATGCTTGGCTTGAATATATGCCTCCAAGAAAACCATCTCTACAACAAATGTCTCAGTTTAATTACAAAGGTTTATACTAATCTAGTAATTTCAATAAAATCAAAATGAATTAAGCAAAATACAGAATTATATTTCAAATATAACTATATTAAAATAATTTTCTAAGGTTTTGAGTTTTGTTTTCATCTTCATACACAGAAATGACACATACATGCATCTGGATTTCAGTGACTTCTTTAAATCGTCGCAGAGTAGAAACCAGAACTGCTGACAGGACATGCATAGTTGCAATACACAAACTCTTTCTTGTAATCAAAGAGCGTAGAAGACTCAAACCCAAACACTGTATGTCTAGAAGAAAAATAAATATTATTCAGACACCGATAATTCAGACATTCTGAGTAGAATAAACCCATGATTTAAGTAGTCTTTTAGTAACATTCCAGAAAGTTACTTGCATAAGCTATTACAGGGCCAGGCAGAACTACAACATGGGTGAATCTGAGGACTATGCAGCACTGCAGCCTTCTCTTGACATGCAACCTACATCACATCCACCACTAAAGAGAGCAACAGATCTGTTACAAACCCTCCTACCATGTCATTCTCATTCTACACCTTCCCTACCTTGTTCGTCTGGATACATCTGTAGGGTGTGAAGCACAGTGTCAGTAGCTCCTTGCTGGGTTAAAATTTCCAGTGCACCAGTGCACTCAGCTACAGAACCAAGTAGTTTTAACCCACACTTCTGAATGCTAGGATTTCCAATAAACTAATGGAGAAAGGAAGATAAAATCAGATCAAGATTGTTCTGCTTACAATGGCAACAGAAGAGTTGCTTGTTCTTAAAGCTGTTCTGTAACAAGTGAATGTTGTTTTCAGTATGTGAAATTACAGCTGATGTGACAATAAGTAACAACGATCACAATTTCAAAAATTTTCTTATCAACCATCAGTTTCAGCTGCTCATAACTTCCCAAGATTTTCACCTTTGATTCTGAAAATATTCCCTAGCTATTTTTCTGATGAACAACAGGATTTTTTTTCCTCAAATTCTCATTGATAAGTTTACACCATTTTTCTAGGTCAAGCAGAGGGAGAAAATGTACTTCCTTTGTGGTTAAAAAGGAACAAAAAGTGGTTTGGTTTTTTTTTTTTTTTTTGAGAACTGGAATAAGTGATAAGCATGCTGGCAGCTGAAAAAATATGAAAAGAAAAATATGTGAAACAACATACCTATTACCACACTTCATCAAGATTTTAAAATTTTTGTTTGGTTATTTAGAAATTCAACAGGTTATTTGTGATAATTATTTCCCAATTTCCCCCCACTTTTAGATGGAGGAAACCTAGATGAGGCCTAGATCTGAGAGTGTCACAGCCATCACAGTGACTTGCAAATCTGCAAAATTATTTCAGTGGAGTCATGCCCAACTTCCTCCTTATTCTGTCTCTAGTTTTTAATTAAATGTGTCAATTTCTAGCCCTTCTGGCTGATATTGTAGTACCCTAAACCACAAACCAGCTGCATTGGAAAACGCAATCAGGATGATCACAAAATACTGAAGACCTTCTGAAGCAAAAATTATTTTACCTCCTTTGTTAACTCCTATATCTGATATCTTCACACCAAGATGTTCTTTAGACACTCTAGAACTATTTCACTGATACATTACTTGCTCTGACTTCTATAATAAATGTAAGAGACATAAATTTCCTTGACTGAATCTGTTTGGCAAGCTTAAAATTCCTGAGAGAGACTTCTAAAAAAATAAGAATTGCTACATTTTGATTGTGATCATGTGAACCTTGAAAACCGTGTAGAGATTGCGTTCTTCTGAAGGCCATGAAGTGACACATTTCCCATCACTAGGATTTATGGTTAATTTGCTGTGCAAAGTTCCCAGTGTTTCCTTTGCATAGACTGAGTCTGCTTCAGCCTTTCACTTTTCAGCTTCCCCTTCAAGGCACTGTGATCATTCTGTTTTACAGGGCTGAAAAAGTTGAGCAGTGAAAAGAATAGAGACAACTGAGTTGTGCACTCAGTTCTACATGTAGCTGAGGTGTAGGCATGAGGACACTTTTCATGTATAGTCTGTTTAAAAAAAAATCACAAATAAATTGTATCCTTGAAAAAAATTATCTTTTTAAAAATAAATATTCTTTGGAGTTACTGTATAAAGAATCACCTAATACACTCTAGAAAAGAAAGTAAGAAGAAACCCTAATAGATTAATGAAACTTGGGAGTTAAGATTAATTCTATCAAGTCAATAGGAAAATCAATGCAGAACTAAAACTTACAAATGATTCACCACTGCAAGTGTAAAATAATGACAAATCCATTAGAATAAAGATTCAACTATACCCTGTTTAAAGCATTAAGCACCAATGAGTGAGTTCCCTCCAACAGACACTGGCTTTTAATGACTTTTACTGTAAGTGCAAAAGCAGCATCTCCCACATCTCTGGAAGAACCATTCTGGTGTTCATTCTTTGTATCTGCAACAATGGAAAAAAGCCTTCCTCAGAACAGCAGATTTCACATTTTCCCCATCATTAACCCAAAAATACAATCTAACAATCAAATGAATACTGAGGTGACTCAGAGAGCATAGTTCAGATCTTATGGTATTTTCAGAACACTGTATTGCAGAGACTGGAGTCTGTCCAGATTCATATTGAATTGTGAGTACATTGTGTTTGAAAGGAAAATTTCACCACATATTTGCTCACTGCTTACTATGAAAATACAAAACTGTGCCAAAGAATTTGTTCTAAGGTACATTGCAATATATTACTTTTTTGAGCTACGGAGTTTTCCTGGTGTTCCTGATACCTACTTGAGAATGCTTCTTCCTTCTGGTAAGGAGACACTATACAGAAGCTATAAACTATTTGTTCTTGCTCACTTGGCAGCACATCATAGGACAAATTTTACACACAGATGACATTAAGTGGAATGTGAGCATATAAAAAAAAACAGAGAAAGGTCTTTCAGATTTACTTTTCTTTTGGCACTTGCAGTCAAGTGACACTACAGCAAGTACCCAGAGATCCTTTCAAAGTCACTTCAGCATTCATGTTTGTTGTGATTACTACTTTTCCCATTAATTACTTTTTTTATTCCCTAATTAACCTGCAAGTTCCAACATCCAGTTGGTGCTCTCTGATTACACTTTAGAAGGGCCTCACTTCCAGAATACTGGCAAGCAAAGCGCCTTGCCTCCATGTCAGAACACATATATCAAGTCTTAATCCTGCTGTTCAATGAAAAAAGAGGCAAGTATTAGGATTATAACTCAAATAATAGAAGGAAACTGAAAACCTGCAATCAGTCTGCATATCAGTCATTTTACTATTTTCAGAGTTACTGGTTTTGTAAATGTTCAACTAAAACTGCTGAGAGATACTTGCAAAAAGTTGTTCTGAAAAAAAAATCAGTACTCCATGTCTGTACTCTTACACTCAGTATCAGAGGAAAAAAGTACGATATATAGCAGTACACTGATAAAAAGAGTTAAAACTCTTCCCAAATTCTACTAAAGGCATAAAACTGATAAAGAACATTTCTTCCCCCTCTGGGATTGCCGATAAAGAGGTTTTTTGGAAAGGAATTTCTAAACTAAACAGTTTGGTTTCTCCTTTTTGATATAAAGTAGTATATAATTGTATATTTTATATCTTTAAATATAAAGATCACTGTCCAGTTTTTATGTTCCTTCCAAGAGATACTATCAAAACCATTGCCTTTTGTAGTACAACAATGTTCATGTCATTAACATGGTTTGCTCTCACTTAAAGGGGATTGATGATGCAAACCACAATCACAGTGATAGCTCCACACTCATTCCCTGAACTCCTTAGAAGTAATGGAGATAAATCTTCACTTATGAAATCAAGGGGAAATCAGCAGTGATAATTTTGGTCTGTTACTTTCAATACCTCAAATATTTTCTCCCATTTTGTATGTTCCTAAAGACATACAGCTGTTCTCTATGTACAGAACAAATAATTTTTTGAAGTCCCATTAAAGGCTGTGTCATCAGATAAGAAAGACTAAAACCCAGCCATCTGATTCTATTCTCTGATTTGGTGTACACCTTTGAATGACTTACCGGGCATCATGAAGTGTAAAAGGACTCGAAGTGCTTCCAGTTGTACAGAGAGTGATTTTTCATGTTTCCTCATGGCTTTTACAACTTCTGATACTGCTACTGTCATTACATCCAGATGAGGGAAACTGAAAATATTGTTTATTAATAAAGAAAAAGAATACATTTCTAAATTTCATATGTATTTGTCCTTAATTAACACTGTGTAATAACCCTTTGGAACACTGTAAATCTGAAATATAAATTAAACTGTGGTACTTTTCTTCATCATCATTGTTTTCACGCCATTCTATTAATTCAGTCTATGTAAATACTTCCCTCCTAGCCAACAAGAAAGTAATATTAACTAAATGCTATTTTAATAATCAGAGCTAATTTTGTGGGAAATTTCTTATCTCTCAATGGAATTCAGTGTCGTTAACAGGAGGGGACACCACCCAGTCATTGTCTATTCAACTCTCACTGCACAAGAACCACGAAGGGAAGAACGTGCAGCTCTCTACACATACCCACCTGGGCATTTGACTACAGGACTTACAAAATTCCGTGTCTTAAACAGGGCTGGCAGTCTGTGGTCAATTTTACTATCAGTCAACAGTTTAAATGTAATCACAGCACAGCATCTCAAAACCCTTCACCTTGGAAGTGGACATGCATTTCTAATTTTATTACCTTCCTTCGAAAACATGATTCAGGATCCTGCAGGCACTTTCAACCACTTCAGGAGAATGTGAATGTTTCCTCATTATATCCAAAACATTCATATGTATGCCTTTTGCCAAAAGTGTCTTCCTAATATTTACTACAACACAAAAGAGTAAACATCCTATAAGTAAATCTTTCTTTCTTTCTGTACAGTTCTCAAAAACAACTTTTTTCCCTCCTCCTTTTTTTGTCAATGTTTTCGCCTCCCCAAATAGACATAGTAGTATAAATTAGGAATGGGAAACAATTTGAGCTGAAGCTGACTTCGGTTTGCATAGCTTAGTCAAATACATTATAATTTCCATCTAATAAGTTTCTATACATCTGCTATTTTTACTCACATAAAGTTGGCATATGGGAAGGAGAATGTATAGCCCTACTTATATTTTCAGAAATGTTTATTCTTAAACTTTTCCCTAATTGCACCCTGAGATCATATAGGAAAGCTAGAACTTAAAACTTTAAAAAATCCTTCTAACTTCCAAAATGAAACTTCAAAAATGAAATAATATTTATTCGTTCTATTTACTTTATAAATTCATTTTTTGCAAATTCAAATATCCAAGCACATGTTGTAGCTATAACTGTAAGTAATACAAATTAGAACACTATAAAAATTATCCTAGTAACTACCACCAAATCTTGTTATTCCCAGTTCAGTACATCCATTTCAGATGGTTAGTTCAAGCAATACTGCATTGTGCCAGAAGGTTTTACTAAGCTTCTTTATGTCTATCATTTCTGCTGTAAGCACATTCATTTAGGGGAAAAAAAAAAACTTTAAAAAAAGAAGAAAAACTTGCTTTAGATTTCCAAAAGGAATCAGAGGCCCACTTGTCAGTAACATGTTATGAAACTGGTATATGACAATAATATGCAAACATTTATGAGATCTATTTCTCGGTATAGATACATATTGATCTCATAAATAATTATAAAACCTTTTCTGTGTTAGGTTTTATGTACTTGGATGGCTCAGTAAACTGGTGATAAAACAATGCTTTCTCACCTAGAGAATGGTAATTAACTGCTAGGCTTTTTCTTCCTATCTAGCCAGTGGTTTTCAATGTGCAGTCTGCAAACCACTTGAGGTCCATAACCATTTCAAAGGATTCTGTGAAAGTTATCTAATAAAAGCAGGCCAACTGTCAGTAGGCTTATATACTCTACTCAGGGGTCCACATCTCCACTGAAAAAATTTGAGGGGGTCTGCAAATTGAAAAAAGTTAGGAAACCACGTTAGGGACACGATCAGGAATAAAGCAATCTTGAAAACTCTCATGCACATGCTTAAGTTTCTACACAATTTGGCTCACTGAAGTCAACGGGACTGCTCAAACCTCCTGTGTTAAGCAAGAAAGTGGTATTTGTTGGGCTGTATCCCTTATTCATATGATTTTTCAACAAATGCTGCTCTTGACGAAATTCAAACGTGATAAATATTTAAACAAGCATACCAAGAGAGCACACTCTTTTCATGTCTCCTGCTCCAAAAAGTAGCAATTGCAACACATAAACTGGCAGAGAACTCTTTACTTCCTCGTATTTTTTGATATTAGCCAACAATAAGTTTTTCAAAGCAAGGAATAAACTTCCTACTTATCACAACAACATAATACTCTAATCACAGGGAGCATTGTATTCATTCAACAGTACACTAAATTCTCTATAATATTTTTGCAATAACTTTCTGCTGAATGAAAAAGAAAAGATAATTGAAGTCCCTTACCATTTTGTTGTGACAAAATTGCCAAGGTACTAGCAGCAGCCTGAAACACTTCTTTTGAAGAGGAGTGCATCAGCATGGAGAGCATCACTGCTCTGTCTACTGGGAGCCTTTCAGAGAGAAACAGATCACTGCACATTCACTGTATTACAGCAATTACTTCATAATTGCAGTTCAGTAACATAACGAAAATTTCAGATGATTGCTCTTGATTTCTAATACTTTTCCAGAGCAACAGCTGACAGAAGATCCTTTGTAACCTATGCAAGTTTGTCTAGGCTGAATCTCACCAAATTCCCTTGGAACCATGCTTTCCAAGTGACCTGAGGTCCAGAAAGGGGTACAAACAGGCTTAAAAAATTGAGTGACTAAAATTTTAAGGAACTCTGAGAAATAGTTTAAGTAAAACGGAAATCTGTGTCTTATCCATGCCTAGTAGATTCTCCCTAATGAGGCAGCATTCTCTCTACAGTGCCTTTTCATCTGATTTGTGAGAAAATGAGCACTGCTTTTGTACACTCCTTACATGCCAGGTATCTTAATCTTGCCTGTTTTCCCAATTCTTACATTCTTTATCCCTGTTGCAACTGAAGACAAAATCCCTTACGAACTGTAAAAATTAGCTCTAATAGCTGTGTTCTGATCCTTCATTAAAACACTAGCAGATTTTCCTGAGTCAAGGTTAACACACTTTGGAAGAAACTTTCCCAGGTGTGGTTGATCATCATGCATTTCATCTACTACAAAACTAAAAAGAATTGAAAAGTGAAACGTCAAATGGCCTAATAACAGGCACTCATTTTTTTCATTTCCAAAAACCCAGTTTAAGACAACACTGACTGATTATCTCCATCTCCAATCTTCTCATGAAGGTTGCGTTGATACAGAAACAGATTTTTCAAAGCCCAGCACGCAGCCTCCTAAATATAAACCAAGACAAAAAGATTAAGAAAATATACCTTTAGAAGATTAAAAATATATGAAAAAACTTAAATAGTTTGACTGCGTTTCAGTTCACAAAAGAAGTACAAGGTGCTTTATGTAGAAATAGAACAAAATGTACACTGACACATTCTTTATAGCTGGAATAGGCCTGAGTTACAAACATGTGTGACAGTCTCATTATTTGATTTTGGTATCTACTTCAGGCCAAGAATTCTTCTGCTGATGGGTCTGTGTTTGGCTGTTGGATACAGAGGAGGTATGTAAACAACAATCTTTGCATGGCCAAAGTTATGGGCAACAAGCCTCATCTTAACTACCTACATTTGATCCAAAGAAGCAACTAAAACCTCTTGAGATGAACAAAGGTAAGGAAGGCAAGAATGGTAAGATTTATTCTAAATCTAATCCAGACCTTAAGGCCTTTTTTTGCCTGAGGATAAAAATGAGAAAAGCATGTGGCTAAACACTTTATTCAATTCACAATACAGTTTTTCCGTATTCCCATCATCCAAAATTCTCACCAGCACATCTGTATTTTTTCGGTGCAGTTCTAATGCTCTGTAACACGCTTCCAACCAGCATAACTTTTCTTCCTCCTCCTCTTCCTTTCTTTCCTCTAAGTCCCGGTTTAAGAATATTGTTTCAGCTTGAAATATAAAATATTTACAATAAATTCTTACTGTGAAAACAAAACACCTATGTCTCAACTTTTCTGTAGTCATGGAGGCACTTACACTGGCAGTGTGTGAAAACCAGTGGGAAGATAAGCCTTTTCTGGGAAGGGAGAAATCTTTTGACATAAACTCGAAGACAGACTTGAAAAATGTCTTCAAGGTTATAAAAGGAGTTAAAAACTTAGGTGTAGTGTAGTAGATGAGTCACACAATTACAGATCAGTCTAAGCTTTGGCTCTGAAAAGACCTGCATGTACCTCTTTTTATTGTATATTTACATACAGAACACCACAGACATAAAATATAACTGTGAATCATTCGCATGGAACCACTCATTACAGAGCCATCTACACTCTAACGCAATGCCGTTAAAAAACAAAATGCAAATTGCAGTTGCTAAGAGAGAAATATCTGGTCCCAGAAAGTGCCACAGAATTCGAAATATATCCTTTTATACCTGTGATTTTTCAGCAATTAAGGGGAAAAAAAAGATACCAACACTGAGCATAATGTTTGAGGCATAATGAAATGTGTACTGATTTCTCATCTTTGCTAATTTGGGGACTCTCAACAGCATTTCTACTGACTTTTATATGGAACAATTACTCAAAGACTAAGAGGATCAGATTCTTAGCTTTTTGCCACTAGCTAACTAATTACTGTCTGAATTGTACTCAAGGAAAAGTTTAAATCTTTTAAGTGATTTCAGAACTCAAGCACAAGCATTGATTTTGTGTTGCTATCAACTGCCACAATACGAGCACTGTCATACCTGGCAAACACAAATTCAAATTAGTGTTGTTATCACTGGAGACTTTATGTTAAGAACGGATTATCCAAGATTTGTCTACGAATAACCAGTTTGCTCTGTTCAGATCTGCCAAAATAACTTACCAGCTCTGAACATTGTGCAGATGTTGGGCATATGATAGGAACACAGCCTTATCACAGTGAAACAGTAAACTGTAATCATGTAGGAAATCCAGCTTTGTTGAAGCTGTCCTGTCTGAGCCTTTTGTGTTAAAGAAATGGAGTTTGAAATTATTACAGGAAATTACTAGAATGAAAAAATTAACAAGTAGACCGAGATTTACTCACTTAGAAGAGCCAAACAACTGAGAGCTGCAGCTTGTAACTTTGTATTTTCAGGATATGTTGTAACAGCCTTCACAATAACTTCTGGAACCTTATGTAAGACAAGGATATTGAAAAAATTTCCTGAAAACAGATAAGACATCAAATTAATATAAACACATACCTAGAGCTTTACATTTAACATAAATTTCTTGGCACACAATGCACAAACTTTGTAGCAAACATTGATTTTCTTATTACAGGGCTTGACACAACAAAATTTTATTTGTGGAAAGAAGAGGTTAAGGATAAAAAACAGTTGGGATCTACATTCTTTGTGAGCCTCTTTTAATTTTTTTTTTTTACAAAAGGCAGAGGTTCTATGCAAAATGAAACACACACTGTCATCAAAATAAGAAAAATACAGTTGGTGTATCACTTGCAGACTTCCTGCCAGGAAGCAAATGCCGTCCTGGTCCTGAATTCCTGCAATGATCTGATTTATCCTATGACACAAGTAATTTAACCCTGGTTTATGCTCTGGTTTTGCCCTCCTCATTAAATAAATCAAGGCCAACATTATAAACATAGAATACATTCCTTCTGGAAAAAAAGAAAGCCTTTTGATGATAAAAATCTTTAAAGCATAACAATTATTTAAGCTGTACAGTATTTTATGTTTTATGTTGAATATAAGGCACTTTTCAAACAGCAAGCAAATTCAAGTAACTTCCTTGTTTGTTGTAAAAACCTGTATCATAGGTTAGAAAATAATAGAGCAGAAAATAATAGAGCAACGCTCACTTTGTCAAATATGGTTGGATAGCTATGGTTTCTATTTTGACATTAAATTTCGTTTAAATCTTGATTAGCAAAAATGAGAATCAGAGTAGCAACGTGAAAGATCAGTAGTGTGGTCATGTTATATCAGCATTGCTGTTTCTTAACATATTTTAATGGAAAAGGTATGTTTGTGTAATATATTACTTACCTAAAGAAATTAATAATCTTAGGCTACATGATGAGTAATTCTGTTGGACTTGTGGCTGGCCAAACTGGTATCAGCCAGTTAAAATTCCAAAGACAGTCAAATCTAGGATAGTCATTACCAGATTAGCAAGAACGCACGATGGTGATTTTGGAAGCTCGTAGACGCTGACTTTACCATTTCACTGCCAGTTAACATGGGTTTAGGAAGACAGTGTCCATCAGAATAATCTGGGAAGCAACACTGGCTGTGTATATGGAAATCTTCCAGACTATTTCCAGGAGCACCTAGCAATTTCACATCTGTTCCCATAACTGTGTGGTACTGTGAACACCGCTTCCATAACTCTACTACAGTAGCTCTTTATTAAGATGAGGGGCTCAAAGAAGAAATGGATATTGTGGCTGCTTTTCTGCCACTCTTCGTTGCTGGTCAGCATAAACACATGGCAAACATCTGATTGAAACCAGGCTGGTTGCACTCAGGGCAAGATCAAGGCCTGTCAATCAAGTTGCTGTGTCCCCACAAGTGCTTGGTTTCCCTGCCTATCTTCAGTTAGCCATGCACAGCAAACCATTCAAGGTTAGCATCACCTCTTGCCAAAAACCCCTGCAATTATCACCTTAGCAGCCACCACATTTTCTTGAAAATTGTATCTGGCTTTCTGAAGGGGAATGGGAAGTTGTTCTGGGTTGCACTCAGGTCTGATCTGTATTTTCTACAATATCTGCATGAAGAAGTGGAAACAGATGGTGAAAGGATGGGTCCAACTTGATTATGGGGAGTCATGCACTGGTACTAACAACTGCAGTAGCTTCAGGCCACCACCTGCAAAAACTGGGAAGTCTAACTCTTGATTAAGAAGAACCAGCCATGGAATGAGGACTGCTCAGGCAGCTGCTCACAGTGGGTTTGTATGCAGCAGGGGGAAAAACATATTTATTTTCATTTGAACTTCCTATTATGTGGTTCTTGGCAACTGCTCAAATGGGTTTATTATAGTCGCAAGTGTGAGAAGAGAGTTGCTAGAGGCACAACTTTGTGCCACTGACATAATTTCTCTTGATGTGAAACCAGCCCATTTTAGCCCACACAACCAAAGTACTTTTGCTCAAGTCAAGTTCAGAACTCAGTGATTCATTCACTGCTGCAGCACAGGGGGGCCCCAAGACAGGCACCATCACTGTCAGGAATGCAGCACAGGTATCTGAAGATAAATGCATTGCAAGGAGGAAGACTAGAGTTTTAGAGAATACTTTTCAACTAATTCTGTAGCACCAATTGTTTCCCACATATTCACCACTGGCACTTAAAAAATGAAATTTCTAAGTAATTTTCTTCTTTTCTATAGTAACTTTATACAGAATCGGACCTACTGATTTCCCATTCTCATATGGTGCTTCTCACCCTTTTTAGTCTCATTACTTCCCCCTAACTTGAGTCTTTTATGGCAGCTTCTCTTTGTTACTTATATTTACCCCGTAAGGACACCATATTGACTATGGCCAGGGTTACCTCAATATGTTTGCATCATTAGACACAAGGATCTGACACAAGGATACACCACCCTGAGGATTAACTGGAATAGCAGTTGTTGCTTGTAACACTCCCAGTTAACTCCAATTCTTACACAGAATAAACTGACTATAAACAACTTTGTAAACTTACCCAATGTAAGCTTGTGCAACAAACAGCAACTCACTTCCTGAACTGTTTCACTATTGGGGAACCTTTTCATCATTTCCACTACAACATTGTAGCAGCGAACATTTCCAGACATGAGCACTTCAACATTGCTGGCTAAAGAAAGAAACAGAAACAAAAACAGCTTCTTAGAGAGAGGGAAAAAAAAAAAAAGTTGACTGGATTCTAATCCAAACTTTAGTTAAATAGATTTATTTAGAAAACTGTGACTATACTTCAGTTTTTGCCTTGCACTTGAAAGGAGGCTCTATTTCTTTATATGGCCATAAAAGACATTAATGACTATGAACATCTGGAAATTATTCATTAAGTTCAAAGTTCAGATTAACATTTACGGTTTTCTTCCATTCTGTATCAGGCCACGTAACAGAAACCTCCTCCCAAACTAATCTGGGGTTACTTTTTTCTTAAATGTGAACAAACTGTTTTATAAATACTAAATCAATCTTATAAATGATGTTTCTAACATGACTGTGATCAAATACACATTTTACAGTGTTTCAGTAATACTCCCAGGGCATACAATTAAGAAACAATTTAGAAATTTTTGCTCATTAAATTTATTCTGTAGTAATTTATTTGATTTAATAATGTATTTCTGAGTTTTCCTTCTTTTTTAACGGGGGCAAGTTAGGAAGTTATTATTTTCATATTAATTAGTTCTACTGCACACCTGTCGTGTACTGAGGGTACTGAAATATTCATCTAATGTTCCCACAATATTTTGAAAGCCATTGCAAACCCTGTATTTCACAGAATCACAGAAGGTTGATGTTGGAAGGAACAACTAAAAGGTCACCATATCCAACCCATGTGTTCAAGCAGGGCTGCCTAGAGCAGGTTGTCCAAATGGCTTCTCAGTATTTCCAAGGACAGAAACTTCACAGCCTCTCCAAGAAAACTGTGCCAGTGCTTGGTCACTCTCACCCTGATTACTGTTTATTACTCAGGCCAGATACAGAAACCAACAGGACAATCACATGAGCCTCTATGAAGACAGAATGCATCCATTCCTACTGAGGACAGAGTGATCCCACCCATAGTAATTTCAGGCAAAATAGCATCATGGTAGCTAAAACACAGTGTGTGAAAGCATCCTAGTAGTATTTCTATCCAGAGTATGAGACAGAACATGAACCCAAGAAATCTTGGCCAAAATCCTGGCCCACATGAATGAAAGGGAGTCTCCAAGGGAGTTAGCATTACTCTGCTAAGGTCTATAAATTTTCTTAATTGTTCTTTCAACAGCTTGGCTTCCCTGGATATAACCTAAGAGAAATATTCACAACTGTATTATTAAAGATAATGAGCCTTCTTAAAAGAGCAGCAAATCTTCAAAATAATACATCTCTAAATATTAAATAATGATAACCTACCAGATGAAAAAGCAAGCTCTGAGTGGGAAGCATTTCTGAAGCACTCTATTTGATAGTGAAGGAAGGTACCTTTCACAATGCTTTAATATGACAGCAATTTATCATGTCGTTCTCAACTGAAAACACACATTTCACAAGACAGTACTGCATCACTTCACAGTAAGTTATGATTTCAAAGGTGATACTTAGGAATTTAGTAAAATAGTCAGAAGATTCCAAACGTGATGACTACAAAGAAGGTATAATGAACTGCATATCGAAATCCTGCAAGATCCAAACAATGCCACATCTGCAGAGAGTCACCGTTTCTCAGAACAAGTTAGAGAGAAAGAGGTGGAATGGATCTAATTTAATCTTAACCACCAAAACTTGGTCACCTAGGTTCTCTCAACAACTGATGAAGAGATCTGAGCACTCTGTATGGTGATTCACCCCAGCTGTAACAGAAACCTGGTTTAGGATTAGGTAAATTTCCTCTCGAGGTGACTGTTTCTCCCTGCTAAACAGGGACAAGCCTGGCTGGCTCCCTATGCCTGCCATTTAGATGCGTAACACTCTGTGATCCATCACTCCACTTCGGAGGACAGTCAGCAGCAAAGCACTTTTTTTCATGCCACAAATACTACTGAAATTTAAGAGTGCTTGTACAGCACTGGAATAAACCCTTATCCTACAGTTTCTTACGATGCGAGCCAGAATAAAGTCTAAGTATGTATTAATGAAAGAAGGCAGAGTGCGGTACTAATCTGGAATAGAGACTTGAACTTCAGGGTATGAGGAGACATTTTACTACTGGGTAAGTTACAGTGTGTACTTACACTGAATTATCTTCTTCATGGTGACCTTAAAGAAATATATTTCACTGAGTTCTTGAGGGATGTCACAAACCAAGAGTATGAGTACCAGCTTTGCACATTCATGTTTTTGTGGCTGTTTTCAATCTTTCACATTACAAAAAAGAGTAGTAAATACCTACTTCAGAGCAAGTCTTTTTCATGCCTTTCTCTTGTTGCAATTCCTTTGTTATAAAGGATTTCTCACTTTGTGTAAGTATTTACTGTTTTGAAAAGCACTCAAAATCCAGCATACTTTTCCCTAGAAAACAGCAGTAACTTCTGGGCTAGGGTAAAATTATTTCTGACTCAAGGAATACCAAACTTTTTAAACACAAACTAGAACAGCAAGAAGTTTGAGAAACAGGAACTAGATAGCCTGGAGTCTGATGAAATGTGGGACACTCCAGTCTAGTTCTTGTTTAGTGGGCATCCATGGGACCAGCATGGTTCCTATAGAGCCAGACAGGATGTATGAGCAAGGCACTGTAAGTAAACACTTTTGCAGGAGGTACAACATTATGCACCTCATGAGAGACATGAAGAGCAGAACCTTGCCCTGTGCTTCCCAAAATTTTATCAGCAGGAAGCTGACAAAAGCTGCCTCTGTGTCAACAAGATCAAATTGCTGTCAAGAAATTGACACAAATCATTAAACGCATTTCTCAGGATCTGATTTCGCATAGAACAGGGACTGCTGTTATCAGAAAACAAGAGATAACAAAGACATTGTCTTCCAGTCTTATTGCACAACACCTGAGGACACTGTAAGACTACCACATGCACAGTGCTACCAATGCTCACCATTGCAGCCACCACTGAATTACCACCGTGGCTGTCTGAACTCAGATATCTTTTCCTAGGCCTGGCCACGGAGTTTGTACAGGCAATTTTCTCTTTGCGGAACAGACTTTGCCAAGAATATTCTTTACCTGCTACCCAACCTCACTGAAGATTTATTTAGTCAATAAATATATCTTATTTTTCAATATTAAAAGATGCCAGGGCAGGGTCTTGAACTTCAGTCTATACAAATATGATAAAGCATCTTTGTTACCACTTACTCCAAGAGGAAGAAAGTATTTTTCTGTTATTCAGGAGAGATTTCTGCTTTAATGGTTAAATATAAAAAAAATCCCATTACCAAAAAAAAAAAAAAAAGTATTTCCCAAAGAAAACAGGAAGATGATTTGTCCGGCAACTCCCAACCAGTTCTCAATGATTTTCTGCAATCACACAAAGATTACTTTTTACAGTCACAGAAAACGTGAGCTCATGCACACTGTGGGAGAAAAGGAATTGAAAATAACTTCTAATAATACACTTACGTGGACCAGCTAAGGAATGTAATGAATAAAGTGCAGGAAGAATCACCTCTTCTTTCTCTGGAAATTCTTTAAATATTTTCAGTATGATCATATGATCTTTGCTTTCAACAAATTCAGTCAGCTGCTCTTCTGGAACTAAATTGAAAGGCAAGAGATACAGTATGTTTTGAATAAATAATTCTTATCCTGGTACATAATGAGAAAAAACAACTGTTTTTATCTAGTTTCCTTGTATTATTTTCTATGTTTCACAGAAAGTACTCTCTGTACACGTCATCTTTCATGAGTATGGCTTTTTAACTAGAAACTGAGCTACTTTATAAACATCTTTTTCTGGCTTACACTTTATGCAATTGAGTTCTGACTTTCAAATGCTACCTTGTGAATCAGTATTTTAGAAGTCTTTTAGCCTTTTTCACAGAATGAACTTCAGATGGCCCAAACCAAGACAGTATATAAGTTAGGGAAAAGCTAAGCATACAGTGAAAAAAAATTATGGGATGCCATTTTGCATACTCTGTGATTTTATTTAATTTTTCTTTTTCTTTTTTTTGAGATAGTGGACTTCTTTTCCATAAAGCCATGCTTTCATAATATCGTATCATAATGGCTTAAGGTTTTACCATTCCTGGCCCCTGTTATTCATACTGACATAACTGTGTGGCTGTGCAATGAACCAGATATGGGAACTGACCCAGAATGAGAAAGAGCACCTTTTAAATTTCACAAGCAGAATCATTTTCTGAATGTGGCTCAAGAAAAGGCTAGGCAAACATCCACATAGCAATAACTGACAAGGTGGCTCAGAGGTAGAAAACACTAGGAACTTGTTACATTGCGGCTGCCATCAAGAAGAAAGTATGAATGAAGGTCTGTACCTGCAGCCAGATCTGTGAAAATCTGGCCCTTACAAAAAACATGCACAGAAAAAGAAGTTCAGACTTTTGTGGAGACTGAAGAGGAAATACAGCAGGGGAAAAGTAATTAGGGACAGCAAGAGGGGAAGGAACAGAGAAGATAATTCCAAGCACACATGTGGGAGAAAGACTTAAAAAAAGCAATACAAAACGGTGCCGAAAAGAAGCAATCGGAAGAACCGGAGACTATGTTTGAAGCAAAGGAGTACAGCACAGTGATAGCATTTCTCAGTATTTATTCTGCATCAAGAAACTCAATGCAAAGCCAGGGGACTACAACAAGGGGACTTCTGGCCATAAAATGCAGAGTTCCTGAGATTTCTGCAAAAATTCAATACATGGTGACTTCATTTTTCAGAATAAATGGGAATATTGTATGGACACATGATCATCTTTTAGCATTGTCAGGGTAAAAAGCAGAACCAAGTATTTTTCTGAAGTACAAACATTTTGCTTGATTTTAGAACTGTTCATGTTACTAAAATTTACCAGTCTTTAAATACACAATCCTGGTTTTGAGAATTAAAATCAAATGTCACTATTCTTATTCCAGTTACTGACCAGTGTTAAATCCCATCTTTTAAGTTACCTCTGGAGTTAGAAATGAAGAGACATTTTCATTTTTTTAAAGATGTAAATTCATTGCTCTATTTTAGAAAATTTTGTGATATTGCTTGGAAAGTTTGTTTTGTGCTAGCTCATTTAAAGAACAGACATAATACACAAATCAATCCAGAATTCAAAAATTCATTTATTGCATTTAAATAAATATCTGCCATCCCTCCCAGTCTATACATTTTTCTAACGTAATAAGCTACAAGATAAAATACCTTTCTCAAAAAGTTTGTGTAACGCTTTACATCCATGCTGCTGGATCTCTTCATTTTTAGGGAAGGTGTGCATGGCATTAAATACCAAGGAAAACACATCCACCTCTTCTTCCAAGAGCAGGAACGCAATTATGTCTGAACAAGAGAAGAGATTACATGTTGTACTGATTATTTCTCAACATTTTCATTGAAACATCGTAAAACCCAAAATTCTTTAATACTTTCCTTAAAATTTACTCTGACAGTTCAAATCCAGCTTTGTATAATCCACGACAAAGTTCTCTCTTTAGGCAGCATTTTGCAATAGAACTGATGTTCTAAAACTTTACTGCCAAAGACAGTTCATACCTACCTGGGAAAAAAGGTTCAAAATAGTACTCTTATTATTTTGTATACAAGTACAAATGACAAGTGACTTCATGGAGAAAAACAGAGATAAAAATACAGTCTGCCATGTACAGTGATACACTTTATATCAGTTCTGTGTTTTAAAGGCTTAGACAAAATAGGAAAGTAAAGCACACAATACCTGACATGAGGAGTAGATTTAATGTTTTTAGTCCTATTACTGAAAGATTTATATTTCCTTTGTGGACTGTAAGCATTTTAAGAATCTGCCTAAAAATTAAAAACAAAAAAAAAAAAGGAAAAGGAAAAGGAGTTATAGCTAAAGAAATGTTAACATATACAACTTTTTATCAAACATTTACTTTGAAAATAGAAGTTATAGAAATTATCAAAAACTTAAAAGCTCAATTCATTATTAAAAAACCCTTTTATTTCAGTTTCTGTTTCTTCAAGTTACCAATGAGGTAATATTGGAATTTTAACTATGACCATACTTCATTAAAATACTGATGTATAATTTATCCAGTTTACTTTAGTTTTTAGTTAGTTATGTAAATTAATTCTGCAGGTTCATTCAGGAGGTGGTTACTCTCCAGAGCACTGGGCTGCAGAGCACCACGGAGTGCGGACAGCACAGCACTGCTCTGCTTGCAGCAAGAGCTCAGTTACACTGAACAACCATGGGTTCGGTGGAAGAGAAGCATCAGTTTCCCAGATGAAGAACTTGAACAGCATCTTGATGAACTCTACCTTAAGTTTCAGTCATAAAGCACTTACATGATGCTGGACAAATCACTAAAAAGAAACAGCTCCTAGACTCCCAGTTGTACACTCCTTACTTTCTGTAAGTCTGTTCTGACTTGTTAAACAGAGAGCCAAACAATGCCAAGTACTGCAAAATCCAGTAGCTATTTTTAACATATTTTACCCAAACTACTATCTGTAAAACAGTGACTAAAACTCTGTAACACCTCTCCAAAAAATAAAATGTTAAAAGCATTGATTTCACACTGAATGAAGCATATCTCAAAAGGGAGGGGAATTGTTCCTGTAATTAACAATTGTTACTGTAATTAAAAACTAAACTAAAACGCATAGACTTACATACACACACACAAAAACAAATAAAGAAACTTGCTCTAATTAAACTTTTCATTATTTTAGAGAGCTTGATTCTGCAATTTTAATAATCTTCAAATGTGAATCCTTGCATATATAATATCTAATAAAAATGAACTGTGCAGTAGTTTGTGGTACTATTGTCAATATTCTTGACCTGTCTTGAAAAACATAAGCAGCACTTGAAGTTTCATCCAAATTTCATACCCCAGCTCTGGGAATGACATTGTTTGCCTTGCTGAAGTCTAAATTTATAAGCTGAAACAAATGTATCACTGTTTTCCCTTCATACCATGATGCTGCTGTTTCCTCTCTCCTCTGTTGTAGCACTAGTGTTGTAGCTATGATGACCAAAGTAGACACAAGAGGCAAAATCTGATGGGAGTTATGACATCCTTTACCTTTAGAAAATTCCCTCCCATATTCCCTCCCATTTCAAATACAACCTTGAAGAAGGATGTAAAACTTTCTAAACCTCTTCTTCTGTAGGAGAGTTTAACATAAGAGATTACAAAACATCTCATGAAGTCTCTTTAAGCTTGTAGAAAGAATGCAAATATACGGAAGGAAATTCCCTTTCTCTTCACAGTGATAGCGACTATTTAATTATTTATCACACTGTCTGTCAAGAACACCTAAATCAATAGCAAACTACCATGTATAAACATGACTGCAATGTAGTCAAGTTGGATCATAGCTGAGAAACAAATGAAAGAAATGTTTTTTCTATCTTAAGATTCCTATTCTCCTAAAATAGTTACACACACAAAAGGGAAAAATCTCTTGCAAAAAAATGACCTTTTCTTCTCTATTGTAACTGTTTCCTGCCTTCCTGTAAACAGCAACTATTCATTATGGTGTTGATTCACTGCAATTCTAGTCCAATTCATGCACAAGGAACATGAGATATCATTTAGCTGGCTTGCTCTGCCTTTGGCACTGACAGAAATGCCTGAGCCCACTGCCCCACTAAGAATAAGTCTCTCTACAGCAAGGAAAACTGTCAACATGTCAGACAGGGATACACAGTTGGCTAAAATATTGGTACTGAGAAGGAATCATGTACAGCAATGCTATCATCGGATCTGTAGTGAAGTTTGGGTTTGAAAAGGATGCTTTGTTAACTGCACACACTGCGTGGGCACTGAGGAGGCTGTGAGAAAGATCAGACCCAGAAAGTAATTTTTCTGGGACCTGAGAATGAACAGCAGTATCTCCAGCTCTCAGAACAACTTTCAGTCAATTAACAAGCTTTTAAGCTGCCAAAGAAATTGCAACTATCATGTGCAGCTTCAGCTCAGTTGTTGCGCATGAAAAGCAATCCAAATCACCTTTGTTTTCCAAACTCCCAAACCAACCCCTATGTGCATCAAGCCTACATCTACAATTAGCATTTGTGTTACTGGGCAACTATTCAGCCAACCTATGTGGGTGTTCATCCCATCTAGCCACAGACATCCAGAAAACACTTGGTTAGGCTCCCTTTGACAGCTGATGGAGAAGGACTGAGCAAGTCCAAGTCACAATTTGCTCCACTTACTAAAAAGAACAAACCATCCCTTCTGAAGGCAATTGTAAATACTTACTTTTAAGACAATAATAACAGATGTGACAAAACCTCCTCTTCCTGATTTACACTACTTTAGGCTTGTGGATATAATTCTTCACATTTGAAAGAACACACGCAAACATCCAGGTAATACTGCATCTGTCAAAAAGATTACTTGGGATTGTTTTTTAATGTGTAAGTGGAATTTCCTGTATTTCAATTTGGGCCCTTTGTTTCTTGTCCTGTCACTGAGTGCCACTAAGAAAGGCCTGGCTCAATCTCCTCTACTTTCTGCATCAGGTATTTATATACACAGATAAGATCCTTGTTTGTGTGAGTGTCACATTCTGAAGGCTGAAGAAATCCACAAAAAAACTGATGTAGTAACTTTACATATTCCATTGCATATATAGGCTACCAAAATGACCAAGCGTTCTGGCAGACTCTTTGCATACAAAATACTTACTGGTGAACACCCAGTACTTCCCAGTCCTTCCCAACATCCTTAGGAGCTATGTTTTGTAGGGTACTTGGACAAATTTCTATTAATTTACAAAGAAGTGACCAGCCCATCTGTAAAACAAAAATGCAGCTATTTTAGAATAGATATTCTGCTTGGAACTTCAACATTGTCTTCCAATATCCTTGGCTTTTGCAAGACAGCTGTTCTGTTACCTAGCTAAATCAGTATGGGAAAATTAATTAACACAAGACAAATGGCATGAAAAGTTAAAAGATGGAAGCAAAACGTATGCTAACGATTCTGAATGCATTGCTTGCAGGAACACATCACTCTCAATCTGCTTCAGCACCACTTGAGGATAAAGGGCACACAGTTAAACGAGATGCTCACAGACAGAGACATATGATGTGATCCACACTATGTCATCACCAGCCAGGGAAAACCCCTGCACTATTACAGGTGGTCCAGCCTTATTGAAAAATGTGCATTTTCGTAAGAACTTGCCATTTAATTGCAAATTTTAAGGATAAAGCATAGGTTTTTAAAGATAAAAATGGCAATGTTTTAAACGGGGATGAGGTACGTAAACAATTACCACACATTTCATATTCTTGCCATCAACCCTCAGCACCGTGTGCTTCCAAAATGTAATGAAGGCAGTGGAAGTTTTGAGATCATAAGGAGCAAAAGACAACTAAACCAAACGTATTTATTCTTAATAACTATCTGTTTTATCCTATGCAAATTCTTTGACTTTCAAACATCTGTAAATAATGCCAAAACCTAAAAATGTTCCTCTTTGATCTTCTGTATTGGAGAAATCTGGTCTCTGACAAATGTTTACAGGCTGATGTGATTGAACAGACTGCAGTGAGGAAGCAGTAAGCAAAATCTGTACAAAGAAATAACTGATGAAAGAAAACCCCTCTGTATTGAAAGAAAAGTAGTGAACTGTGAAATGTCAAAAGTCAAGATGACGCAGATTTTACAAAAAGGAATTATAAAAAGGCATATGAGTTTCCTTGAGCATTTAAGTAAATAAAAAGGTGGAAGCAGGCCTGTGTGCTTTAAGAATACAGTCAAGACAGATGATAATATGTCACAAAGACTCTATGCATAACTGGATCACTTTTTCACAAAGAGTTATGTAAAGCAAAGAGGTCAAGGTGGGACAGCCAAAACCAGGAATATAAATGGCTACCTCCAAAGAGTTTAACAGCAAAGTTCATATAAAGTGCATGATCCCTAAACCTGCAATCAGTAAGACTAGAGACATGAAATTACAAGTCTGGTAGTATAGAGTCACCCACAGAACAGCATAAGCTTGAATCTAGACAGCTTTCCTGACAGCTTTGTAGAGTGCACAAAAGGTGATGTAGCTCCCTGGGGAGTGGAATTCTGCTTTTGTCTTTCACATACTTGGCTGCAGTGTGAACATAGCCTGTATCTGCAGTACTTTTGTTTCTGTTTCAGTTTAGATTTGCTGAGCCAAATGTTTTAAGTCAATTACAACTTTAATGTCTGCAGATTGAGCTTGACCATGAGCCAATTTCCATGCACTTCTCTTCCTTGGGTAGCAAGCTGCCTTGCCCTGCACAAGACTACAAATCATTTATATGGACATTCGGGCAAGTGCAGGTACAATGAATGGTCTTAGCAACCATCAGTCGTCTCCAAGATGATGATATGTAATTCCCTAATTTTCCATATTCCAAGCAAAACAGAATTTACCACATTATTTATTTATGACAGTCAATCAGGTACAAATTTCAAAAACATTGTAGAGGTGACTATTAATTGATAAACTGTTTATTCCTTAGAAAAGATTTTATTTTAGAAGTCCCCCTTTATAAGAACATCCTAACTGTTTTTATAAAATTTAGAATCTGATGAAAACCTGCTTAATTACTTTAGAAATTTCCTTTCTGTATTAACTGTTTCTGATGAATTTCATAGTCCCACTAAACATTTTTATTTGGATTGTTAAGGCTCCAAATATTGACAAACATTTACCAGAACTGTGGATCCAGAGAAGACCAATGGAAATATCTGACCTGCTGATTGGTAACAGAGGTAACAGAGAGCTTATTAGCTGCTTGATAATTACGTAAGTAATCTTTTAAATAACAGAAATCCTAAAGGTTACAAGGAAGGGAAATAAAGAAAACAAAGATGTCCTTATAAACATTTAAACAGGTCCCTATATACAGGAACAGTTGGTAGCAGCACTGAAACTCATTATTTTTAAATCAGACCCTTTTCATTTCTAGCATGCAATTAATTTATATTACATTAGGTCACACCATCTACGTGAGACAATAAAGCTCTGCTGACTGCTCTTTACTCAAGTGCACTCATATTTTGCTCTAGAGTTTCTAAGCTGCTCCAGTCACTGCCAGAGTAAATGCAGAAAACTACCCTATTTACTTAAAGATGTCTATTTTACTTTCAGGCACTACTGGCTTTCCACACCAGTACCTTCCTACTTCTGAAGGAGCTTGCAGGGCTTATGTCTGCAGTCTGACTTGGGCTAGTACTTGCAAAATTGATCTGCTAGGCAAATTTACCCTGTACAAGTTAGCGGACAGCAGCACAACACGATGCTTTATAACCGGTTAAGTAAGGGAGGTAAAGAAAATTCTCATTTCAGGTATGTCTCTGACTGTGTTTATTCTCCTATGTGAGTCAGTTTTTTTACAATGCCAAAAGCAAAAGGAGGATGATTAATTATTTATTCAATAAAAAATCATTAATAGTGCAAAGAGACTGCATTGAAATCAGGATCTCATTACTTCACCACTGCTGTAAAGCGAGAATTTATTCACAAAGATTACAAACAAATAGCAGTGAATGAAGCAAGAAGACAGAGCTCTACTTAAAAAGTGTGAATGTTTGTAAACATCTGTAACATTTTATAAACACTGAATGTGAAAAAAGAGCTACCTAAGACATTTTATGAGGAATGGGATTTGAGCTTTGCACTGGCTAAGAATTTCCCCACTCCAACACAACATAGTAATGCAAAGGAGGTCCAGAACTTCTAAACTGAAACACTGCATGACTGCAAATGTAGGCAGGTAGAAGATTAAAATTAATTTAAAAATTCTGCATTAGAGTGAGGTATTTTAACAGAGTTAAAATGAAAATTAATCACTATCTTCCCTATGCAATTCTGAGAGTCTTGTGCTATCACTTCATACCTACTTCTTGTTGTGATTGATGTTTTACTTCCTAGTTTAAACTTCTAGGCAGAAGTTTTATAATCCGTTATATATGTAATATGCTTTATCTTGAAAATAACTGCTGATTCATCTTCCTGTATTTGTTAACAACCTGACAATCAAACAGTAAAATAAGTAAAACCTTCAGGCACTGCACAACTATTTAGTCTTCAAAGAAAACCTGAGATCACTGTTATTTCAGATTAATCACTACAAAAATATAATTTCATACTTAATCTGAATTTTGGGTTTTCGACCTCTAGCTAAGGTCCAGTACATAAAAAAACCTCCAAACCCAAAACCTTAAAATATATTATTATTTAAGACGCATTTGCAATATAACTCATGTTTTGCCTTCCCAGTTGAATTGAAAAAAACCCAAAACATGCCAAAAATATTGTAACTATATAAATGGGCTTAATAATTAAAAAAAAAAAATCAAGTGAGTTGCACAGAAATCTGGAGCTTATAAACATCCTCTATGCATAGCATAGTCAGAAATTTAATATATGCCTGCCAGGAAGGAGCTGTTTCGTATGACAAGTCTGGCAGCTGTACCATAAGTGTAACATCAAATTGTGCAAGTGCCACACCTAGTCCAAATGGGCCAATGCTAAATTACAGGAGCAGGCAGGCAGAACCTTAAATTGCAAACTTACTCTTAACTAAAATATTCCCCCCTGCCTTTAAAAAACTGTGCAAGAATAACTCTCAAGGATATGGCTACATACACATGAATTCCTATCGTAAAATCATGCTTTTTGGACGTTTGTCTGACCATGGCAAAATTCAATATGGACACGTCAAAATTATATTAGATAACATTACTGGTAATTTAGAACCCTACATTACACTGTATTCACATTGCTTAATTTTCATTTTCTATTTCGCCTCCTTCTGCCAGTAAAAACAGAGACGCAGCCAGTGGCGTCTGCAATAAGCTGGAACGCTTGGTCCCTTTAAATGACAGCGGTGACAGCGCCCTTCTACAAATCAGAGCACTTCATGAAGCGGCCCAGGAGAAGACGGCAAGTTAAGGAGAAATCAACAAGCCGAACAAGAACTTTATCCCGGGAAGGGCCGCGCGCTCGCTCGTCCCGCGGAGAGCGGCCGGAGCGGGGGAAGCGGCCCCGGCCCCCGCCCGGCCCCTGACCTGCTGCACGCCCGCCGCTCCCGGGTACAGATCCACCACCAGCAGCAGGGGCACGTGGACGTTTTTGCCGCTGAAGAGCCGGGGAGCTGTGAGGGGACAGAGACAAGAGAGACCACTTTAGCGACCGGCGGCGGGCGGGACGGGGCAGGGCGGGGCGGGGCAGGGCAGGGCGCTCACCGCTCTGCCGGGCCGCCAGCTCCAGCAGGTCGCTCAGGGTCTGCACCAGCGTCTCCAGCCGCTTCCTCTCCTGGACGTTTTGGAGCCGGACGACCAGCTTCCTCAGGGCTTGTTCTTCCCGCGCCACCGCCTCCCCCTCCTCGGGGCCGCCGCTGGCCATGGCCGACCCACTGCCCTCTCCGTGCCCATCCGCCGGTCGGCGGGACGAGGGCAGGGCAGGGCTGGGCTGGGCGGTGCGGGCCTGTCCCGCTGTTGTGGCCCCGCAGTGCCGCCGCCCGGCCGGCGTCACGCGGCCCTCCCGAGCCGCCCCTGTCGCGGCCTCTGGCCCCTCCCACGGCGCTACTCCATGGACACGGCCAAGGACCGGCCCCCGAGGGCGGGCGGCCCGGTAACCTCTGGGAGACGCCCGCGGGACTCGCGCAAGCGCCCGGCAAACAGAACAGACCCGCGGGCAGCTCCCCCCTCACAGTGATTGACGAAAGAGCTGCCCAATGGAGCTGCCGAGCTGGACCCGGGGTCCGCCCATCAATGCCTCTACTCCATAAAAAGGTCCGGCCAAGGGGCAGTGTGGGTTGAGTGGCTTTGGTGTATGGGTCGAATGAGCTTTGGGGGCGAGGATCTGTGAACCGGTGGGATACCCACACTGAGGCAGTCTGTTCCTGAAGGGCTGCTCCTTGTGGAAGGGTGTGGAGTTGAGCCTTGGAAGAAGGGAGGGTGAGGTGAAGGTGTTTTGAGACTTCATTTCCATCTCTAATTGCCCTACTCTAATTTGTTTGGCAATAAACTAATTTCCCCCAAGTTGAGTCTGTTTTGCCTGTGATGGTGATTGGTGAGTGATCTCTCCATGTCCTTATCTTGACCCGTGAGCCTTTTGCTATGTTTTCTCTCCCTCCTCTAGATGAGGAGGTGAGTTATAGAGTGGCTTTGCTGAAAAGCTGGTGTCCAACCAGGGTCAACCCTCCACAGTCCTTTTTGTCTCCCACCACATTACTCTTGCCTGAAACCACATGTCTGAACTCTTCAGTGTGTATCTTCTACCCACCCTGGCAGTAAATGTCCTGTAGTTGAAGTTTCTCTGCTTGTTCCAGCTCGCAGCTGGCTCACAGTCCTGGATCACTTGTAGCTCCTTCAGTAAATAATTTCTTGCAATTGTAGATTCCTGAGCTAGACAGCTTGAGCCTGAGTTAATGTTTCCTCTTCTTTCCACTTACTTTGGCAAAGAATAAAAAGCTGTGCTAGTGTTTCTGAGGTCCCTGAATAAATAAAGAACTAGCTTCTAGAGATCAGATGTCTCAACCACTAATCTTCTAACGTGTCTCCCAAGCTTGATTCCTCTGCAGGTAGCAGTTCCTGGAATGCTGGTTGGAGAGGATGCCAACTTCTGCTAACTCTTTGGGAATCTGGTAGAGTTTGACAAAAGTCTTCTGAAGTGTGTTAATTAGTTAGACCAGAAGAGAATGGAAAGAATGAGGTAGGCTTGGTAAGCATCTATATTGTAGTTTTCCTGGATTTTCTAGGAAAATCCAGTGAAGGTACTAATATATCTTCACCAGAATGAATGGGGAAAATGGATTCAGATTTAAAGACAGTAAGTTTAGATTAGATACTAGGAAAAATATTCTTTACTGTGAGGGTGATAAGGCACTCTAACAGGTTGCCCAGGGAAGTTGTGGATGTCCCATTCCCGTGGGTCCTCAAGGCCCAGTTGGATGGGGCTCTGAGCAAACTGGTCTCGTGGAAAGTGTCCCTGCCCACAGAAGGAAGGTTGGAACTAGATGGTCTTCAGGGTGCCCTTCCAACCCAAACCATTCTATGATCTGTAGAAGTGATTAGAGGTTGTGACTGAGCTGTCTTGTCTTGATGTCTGGCATGAAAAAAGCTCTGATAGTAGAGTGTAGCTTTCTGAATATCATTCTTATAAGAGCATGAGAAAAGGGCAAAGGACTACCTCTGGAGAACCTCTTTAATGTTTTTCTGCTCTGGAAGTTTCATATATTTCTGACCTCTTTCTAATGTTCCGTCAGTGAGTGTGGATGGCTTACCATGAAGACCACAACAAAGGGCCACACCATCTTTAACTAATTTAAACAATTTGTTCTTTTTCTGTTGGGACTCAGTGTGTTTATTCCATGTTTTCTGTTCTCTATCAGCTCTAGCCTGTTGTGTTGTTTTATGCACTTTGAAAAGACTGTACAGAATCACAGAATTAACTGGGTTGGAGAAGACATTTGAGATCATTGAGTCCAACCTATGACTAACACCACCTTGTCAACTAGACCATGGAACTAACTGCCACATTGAGTCTTCTTTTTTTTTTAACACTTCCAGGGACAGTGACTCCATTTCTTTTTGGCCACAGGCTATAATTACAGATAACACAGTCTTCTGGTTTGATATAGCAATTTCCATGGCCTCATCATCCAGTGTATAATGCATATTGTTATATTTTCTTGAAATTACTGTAATGTTATATATGAATGGAGAATGCATTGACCCATACAGAAACTTCCTAAGTGAACACAATTTTAGATTTGAGTCTCCTGTAATTGTATTTTGTTTTAGATCCATGTAGAAGTTGATTGGGGTAGGAGCTTCTGTTGGATTCAGGCTGCAAAGGGGACTCCAAAGGAAGGGGCAAGCTGCTAGAAAACATACCAGAAGACCCACAAGAACTTTTTTTGCCTGAGTTGTGGCCCACGTCTGGGTATTTCCAATCCCATTCCTAGGATTTGGTTTAGAAATGAAATCCAGGTTGGAGCTCTAGGTTGTAAAGGGGCCATTTTTGCCTTCTGTTCTCAGTCATCTCTAATGTCTCTTCTGAAAACAGTTTTGTTGTCTTGGGCCCATTTCCCTCTCTTGGCTACGTACACTATCATGTTTGGAATAAAATTTTCTGCTTCATGTTTCAATTCAGTCTGTCCTTGATACTAGCCATCTCTGATTAGGTTTTGCTATCGGCTTTGTAGCAGGTCCCTCATTTCTTCACTCTTCCTAGCTTTGCTGTTGACACTGATTTAAATGTTCTTTGGTGCTTATAGGGTGAGATACCAGGAAGCAGAGAAAGGTTCTGGGTCAGCTGTGAAAGGACTGTATGTTGCAGTGTGATACAAGCACACTTCAGAACCGAAACTTCATCTTTTTGACAGGAGAGGGAGGCTGTGTGCAAGGAAAGACTGTAGGCTGTTGTTTCTGCGTTGCTGTGAAGGAACGTGTTTTTCTGGAACAGTTTTTTCTCTGGATCATTGCTAGTTCAGTTGGGCTTTTTGAGGGGAACTCTGGATTTTCTTTCTGTTTGGTTTTGTGGGGGGAATGTGTATGTGAGAATGAGTTTGGGGTTTGGGAGGGGGAGGTTCTGAAAGTATTTTTGTTTGGTTTTGTTTTCTGAAGGGTTTTTTTGTTTGTCTTTTGTTGTTTTTTCCCCTCTTCCTGCTCTCACATTATTTTATTTGCAGTGCTTTACATCACCTAGTGAGCCTGCAGAAGCTGTGTTAGGTATTGCCTGGGGACTCTCCTTTGCAAGCTATTTCTGACAGAGAGCAATGTCAGTCAGGTCCATTTTTTCACATTCAGTTTTGTCTCATCATGCCCCCCCTAGAGAGGAGAATGAAAATTTAATTACAGGAGACTTTATAACAACCTTTTTTTGTTTTTGAAATCTCTTTGAAGAGCCCATGCATATTTATCACTGAAGGCAATAATACTCTGAATAAATATTCTTTCCAGTGTTACATCCCCATTCTGTGTTTTAACCCTGCAGCTGGAGAGGGGGTGGTGTTAATTTGAATGACAGAAAGTGCTCAGACAGAGCCTGTTCAGAAGTGATATGACAGTTATTTGATTCACTCCTGGAAAAAATGCTGATAAATGGTCCATCTGCTTT
This sequence comes from Gymnorhina tibicen, assembly GCA_013399875.1. NCBI lineage: Eukaryota > Metazoa > Chordata > Aves > Passeriformes > Artamidae > Gymnorhina > Gymnorhina tibicen. The sequence continues at coordinate 1,989,473 of VXAZ01001116.1, read as the reverse complement.
TATCTCATAACCAGCAGGGGCTCTGTGGTGTTAATGAATTCATTGCTTCAGAAAATAGTGGCAGAGCAGGTATTCTACCTCGACCTTTTCAGCTCTCATTTCAGCTATCAGGGCTTTAAATTTTGAAAAGATTAAGTACTGTCCATAGGCCATGCTTGTTCACTGCTCTCTGTATGTGAAGGTGCATCATTTTCACAGCGTCCAAACGGATGGGCTTGGACAGGCGCTCTCTTTGCTGGGTAGGAAACTGGCTGATGGCTGGGGCCCAGAGACTGGTGGTGAATGGTGATACATCCAGGTGGTGGCTGGTCAAAAGTGATGTTCCCCGGGGCTCAGTATTTGGACCAACTCTGTCTAACACTTTTATCAATTATCTGGATGAGGGCATTGAGTTCTCCCTGTCTGCTTGCAACCAGTTGGCACCAAAGTGGAAGTGTTGATCTGCTGCAGGGTAGGAAGGCTCTGCAGAGGAAACTGGACAGGATTGATGGGCCAAGACCAATTGTGTGAGGTTCCACAAGGTCAACTGCTGAGTCCTGCACCTTGGTCTCAACAACCCCTCAACAATGGAATACTGAAGGCTGGGGCAGAGTGGTTGGAAATCTATCCACTGGAAAAGGACCTGGGGGTGCTGGTTGACAGCAGCTGAACATGAGCCAGTCTGTGTGCCCAGATAACCAAGAAGGCCATCGTAGCTTGGATCAGAAATATTGTGGCCAGCAGGACCAGGGCAGTGATTGTCTCCCTGTACTCAGCACTGGTGAGCCCACACCTCTAATCCTGTGTTCAGTTCTGGGCCTGTCACTGCAAGAAAGACATTGAGGTGCTAGAGCATGTCCAGAGAAGGGCAGAGGAGCTGGGGAAGGGTCTGGAGCACAAGTCTGATGAGGAGCAGCTGAGGGAGCTGGGGATGTTTAGCCTGGAGAAAAGGAGGCTCCGAGGAGACCTTATTGGTCTCTACAACTGCCTGAAAGGAGGGTGCAGCCAGGTGGGGGTCAGTGTCTTCTCCCAAGCAGCAAGTGATAGAACAAGAGGAAATGGCCTCAAGTTGTGTGAGGGGAGGTTTAGATGGGAACCTGAGAAAAATGTCTTCCCTGAAAGGGTTGTCAAGCACTGGAACAGGCAGTCCAGGGAAGTGGTTGATTAACCATCCCTGGAGATATTTAAAAGACATGTTGATGTGGCCCTTAGGGACATGGTTTAGTGATGGACTTGGCAGGGCTGGGTTAGCGATTGAACTAGATGGTTTTAAAGGACTTTTCCACTCTAAATGACTCTATGAAATATACCTTTCTGAAAGCAGGTGCTCTACTTGAGTTTCAAATAGATTGTAGGTATTTGACATGCTTTTCTGAATTGTCATTAGGTATGTTCCTTAAACGCAGCTTGAGTGTTATAAGTGTATGTATGGGTTATATAAATATGTATGAATATCTATATTATGTAGTTAAAAGATTGAAGTACAACAAAAGTGAAATTTTTGTTAAAGAAATTTGTGCATATGTTAAATTAGGCTGACACCTAGTGGTGGGAATACTACTACAGTAGTACACGGGCTATGGATCCTTTAGTTCTGTGGGTCGTTTAAGTTAAACAAACGCAGCTTGAAACTATGCTTTTCTTAGGGGAGGCCAGAGAAGACCTGGATTTCCTCAAAAGAAGGGCTCTCCCTGGAGTTTCTGCCTTTTATCTTTCCTGAAACTCATCTTCCCTCTGCCTGCTTTTCGCCTCTCATCATCCTTTGGGGTATGCTGCATTACTGTATACTCTATATGGTCTATATGTTTACAGAGCAGATGAGTACTTCAAAGCCCAAGTAAGTTTTCCTGCTGTTCCCTGCTGAATAGCTGATGATGCACTTCGTGGTTCTAAATTAGAAACTGAAGGAGATGTTCAGGATGTTTTCTGCCAGTATCCAGCTGATTAAACAGCTTCTGTTAAAGGGACAAAGCTTTCATTTCATAGAATCATGGAATGGTTTGGTTTGGAAGGAACCTTAAACACCATCAAGTTCCAACCCCCCTGGCCATGGGCAGGGACAACTTCCACTAGACCAGGTTGCTCACAGCCTTATCTAACTTGCACATTTCTAGGGATGGGGCATCCACAGCTTCTCTGGGCAACATGTTCCAGTGCCTCACCACCCTCACAGTAAAGAACTTCTTCCTAATGTCTAACCTAAACCTGCCCTCTTTTGGTTTGAAGCCTTGTCCCTTGTTCTGTCACTACGTGCTCTTGTAAAAATTACCTACACACCTGTAGAACCCCTTGGAGTTATTCTTTGCAGGCCTTGTCAAGTCCAGCTCCAACTTCACCTTGGCCTTCCCCACCCTATCCCTATACAACTGGACCGTGCCCTATACTCTCCCCAGGTTACCTGTCCTCGCTTCCCTTGCCTGTGCACATACTTCTTGCCCTTTACCTTGACCAGCAAGTCCAGACTCAGTGATTCCTGTCTCTTGCTTAACTTGCCAAATTTCTTGTGCCTGGGGATCACTAATTCTTGTGCTCCATGAAGATATCCTTAAAAATTTTCCAGCTCTGTTCTGCTCCCTTGTCCCTGAAGAAAGTTTCCCAGGGGATTGTGTTGATGAGTTCCTTGAAGAGCTGGAGTTTATTTCCCTGAAGTTGATCAGGCTTTTAAGGGGAAAAAGACCCTCGACTGAAAAATTATTAAGTGGACTTGTGGCTGGTTTCTAAGGAGGTAAAAAGCCTAAATTTCTGGATCATTGGCTTCAAGGTTGTGTTAAAGAGAGCTGGGAGGAGGAGAGTTAAGGGCCACCTGATCCGGAGTATGTAGCACTTGGCCATGATAACTAGCAAAGTGATGTAGGTTTAAAAAGGAAGTTCCCACAGCTGAGGATAAAACAGCATTTACTGCTTGAAAACAAGAGTAACAAACAATCAGCACTTTCAGAGTGGCTGAAATATATGGACCTTGGATATAATAGGGATGTTGATTTATGCAGCATGGTGAACTTCATAATGTTTGGTCTACTAGAAGGTACTGCCTCTACTTAATGCTACCTTCTTACAGCATAGACACTACAATACCTACAGAAGTGAAATTGCTCACCAGATAGAGGCCAGCACTGTGTCTGACTTGGATAGCACTACTCATCTTGGGATTATTTTACTTCTTACTTATTTCACTTACAAATATTTTTTTAATAACTGTAGCTAACACTATATAGCACCAGTGGGTTTACAGGGCCATGTGTGATGCATTTTGCCTGTGTCTAGGGTTTTGTATATCTTTTCTAATTTAATTTTTATGGGTCTCTTTCATTGTACCATAATGTCTGTTATCAGCTTTTATAAAGAGTACAAATAAAGATGGGGATGCAAATGAGTTTAAATCCCTGAAGCAGAATTCAAGAATGTGGCACAAAGGTAAATCATAATCCAGCAGCATAATTCTCCTCCTCTCTGTCTGTTCAGTTATTATTGGACTGATCTAAAAAACACTGGTTTTATAAGGAAGAAGGTCCTTGGTTATTATATGGACAGTTATTCCTATGGCTTAAGTATTTACTTTGGCAGTTTATAGAAAAAATTTCTTATTGGGTTTGCCAGTGATAAAATATAAACTTTCTAATTTCTACAAACCTTTTTAGGTTTAATAGATGTTTTTAGTTCTTCCAGAGAATGCATTGTTGTCCAGTACATGTTTTTGCACTGGTTATAAAGCAAAGTAGTTTTCTTTATATGAACTAAGAGAAGGCTTCAGGGTGACCTAATTGTGGCCTTCCAGTACCTGAGGGGAGCCTACAAGAAAGCTGCAGAGAGATTTTTTAAAAGAATATGTGGTGACAGGCCAAGGGAGGATGGCTTCAAACTGAAAGAGAGCATACATTTAAATTAGATATTAGGAGGACATTTTTTTACTGTGAGTGTGGTGAGGCACAGAAGCAGGTTGCTCAGAGAAGCTGTGGATGCCCCATCCCTGGAAGTGTTTAAGGCCAGGCTGGATGGGGCTCTGAGCAACCCAGTCTAGTGGAAGGTGTCCCTGCCCACAGCAGGGAGGTTGGAATTAGACGGTCTTTAAGGTCCTTTTCCAACTCAAGACATTCTTTGATTCTATGACTCTTTGCAACAGCCTATTTCATTAGCTTGGATGTAAGAATTGTTCTAAGATGCACTCGCTGGATCTGCAAGTAGCTAAAATGATTGACAATTAGACAATCAGACAATCAGTGTTCCTATGTCTGTCCAAGCATTCTGGTGCTGTATCAAGTAACTGATACATGATAGCTAAGCTATCCCATAGCAGGTCCTACCACTGAAATAGCATAAAACTTCCCATTCCCTTTACTAAGAGGACATCTTTCTGAATTAGTTGCTTATCTATTTATTGCCTTTTTCAAACTAGAAAAAAAATTCAATCTAGTAACATTCTCAAAGTAAAATAAAGGAGTACTAGTTGCTAATGGTCTTAATTAGCCAAGTACTTTACTTAAAGTATTGAAATTGGTTTAGCCTTTGTCAGCAATGACAGTGGTAAGGCTTGTCCTCATTATTGCCTCAGTTAAAGTAGCAGGAATAGTGTTAACTTCATTAATTTTCTTGGGAAACTGAAAATTTAAGTGCTTCAAACTCATTTTCTTGTCACTGCAAGGGGCTTCTAATCAATACTTTCTCTCTTGATAACTGGAACAGCTTTAGTGCCAATAAGTTTTACTGCATGAAACTTTTGACAAATTACCTACTGTATCAAACACACTAATTATTTTTGCAAGGTTTTGTGTACCAGTATGCTGCTCGGATCAAGCAATACCATTATTTTAATTTCACAGTAATTCTTAATTTCTATCACCAATAGCAAATCAAGGGTGAAGCAAATAACAGGACTGGAAGGGAATATTCCTCTGGTTTAATCCCAGTCCATAATTTTCCAAGGATAAGTTAGCATCCCTCTTTTCTTTAAAGATAGACTCTACATATTCGCAGTCCAACTTCTGACAGATTGTCCTCTTTGTTCTCTACTTCTGTTTTTGTCCCTCAGAGGACTCCTCTTACTCCCTAAGACATTTCTTGGCTTTGGCATGTTTGTTCCCTGTGGTCCTTCACCAGACTGCTGCAGTGGTCTGGTGGTGGCACAAGTGGTGCCTGCCCCAGTGCCAGGACTTGTGCCAGGTGTCCATGTGGCAAGAGGGTCAAGCCCTGCTGCCATGTCTGGCTGCAGCATCAGTGCCGTCCCTCTTCCTGCTTGGCCAGGCGCTTGCTGTTCGTTCCTGTTGCTGCTCCTGGTAGTGATTGTCTTAAATCTTTCATAATGCTGATATGAAAACATTATAGTGGCACTGTCAAATACTGTGATATAGCATTATTAAACTGATTTGAAAAGCATTAAGGTGTATAAACTTCCTAACAGTACAATCCGTTAGGTCATTTATAAATGACTGTAGTGTTGAAATTACATTGCAGTTGCTAGAAAACTACTTAAATCACTTCAGTAAATGCATTGCTGTGTGAGCAGTATATTGTGATACTCAGCATGCTGTCACTGACACTGAGCATGTAAACATAGCACACTTGTGTAGTTCCTGTACTTGTGGTGATAGACTACAAAGTCTATTTACACTGGCTGTTCTTATCTTAGCAGTAAGATAAGAACCATGAGCCACAACAAAGTCAGTCAAATATCTCAGTTAATATTCATCGCAAGTGTGCCAAGCCCTCCATGCTTTTGCCTCTTTCCAAAGAAGGTTTGTGTATCAAAGTGCTCATGAGAAAGACAACAGAGCCTTTGGCACCAAGGGTGCAACACCGAGTGCTCCCAGTAGCACAGCTGCTTGCTGTAATGTGCATTTATCTTGGTGTTATCAATACTGGCTGTGGTTGGCTTTCTGGCAGGCTTCCTAGCACATCAGTGGGTGATGTTCCAACTCTGGAAATGAAAGGATACAATTTTATTTCCTTCCGTTGCAGTCTGTTACCAAGAGTACTGAGTACAAAATCCTTATTGTTTTACTCAGTATCACCAGTGTAATTAGGCCTCTCTCAGAACTGATTCGGCATTCACTTCAGCCACTGAACAGCACTCTAAGTCACATCACTGGTTACCTACAGCAGTGGGCCTGTCCACCAGCTCCCAGGAGGACCTGCTGGAAGGGGAACTGTGCAATAGGCTCTGCAAGATCACAGGGAACAAAACATTTGTTTGGAATAAATGAGTGGCCTTTTTTTAGCCATGTTGTTAAAGGAGAAAAAAATCAGCCAGATGTTCGCTATAGAAAAATATGAATTTAAATAAGCTTTGTCCCAGATGAGTTCTTAAACAGAAAGGGAAATGAGGCCTTCACATTTGTTGGTCATTGCCCTGTCCACCTAAGCACTGTGATGCCTCAGGAATGACTGTTCCCAAGCCACTGCTCAAGTCCTGGGCCGCATGGATGTGCGTGGATGGCCAACAAAGAGGTGTGAGGACCAAAGAAGTTTGGCACTGTGGAAACTCAGAGGCTTTGCATTGAGGAGAGGTAGGCAGGCCTGACTGGGAGGATGGGATTCCTTTCAGAGCATGGTCAAGTTGAGGGCCTGACATAGAGGCCACGTCACCCTTCCCAGTCCTGAGCTTCAGTAGCAGGAGAGACCTGGTCTTAGACCAGTGGCCATGCACAATCAAATGCTGCCACATCTGCTTGCAGCTGAAACAGCTCATCATAATAGGGAAAGGCATCTGACCATCCCTTCTGGTATGTTAGTAGCTCACTATTCATTTTCTTCTGTGGGATGCTGGTTTAGGCTGCAGCACTGGGCTCTAGTATTCCCCTGCTATGGTTGCAGAGACAGGCTCTGACCCAAAGTAACGGGTAAGGCCGTTTGCAGCTTGCTAAGTTGGTGATTCTGTGGCAAGAAGGATGAATATAGAATGCCTTAGAGTATGGTGTTGAGAAGTGTCAGAGCTTGGGAAGCTACAAATCTATTGGCACAGTCAAGGTGATGTGATATTAGCAAGATCTTGCCCATGCACCCTCTGAAAAGCAATCCCCGCTATTGTCTTACCCAGTCACTCTGGGGTTTCATTCTAGACTGAGCCACTTGAATTGCTGGGGTATTTAATACGTAGATGAGGTGTCTGGCTACTCCCAGGCTTGCTTCTTAGGATTATTTTGTAACATGGACACAGCTTGTAAGGAGTTTTTGCTGTTTCCTGTGGGAGAATGGTTTAAGCAGTTAGTGCTACATATGAGTCTTGCTATTGTATGCAAAGTGACACTGCTGCTGGTTCAGAAAGTTTGCAGCTGTTCATGTGAGAATCTCATGTGTCTTACTCAATGTGAATGAGGCTGTGAGTGACAAAGTACCTTACAGCAGTTATTTTTCTTTTCTTCCCCTAAAGACTAGGAGGAAAGCAGAGCTATTCCTTCCTGCTCCCCTTATCCCCCAAAATAGCAAGCCTGTACTTGATGTATTTTCTTTTCTTTTTTTTCTTTCTTTCCCTAATGCACAAAACTAGGTCATGAAATCCATCTGTAGACTACTTGGCAAATTTTTTTGAACTTGCTTGAAGGATCAGCCACAGTTTTGATGCAGCCAGTGTCTTTAAACACCACTGGTTTTAGAAGGTGTGTGCTGGTATAGAAGAATGCAGCATTGCTTTCTCTTGGATAGTCAGCCAGAAGTACCACACAACACAAAACAGCAGTTGATTTCTCAGTCACGAGTACTGTTTAACAGTATTATTTGAGCTGATTTTGTCTGCTGTGTGCAAGAGTCTAATACTAAAGACTCACAGACTTCTGTTACTATTCAAAGCATGGCCATTTCCCTGAAGAGTTTCTAGATGGGTATTTGATCTTGGTGTTTAACCCTTTCAGGAGGTCTGACATCCTCTTCCCTCTATGGTAAAAAGTGAGATTTGGTTCCTGCAAATATACTCTGCAATAAGACTTTCAATTTCTTTTTTAACTTTTTGTAATCAGTGAAATAGGACTTACTGTTGATGTATGGCCTCAATTTTGATGAATACTGTCCTCACATTTCTATTAGAAAGCTAAAATTAGGCCATATTTAGATGCATGAGTTTAGAGTACAGTGACAGAAGTGGATATTTAGACACCGCAAGAGTATTCCAGAAATGCCTGTGTTGTCAATATAGTAGCCAGTAGTTGTACTTTCCATAAGATAAACCTTCATAAATACTCTCAGATAATGACTCATTTTTTTCTGCACAGAATAATTTAGTCCCATCCAAATTTGTCCAGTGCTGAAGAAACTCTCATTGACAGCAGCCACCTCACCATAATTCTCTTCTCTCGCAGAAAAAATGTCCTTTCCTCAGTTATGGCTCATTTGCAAAGCCCAAATCTCAAATATATCCATTCTATTAAAAGAAGTCAGTCCCAAACTCCAGCTGGATAATCTCATCCCTTAGTTGTACATTAAAAATTCTTGGTCTTTCATTAATTATTTGCATTTCATTTCTGATTTTTCAGCATTCATGAACAGTAGGGCTTGTGTCCAGTCCATGTGGAAAACAGTTTTGTTTCATGAAAAACTGGGACAAAATGGACACGAGCAAAATTTTGAACCTAGATGCTTAGTATAAATTACTATTGGTAGGACTCTTTTTAAAGTATCAGTGAAGCAAAACCAGTTCAAGTTTTATAAGCTATTAAAATATTGTCTTGGGGTGACTGTGCTGTTGTATCCCCTACCATTGCTCTATGCCCAGACATGATTCCTGAGCCTTTCTATGCCTTTAAAACTGGATGCAAGAGACAGAGAAAAAAACTGAGTGAACTTTTCAAAACAGTTTGTGCTTCAAGGACACAGAGATTAGCTACTTCTGCGGCGGGCAGAGGAAGCACTTCTGACTTTTTCGGTCAGCTTTTTCGGCTCTGTTTCTTCAGAGAGGGACAGTTGAGTTTTTTTTTCCTCTTGGGACTTCGTTTTTTTTCTTCTTCTCTTCTGAACTTGTTCGGAACACCAGAACATCAGAACCCCACCAAGGAACCTTCCACCGGCCTGGAGGGGGGCCCCCCACACCGACCCAGCTCCGAGGAGGAGGAGGAGAGAAACCACACCCACAGAAAGACTCTAAAATCTTTCAGGTTTTCTCTCCAGAGCGAGAGATTTTATTATTTAACATTATTAGTATTATTTTCCTGTGTGTTTGTTAAATAAATAGTTTTATTTTCTCCTTCACTTTCCTCTGAGGAAAATTTGTTTTTTCCCGAACCCAACTGGGGGGAGGGGTGGTTTGTAACCTGCCTTCCTTTGAGGAGACGTTCCTTTTTAACGTTTCCCTGAATTTGGCCTAAACCATTACAAATATTTATGAAAATCACTGAACAGAAAAAAATTCCTCTTTTACACTGACTTTGTGTGTATTAGTGGCTGACAAATTTCAGTAAGTCTTAATCTCCACTTATGTTATACTCAAAGATTTAGTATTGCTTCTTAATTCTATGTGGTTTTGTGCCAGTCACCCGAATTGCAGGATCAGCAGCCAGGCAACAATATCCAATATCCTGGTCTGGTCTTGCTGATTGGCATTGCTTTTCAACCTGTCAGAGGTTTCCAAATATATTGCACTGTCTGTAAGTTATTCATTTTTGGCTGGAAGACTGTTTTGCTCATTTTTTGTCATGTTTTAAATTAAATCCTTGTTTTGTGAAGCTTCTTGCAGTTGTATTTTGCTAACCTTTCCCACAAAACAGTGGATAGAATGTATTATGTCAATGGACTGGCAGTCATTAAGAAGTCTTTGAAGCTGAGAGTTCATTTCAATACTGATGAGTTGAAATTATTTCACTCTTATTACAAATATATTTCTTCATATGACTGTATTGCTTGCTGCACTGAGATAATATTAAAATTCCTTTTACTGGTACTATAGCTTTACTTTTCTGCCTTTGATCACATTGGTTACAAATGGCTGTAGATGTCTTGTTCTTATTTGATAAATTATGCTTGGATTTAGTCCTTTTATTGGTAAAAAATGGGCTTTGAGCTATTTTGAAGTATGTGCACTGGAGATTTTGGATTTAACCATTTTTGGCATATCCTATTTTCTGTTTTTCTGGAGATTTTTGAAGGTTTTTACCATACAATTAATCAGATTTTGACTTTGGACAGAGTCGTAAAAAGACACTGTGAAGCACTTTGTATCACAGTCAAATCATCCAAAATATCTGTTACAGAGCTAGTTTAATTTAAGAAACTGTAATTAGCTATCTTTTTCAGTGTTCCATCACAAATGGAATTTTTTGAAAATTAAGTATATAGGATAAATTATTTGTAGTGGAACATAGACTACAGAAATATCCAAATCTGAATCATGGCACATGTAAATATAGATAATTTTCCTGTGTCAAAGGTCTTTCAGAAGTCAAGGCAGATACATAAGTTGCTTTTCCCTTATCCACTGATCCAGTCATTCCATTGTAGAAGGACACTAGGTTAGTCAGGCACTATTTGTCCTTTATGAAGTCAGAAATCACAGAAAACAAATGTGCTCTAACTTGCTAAGATTAAACCAATATACAACAGATTTCTTTGCTGCAAATGAAACTTGGTTAGCAGAGCACCAGTTGTATGCATGACTGGTGGGCTATGGATGAACTAGTCTAGATTGTCCAAATCTCTATAACAATCATATAAATACTAAATTTAGTCATTATCACAGAAAAAAAAAAGGTAAAATAATCAATATTCAAGCATAAGATTTTTCAAGGTTAGGGCTGCAAGAAGAGTTTAATAGAATATCTATGATGACAGTGATTTGACGTTATCATTGTTTCTGTCAGATTGCTTTTCTTTAGGAATTTTAAAAAAATATGTAATCTGCTTTTGATGCCAAAATTATTATTGTTCCTTCCTTTTTATTTGCTAATTGAAAAATTCACAGATGAGACTTAAATGTGCCGTGTTAGAATATCCATATTATTCTCTTAGTGCAGAGAGGGTTGACAAAAAGTTCACGCAATTCATCCTCATTCATCAGCCTCACTACACTTGCTGCAATAATCCCTGTATTTAGCCTTTTATTTATTGTTCAATCTTGCATAGTTTTTTCACTTCCTCTGTAAACATCAGAGGTGAACCTGAGGTTTTATTTTAAGAGTGGTACTGTTCTGAGATCTTCATTTTCTATTCTACTTCTTGTGTTAGACCTGAAAGTGTTTATTAGGGCAAAAATGTTCAGTGTGCACGTTGCTTGCAGAAGCTGCTGAGAATAATCAGAGTATTGCTTTGTGATATTGCCACATGAATATGTTGAACTATCTTTAGCAAATTAAAATCATTGTTTATTTGCAAGAGCTTCATGCACCATATACTTGCTGACAGGTCTGCATTTCCTGCTGATGAATACATCTTTGAATAATATGAACTTGTTTTGGAGATAGTTACCATGAAAATCTAGTGGCTGCTGCCATTCCATTCTAACATGATATTTTACAGTCTTCAATTGCTCTGGCAACAGTGGAAGCATAAAGCAGATGAAGGTAGCAGTCTGAAAATAAAAGAAATGTGTAAATTTTGTGACAAGAGCTGTTCTTCTGGAGTTAGAATAAGCAAAATTTGAGCAGTTGCCCAATTTTAAGCAAACCTAATACGGCTACAGACCAAAGTAGCCAGTATTTTTGTAAGTGGGACATGCCTGTGTGCTCTGGTGGAGTCAGGGAGGTTTTATGAATGTCTTCACAAAAATCTGAAGCCTTTCTGCCTTCTTGTTTATGAAAGTACGTAACTGAGAAACAAAGTTTCTTGGTATCTTGTTTTATATATTTGCTGATGAAAAAGGACTGTAATAATTTTTTTTCCTACACAGAGGACCAAAAATTCACTTGGTCTTTTTATGTTTGTATTTTATTGTACATACAGTCGAAAAGTCATTGCATATTTCAGCTGTAACTTTTGTTTCTATGGTCTTGAACATCAACACTGAGGCTATGACTTATCTCATGAATAGTTAAATCCTGTCGATGCTACTTGTTCCTCTCTTTGCAGCTGCTGTTTCTGTCCTAAGAATCCTTTTCACTGCCTTGTGTAGAAATGCTGCATTTCCCAGGCTTATTCACAGCTCTAAAGCCATCATGCTCCATTGTGAAGCTTAGATGCAATTAACATCATCCTCTCTCAGCAACATCCTCTCCTCATGCTCTTTTCTTTCTTGAACTGTTCAGCACTAAATGGATATATTGCTGTATAAATCTGTGGTGTACTGACATCTTGAACATTTTATAATTTGTCCTGTTGTCTCAAGAAGAATATAGTAAAACTGGAAACATTCTATCTAATACATGGCTGATTTTGTGATCAAGGAATCAAATGATTCCTTGCATAGGGGACAGTTTGCTGAATCCTCATCCAGGCTCTTTGGTCTCAAAGAGAGAACTGGGTTATGCATATGTAAAGCTGTGAATGGCACAAAGTGTATCGGGAACTTCTTCCACCCTCATTCTGTGCAAAAGTTACTGGGTGTCAAAGCCACCTAGCCCATGGTAGGGTGCAACATATAATTCATCATAACATGCTATTCAGCTGTGGAACTGATCATCACAGGACATTGTGGAAGCTAAAGATTTATATGTGTTCCAAAAAAGATTGGATAATTCATAGAAGAAAAATATGTCAATGACAATTAAATACAAAGATTCACCTCTGACTCAGGAAGTCTCTCGGATGATGATTCCTGGAAGCAGTGCTGAAGCTTGCACTGCTCAGATCAAACCTTACCATCTCTCAGGTCTGTTCTTAGTCCTTTGCGTGGTTCTGTAATCTGACACCCAGGGCTCTACTGTGCGAATGCTGGGGAGAAACTTGTCCTGAAATGTCAGTGCAGCTGAAGAAATGAAAGGTATCACCACAATGAGAAAAAGTCTCAATGGCTCAGTGAAGCTGAGGGGGAAGCAATAAATATCACAAAATGGTTGAGACGGGGAGGAACCTCTGGAAGTCTTCTGATCCATCCACCCTATTCAAGCAGGGCCACTTAGAAATAGTTGCCTAGCACTATGAGCCTGTATCCAAGGAGAGAGATTACAGCACCTCTCCAGACAACCTGTGCCAGTGCTCAGTCGTCTTCATAGTGCAAAAGTGTTTCCTGATGTTCAGAAAACATCACCTGTGTTTCAGTTTGTGACCCTTGCCTCTGGTTCTGTCTGTCACTGTTGTACCGGGGATGGAGTTAGAAATGACACAGTTCAATCCAGGAAGAAATGGAATTATTTATTAATTTCCAGATGTGTTTATATATCTTAGTTCACTTGAATGGCATCAGGTTGTTGGTCCTTGACCATCCACCTCTTAGAGTGATTGGTGGAGCTCTACAACACCCGTTTCAAAATATTTCTCCAGTCACTATCACAATAAACTGCATAACAACTTTGCACCTGCAAGATAAAGGGACTAGCTTACAAAAACCTCTGACTGTTTTCAGCCAGCATCCGTGTGAAAGCAAGGACTTCCACACGGACGCTGGTGGAAAGCTGGAAAATCTCTCTGCTACCAAGCTTTCAGCATCTACACCTGTCAATGGGCACATCTGAAAAGACTCTGACTCTGTCGCCTTTACACGCTCCTTTCAGGTCATTTTCTGAAAGCTGCTTTCTTAGTTGGGTGGCCTCTGATGTCCTGGTGCATGGGATTGTTCTTCTCCAGCTGCAGGACTCTGCACTTCTTATTCAACTTTGTGGGGTTCCTGTAGGCCTGTTTCTCCAGCCTGTTAAGCTTCCTTGGAATGGCAGCATGGCTCTCTGGCCCCTGTCATCTGCGAACTGGCTGAGCGTATACTCCGCACCACCACCTAATGAAGGTGGTAAACAGGATTAAACCTAGTATTGACTGACCCCTGGGGTACATTGCCAGTTACTGGCCTCCAGCTGGACTTCATGCCACTGATCACCATCCTCTGGGCCTGGCCATTCAGCCAGGTTTTGGTCCATCTCCCTGTCTGCTCATCCAGCCTGTACTTCATCAGCTTCCCTGTGAGAATCTTGTGGCAGACAGTGTTGGAAAACCTTACTAAAACCTCACTAAATGTCCACTGCTCTCCCCTTTTCCACCAGGACAGTAATTTCATCATAGAAGCTTGTAAAGTTTGTCAAGCATGACTTGCGTTTGGTGAATCCATGCTGACTCTTCCATGTGATTCTTGTCTTTCATGTGCTTAAAAATGGTTTCCAGGATTAGCTACTCCATCACCTTCCAAGGGATCAAGTTGAGTCTGACTGGCCTATAGTCCCCTGAGTCCTCCTTCTTGAAGATCAGATAACATTTGCTTTCTTCTAGTCTTCAGGCACTCCTCACAACTTTTGTGGTGAATCAAGGATTGTAGAGTAGCCTTACAATGGCATCAGCCAGTTCCTGTAGGTTCATCATCCATCCCCAGGAAGAACTCCATGATGTTTGGGTCATCCAATATCTAAAAGGGAAGTCTAGAAGAAGCTCTGTCTTGTAAGTTGATGCAGGAAACAAGCAACACTGAAGCAAGTCTAAGAAGTGGGAGATTATTGCTAGTGGTTGAAAATTACTGACATGTAACAAGTCGAAATGAGTTCAAGCTGGAGTTAGTAAGTGTGATGCTTATGCTAAAACTGCTACTCAAGTTAATAAATAGCATCAAAACCATCAGTAGTTCAGCAGCTAGAGTCCCTGAATGTTACCGAAGATATGGGTAGTCAATAGAAATAGAAAACTCATTCAATTGGCCTTTTTAGTATGATTTGTATGCATGAATTGTGTTACTGCCAGCTGCAGCAAGTTTTGGCTTCGAAGGACAGCACAATGACATTCTGGAGGGAACAGCTATCCTCTTCTGCTCATCAACAGACTTTAAGTGCAGCTCTGGACTTAAGAGAAAAGGTTTTAATACTAGAGCCCCTGTCTAAACTCTTTAATCCTTATTCCCTGTCAAAATCACACTCAACAGAGTAATCTGTTTGGACAGATGGAGGCAAAGGCTGTCATTTTATACAATTTCATACTGTTGATATTCTGAGTGTTATTCTGTTAGACCTGCCCACAAACAGCTCACTTTATCTTTCCCATTCCTAAGTTCCCCTACCTGAAATTCAGTTTTGTGTGACAGCTCTGACACCACAAAGTTATTCTAATTCCCTTCCTCCAGCTCTTGCTCAGTGTCACAAGCATGCAACACATCTGCAATATTTCTTTAGAGAAGTACTGCTTCTCTGCTTTCTCAGCTTTACCTTGTGCTACCACAGATGACAGTTCTGCTGACAAAATAAAAATTTGCATCACCCACTGACTGTTCTAACTCCTGACTTCTGATAATGTTCTTCCAGATGCTGCAAACACAGATCTACAAGAGTGAATACAGTAGGCTGTAAGAATTGGAGTATATCCACTGACTCCAAGGCATGTAAGGAAAGGCTTACTTGCCTTAAAGGACTAACTTCTCCTACGCATGTATTTTCAGGATTATTGGAGGAGTGTAGCTTGAGTAATGTCTACTGAATATAGTTAAGCTTGAATTTGTAGACATTCACCAGATTAACTACTGTAAGGACTTGTAGCAAAGGAGGAGGAGAATGCTGCCTTGGTGTATGACAAGGTGGCACGTTAGCAGCTTTATTTTTGGGAACGTTGAGCTTGATGCTCAAGCTAGTGGAAGAAGAAGCCATGGCCTCTCTGCAGCCTTATCTAGCCAAAGTAGAGGCAGATTAGAAAAACATAGAGATAACATAGAATTGGACAAAATATCCAAGTCACTCATGCATGAGAAAATTCCTTCCGGATACTGAAGGTAGATACAGAGGTGAGTTACCTGATACCAAGGTGAAGGTAGAATGCAGAAAAACTGCACTGTTATGTGAGTAGCATTTAGTGATCATCAGCTGGACCCAAGAAAGAAAATGTTTATGTCTTGGGCTTTTGAATGGATACACCAAGAATGATACAGCCATTTCAGGCACTGATGTTGGCATTTCATTGCCCTTGTAGGCTTCTCTTCAATGCAGGATGGAATGTCTCAGAGCCCATCTTTTGAGGTAGAGGTGATTGGATCTGTGCTGTAAATTCCAGTAACAGATGCTAAAACAACTGGAGAGGAGATTCTTTTTCAGAATTAGAGTTGTTGTCTGGGATGCCGTGTTCAAACTGCATGGGCAAATGTTGGCCTCACTGATCTCTCAGCCTGCCTAGGCTGTCTTTTTAAAATTCAGTTTCCTTAACCACAGATCTGTATAGCAATGTCTTCTGCCTCTGAATGTAGGCAGAAATATCATCTCCTCAGGACTGCCAGGATTCTCTACAGCTTCCATGGCTGCCAGACTATTACTAATGCCAACTGCAGAGTTTTTAATCCTCAAGGTACAAATTATATCTGGAGCTGGGCATCTGAAACTTTTTTTTCACCTAGTGACAACTGCTTCTTTCAGCATTAGAGTTGTGTCCAAATGGCTCTTCTCTTCATGGCACTGACCTTTCAATTTGAAATTGTAATAATTTCCTTTAGGAAACTATCCTAGGGACTACTGCAGAACTTTTGCATATTTAGGGAAGCAGACCTGGGATTTTTTGGGGAAGCTCCTGGGACTGGGCCTGTTGGTATTCGTTTGGCACCTTAAAGTTTGCCATCATGTGGTCAGTTGACAAATGCACACACTGGTCAAGGTGTTGAGGTGGTCAAGGCTAGTTGAAGTGCATCAGTGAGTGCTTGTATGATTATGTTAGAAGGAGACACACAGTGTCTGCCAAGCCCTAGGGTGGTATTTGAACTTTGGATAGGCTGGTGTGTCTGTGCCCGGGAAAAGGATCTTGGCTTTACCTTTCTGGTAAAGAGAGGAATTCTTAAAGACCTTGGTGTCACAAGTGCAGCTGCTGTGTTCATCTTTCTCAGCAGTCTTCCAAGGGTGATGGAGCCTTTGCAACTGATTTCTTGATAGGAACATCATGAGAGATAACAAATGGGATTCAGTTCTTGTTGATGGCCCTAGTGCAGCTGAGGGGCCCCTGGCTGGTAGGGCCTGACCAACCTTATGTTACATATATTTGGAAAACCAACATTCAAATTATTCAGTGTTCCCCACCAAACCTGTTCATTGTCGACATGCGTGGGTTTCTCTCTCTAATTCTCTTTTATGAGTTAGTGATGGCATAGCTCTGGAGGGCAGTGTCCTGAGAAATGGTGTGTTAGTGCTAAATAGCAAACGTTAGTCTCCTTGATATCCAGAAGGTTGTGGTCCCACTGTTGTTCATCCTGTGTGTATACAATAGTCATTCCTATCAGAAACAGAATGGTGATGGCTCAGGTGAGCTGGCCTACCACAGCAGTCCCATATACCTGAATGGGCAGGTACACCTCAGGCCCTAACCTGGAGTAAAACCTAGGATCTGTGGAGCAATTCTTGTGATCCCATCTGCAGGAAAAAGCCAGGCCCACAAACTGGGAAGAGAAGATGTCAGAGACTCTCTGGCAGGAGTACAAGGAGCAAGTGCAGTGGATGTAGAAGTAAGATCAGTGAGAGCAGATGTCATTGCAGACAGTGCTGCACAAAGGTGGGAGCCATCCTTAAGGTGTCTGTTTCTGTGCCATGAGCAGGCAAACGGTGCACACAGTGCATGTGCTGTATTGAGGAAATGCACAGGTGAGAAGACACTTAAGATCATAGAATAGATACTGAGCACTGCAGTCACAGAGTGGACATGAGAGAGCAGATGTGGTCTGTATGGTGCTCTTTGGGCTGCAAAGAGGAAACTTCTGCCTGAGGAGATGTTTGTGATCATGTAGCTGTAACCTAAAGTAACTGTAATGCAGTTTTTGGTACCTAACAACATCCAACTTAAATACTTGTATCTAATGAGCTGAAGGCATTATTTAAATGTCTATTTAAAACCAGGTTTCTACAAAGTGTTGCCTTTTACCTCTGGTCAGCATAGTGTTCTTCCAAACCAAAAAAATTTGTATATAATACATGTACATTATTATATATCCACTCAGGCATGTGTTACTGGCCTGGGAGGCCAAGTCACCTGTAGCCATCACCATTCAGCTTCTGAAGGGAACACATAATGTATGTGTACAGCATGAACAGTGTTAACATAGAGACACAGAGAAAAATAAATATGTACAGAGAAAGACCACAGTAACAAGAAACATTTGCTCTGTAGAAGGTCCTTTTAAGCTGTAGTAATAAAGTTGCATTTCTGTGTTATGGATGTATTTCAAACTTTTATGCAAAATCTGCGTTAACCGACCCAATAAACTGGGCCTACTTTAATAGCTATTGGGCGGAAATTAGTCTCTTTTGGGGAACAATTAGAGCTCCTCCTAGTGCCTTTGCAGTAATATTGTAGAGGAGCTGTACCAATTACACTCAAAATATCTTGCAATTTTCACAGAAATAAAAAGTAATTAACAGCTTGCATTAGTGTTCTCATTATCTAAGTTCTGAACTGTTTCAAGGCTAGGATTTTAATTGGAAAATGATTGGAAAGCTTTCCCTTAAGAACTATTCCCTTTTCCTTTTTATCTCTCTCTCTTACATAAACAGATTTTAGAGTACTTGTTTGTGATACTGCTGCTGGGGAGAACAGTTACATCTTTGGTTTATTAGAGCCAGACAAGACAACTAGGAGAGCTGGATAAACCTGTGCATTTTCATGATGAGACTGTTTGAAATTACCCATCAGCATGTGTAATTATTTTCTCTTTATCTTATATTTTCAAAACAAGTGTATACTCTAAAGGATATTAGCTAGCTAACTGTGGTTAGAGCCTAAGCTTTGGATGCCAATAAATCTAACTGAGAGGGAATTCTTCTAGCCTATTTTATTTTACATTATTCTTCCTGAACTCTGAATTCCTTTGTAAAGCAAAATTTTACTATAGCAAAGACATTAAATGCTAAGTAGCACTTTTGTAATAGAATAACATTAATAGTTACCATAATCTATATAAATATAAGGGTTTGTTCAGCCTGGAAAAGAGAAGAGAAGGTTTAGGGATGACCTAATTGCGGCCTCCCAGTACCTGAAGAGAGCCTACAAGAAAGATGAAGAGGGACTTCTTACAAGGGTGTGTAGTGACAGGGCAAGGAGGAAGGGTTCAAACTGAGAGTAGGTTTAGATTAGATATTAGGAAGAAATACTTTACTGTGAGGGTGGTGAGGCACTGGAGCAGGTTGTCCAGAGAAGCTGTGGATGCCCCATCCCTGGAACTATTCAAGGCCAGGCTCAATGGAGCTCTGAGCAATCTGGTCTAGTGAAAAGTGTCCCTGTCCACAGCAGAGTGGCTAGAACTAGATATCTTTAAGGCAATTTCCAACCCAAGCTTTGATTCTATGAAGTATACTAAAAATTTCTATGACATAGTTGAAGCATAATGGCAAATTTAGTTTGAGAAGTTCCACTTGTTCTGTGTCAAGCTAGGGGACAGGTTGTTACTGACTTTGCTCACGTTAAAATCACACTGTTGCCAAAAAGCAGCAGCAATTGCTTTTAGACTGATGCCAAATCCTGTTTTAGTGAAGTAACATTGTGGGCTTAAAGCTGGTGAAAGTCTTGATATGTGTCAGCTGAACTATTCTTGAGCTTGATCAAAAAAACTGGCATTGCATTGGGTACTTTGACTGACAGTGTGACAGAACTATCCAGCTTTGGGAAACTGGGATATTTTGGCAATTGAAATCCACTAGAAGGAGATAAAAACCCTCAAAAACCTGTAAAAGTTTTTGCTTCCTGGAAGTGTTGACTATGGTTCTATCTCCTTGTAGGTGTAAATTGAGAAAGTCTAGGTAATTAAATGTACTGCTCAAACATTTTCACTGTGAATTAATCATCTTGAACTGTGCTTTTCTACTTTCCTATGCTCTTGAGAGAGCAGTTTTAAAAAGCACACAATTATTTTATGCTTGAGATAACAGAGGATCCAGGGCTCTTGACAAGCCAGTGGACTCATTAGGACAATAGCAGATCACACTAATGAGCGCAGTACCAGCTGTCAAGTGATGTAGCACATGGTGTTGGAAGTATGCACAGTATGAAAATTGACTTTCACCGTATTTCAGCTCAGTATTAAACTGGTCTCAGAGACCACTTGGGCAGTTTGTGCAGTGCAAGGACTGTGCTTGTGGCACTAAAGCAGGCAACCTGTTTTCAGAGCCTGTGATCCTCCTTGCTGCTGAAGAAGCATTGTGCCTGCCTAGAAGGTAGGGTTGCTACGTTGCTAAGATAAAACATTGCTTATGTATGGAGATAAAGAATGGGAATTTAAGCCTTCGCCTTTGAATTATACCTATTTTTTCTACCTTTGTGAGGCACTGAGTCCCTCCTTGTCTTTGAAAGGAGCCCAAAATTGAGCAGAATTACCCAATCGTGGAAACTCAGTGAGAAGAGGAAGCATCTACTTTTCAGGTTACTGCAGGGATGGCACATTAAGAGCCTTTGTCTCTGAGACATTTCTGTCTGATGTTAGTGTTTAGGGCTGTGTATGTCAAAGGAGGATTCCTTTACTTGCCAAAATAATCTGTAATGAAACAACATATTTATCATGGGTAGAAGAGCTGACTGTCTGAAAAGCAAGGTTTTGTTTGTTAATCTGTCTTCACCAGGACCGTGAAGAAAACTTAAGATTCTTCTTAATGTAGGGTTAAAAGGCAGAATGTAATGTGATGTAGAGCACAGAAGTATGCTGCCTTAGCAATGAGCTGATGAAAGCATCATCATTACTAATTGCACTATTTGCATAGAGAATATTGTTCAGTTTGGGTGAGTGAACTGAGATATTTCGGAACCTACTTAGACATATTTTTTTTTAAGATGTCATTTGGCTTGCAATAATCTTATCTCCATCAACAATCACAGCTGAAATTGGAACCATATATCTCAAACAGACATTGAATTCCTGTATCTGTTGAATCTGAAGCTGTCACCACTCTAAATATCTTTATAGTCTTTCTGTTTGAATTGTGGTTGACTGCTGACATTATAAAAGCAACCACTTCCAAACAGATATAATGACAAAATTCCTAAATTTGGGTATCTGCTTCATTACACTCACCCCTATTTGCATTTTTTCAGGACTTTTTCTGGCTCCTACTGCCACTTGAAATGTTTCTGGTGAATCTGTTCTCAGGTGTGACTTTTGATTAAGTGAATGGAAATAAAGTGAAGGATCAACCTCTTACTGTGAAGGACTCCAGTATTTGCGAACATGTTAAGTTTTTCATGGAGAGAATCATGGATTAAGTACTAAAAGGAAAGCTAGACTTCTCCATTTTGCTTAATTTAAGGTTCAGGGGTATCCAAAGTACATAAACTAATGGAGCTTCAGTTGCATATGATACAAGACCTCAGATACTGAAGCCTGTACTTTTGCACAGGACTTGTTGGACACAGAACAGCAAGATGTTTACCATGCACAATATATTCTGACATACACTATTTCTGTCAGGTAATATTTTGATTGCATGATTTAACTAATAGTCACTTGGATGCTATATAAGTACTATTCTTGCCAGGTCAGTTTCAAATCATTAATAGTCACTTTGATTTTTGGTTATTGCTGTTAGGTTCAGGTGTTGTCAACAGATCGTAAATCT
This sequence comes from Gymnorhina tibicen, assembly GCA_013399875.1. Classification (NCBI taxonomy): domain Eukaryota; kingdom Metazoa; phylum Chordata; class Aves; order Passeriformes; family Artamidae; genus Gymnorhina; species Gymnorhina tibicen. The sequence continues at coordinate 1,967,958 of VXAZ01001116.1, read as the reverse complement.
GCTAAATGAATTGTATTGCTAGAACATGGAGTGCAGCTTTTATTATTCCTCATATTAATTACACAAAATTACTTTTGCTGAGGTACAGGTTACCTTGAACAATCCAATTAGATATTCAATATTCATATTGTCACCCACTTACTGTAGACAGAAAACTACCCATTTTTAGAATTCTGCTCCTGTATTACAAAACATGCTTGACTGGACATACAAGAGGAAATAGTAAAACAAAAATGGAATTGAGACCACTGAAATTTAGGTTCTAGTTTTTTCATTCCTTTCTTCCTCCTGTTTCCTTTCCTACACAGATGGTTTCTAGCATAGGTTGTGATAGGACTTGTACAGTTCCTATCAAAACCGTGTGATTTACAGCCATGCAAGCATGGCTCTTGTGTCTTTTCTTCCATCTTAACAGGCAGCATACAGCCCTTTTTCTCTTGGTGAATTACATCTGTTCTGTAATAGATGAAGAGCTGGCAGAAAAATGGCTGGAGTAGTTATGAAGGTGAGAAAAACCCAGATGAATATCCTACCATGACCTGCATTTCATATTCCCTCTTCTTTTCTTTCCTTTCAGTTTCACTACTTTCAGCGTTCCTAAACCATTGCACTGAGAGGCACAAGAGCACAAAAATAAGGTGTGACTTTAGACCTATTTCCATTAACTGTACCATAACTTTGTCATATCTTTTCTTTGCTACTGCTGCTGTCAGACTTATTTCTTACTAGCATACTTCAAAGGCTTAAAATTAAAGTAATCTAAAATATCTGTCAGTGGCAGAAGAAAACCTATTAAACAACAGCAAGTGAAAACCTAAGAGCTATCTTAGGCTAAATGTTACCCACATCAGTTGGTATACCAGAAGTGTGAAACCTGATTTTGAATCATCTTGCAGTCTTGATTAGAAAATGATTTTTTTTCCATTTATTGATCTGGAATGAGATGGAAGTATAATTCCTGAGCACTTAAACTAGCTCAGGCTATGACTGTGCATTAAAGTAAGTAATGAGAGATTCTGGTTTTTGGGTTTCTTAAGTTTGTCATTTTGACTTAAACTTCTGAAAAGCTGATCACCCTCTCACTAGGCAGCTAGCTTTTTAAAAAGGGTTTGCTCTCCTGCACGACAGTTTCTCTTGCTTTAAGTTACTAGTTCATGTCTGTTATTCTTAAATGCCATGTGATTAAAATAAAGCCTAAAATAAAGGCTTTCTCATAGCCAGTTCCTAATATCTGACAAATAGTATTGCACTGTGCAAATATAAAATGATTGGATTAAGAGAAAGTTATTACCAAAAAATCCTTGCCAAAGTTGCATCACTTACTGGGTTGGTTTCATAGTATAGAAAGCACATGGGGTTCCAAATATTGAGAACCAGACAGCTCGTAACACCAAGCATTGCTCTGTCAGGACTTGGGTCCATCTCTTGGTTCATCTTCTATGAAATTTTAATAATGTTCTAATGAGGCAAGTCAACAGTAGAATTAAACTTTCCTTCTGACACACAGCTTAAAGGAAATAAAAACATACTTCTTTAGTAAATACCATATTTAATCTCCCCAGTTCCAAGTAGCTCTGAGAATGACTAAGATCACTTGCTTTCACGATGATTATTAATGTTCACTCCAAAGCTGGGTTTGTAGACGTGGTCACCATAATACCAATAGAAAACAACTTTTTCAGTGATGACTAATAATATAGGCAATTTGGGTGGACCTCCTGGGCAGTTTGAAATAAATAATAAGATTGAATTAAGGATCTACGTTCTGTATCTTTGAATTTTATTTAAGATTGAATTAAGGATCTGCATTCTTTGCCTTTAAATTTTATTTGAGAGATTAATTTTCCTTTGTCTCTCTTTTTATTACCTTTTATGTCATGTGTATTTTATGATATTTACAAAAGTTAGTGTTTGATAAACATCACAGTCAAGGAGTAAAATATAAATTCAGTTCAATATAAAATACATTTATAATACACTATGTTGTTTATAAACATATTTCACTTACTCTACATTCAGTCAAAAAGCCAGGCAAATCTCTGGGCACAAAGGAGAGGCATCAGAGTGTGAGCTGTCCTTATAAACTTGCAAATATGGTTGCATTAGGCTAAGCTAATCACTGCTGAGGTAAATGAACACCAGACCTGGAATACTGTCAGAAACTTCTGCCCATAGCCTGTGGTTCACCCGGGGAGACATGTAGGTGGGAGAGGGCTATGGAAAAGCATCATGGCAGGATCAGATGGAAGGGAAAAAGTGAAGGAGTTTCTCTAGTGGTACAGACAGTCTAGTTATTTGGGATTGGCAAGCCTGGGACCTGTGTCTACCAAGGCTGGAAAAGGAGAAACAACTACTAAAAACCAGAGTAAGAGAAATAATTTTAAAATAACAAAAAATGAAACCAAACTAAACCCTGCTGGATGATGAAAGAACTCACAGAAAAACAGTTGCATGGCATAGGACTGAGAACATAAGGTTCGCTTTGTGTCTGAGTCTTTACTTACAGCTCCAAAGGAGCAGACTTGGTTGAAAGATCATGTAGCCACTTTCTTAAGCAAAAGAGGCGAAAGAGAAACTGATGCTGCAAACTGAGATGAGGAGAGGGCAATGCTAGATAGTATATTTGGGGTGGTGTTGCTGCTATATAGTTCACAATGGGATTAACATACCTTTCAACATTGATTTGTCTTGAGCAGAGCAGGCAACCCTGAATGTCATCTGAGTCTGTTTTTCTTGTTATACAGATGAACTTTCTTGGTGTAATAACTTCAAAAACCATTGAGCTTAAGAAAGCCACAAACAACTTTTTGAAGACTTGCTCTCTGCCCTAATACAGTATTTTCTCAGGTACTAAAAAAACCAAAAAGTAATGTTTTGTAAAACAAGTGCTGTTATTGGATGCTGTGTAGAAATCAGTTGAAGCCTGTTGAAAATTTCATTGGATTTCCCAGAGTTCGAGAGATGCTCTGTGGTGTCAGACCAATCTCTGATGGTGAAAATTGAAAATGCTGTTTAAGGAGAATACACAAATCTAGCTGCTTTTTACCATCCATTCTACTTATAGCCTCTACTATCCACATTCATTGTGTGAGGGATGCTGGAGGGGAAAGACCTGGTCTGTTCCTTCAGCATCTGTTTATGGACCAGGAACTCGTACAACACCTGCTTGAACCTTTTGCCTCTATAGCTTCCTGTGGCAACAGATTCCACAAGTTCACTACAACCCATGGGAAAAAAAAAAAGCAGTTTATACATTTTAAATTGATCCCCTTCTATTTTCAGTGAGTGATCTATAGTTCTGATACTTGAAGGATTCGGTGGAAAACTTATACATGTAACTTTTCCTCTGCTTCATGATTTTGTAAGCTTTGCTTGTATGCCCTCTCAGCATTTTTAGTTCTCCTTGCAAAGCATCTGATCTCTCCCTTTCATCATTCTAGTTGCCCTTCTGTGCTTCTTCCCTCTCTCTGCTATTTCCTTCCTGATGTGTGGAGAGTGGAGCTGCAAATTGTGCTTGAGATGAGAGCTCAGCAAGGTTTTGCACGGAGGCAGAGCAGTGCCCTGTGTCTTGCTTTACTGCCCTTCTGCATTCAGAAGACAAACTGCATCATCAGCTGTTCAGTGCTGCAATGTGCAAACCTCTGTCCCAGACATTTTCCTTTGGCATCTCCCTGATCTTGAGGCCATGTCTTTATGGTGCTCCCCAGAAATGAAGTAAGCAAAGACCCCTGGAATGCCCTGACTCCAGCATGTGAATTCATGCTTCTTTTGGAAAGTTGCAAATAGGATTTACTCCTGCCAACCAGAAGCCTTTCCCAAGAGGGGTTTGTTGACTGTAATGGTTCCCCATGGATTATGCTGGCACAGTCACAGGGGTGCAAGGAAAGACTCCCCAGAATCCTGCTTGTGGTGGCTCTTGCCTGGTGGTCGTTCACACTGCTGGGTAGGGAGGGAATTTCTTATTTCTGGCAATGAATATTTGACTGTACATCAAATCCCACAATTTATTTTGATTTCCACATTTTCTTTCATGAAATGTTTAATTCCTTTGCATCATGGGCTGTTTTCTACATTAGAAATTCACTTTAATATCAATTGCTTTTGAAATTGCCAGATTTTGAGAAGCAACTAGTAAGGCTGAAATAATTTACATGACCAGAAACTGAAACCTAAACATACTCAGTCAGTTCTGCAAGATTTTCATTAACATTTATCCACAAATAACTACAGATGTTTTATTCTGAAAAATATCTTATTCCTAGACCTATATTACTGCAAAGTAGAATATACACTTCTTTGCACAGACATTTCCAACCCCACATCAAACCAGCCTTTGCTTTTATAGGGTCCCTTCCAGAAATGGTCCTATTAATACAGCAAATGGCAAAAGACCAGGCAGTATTGGGTCTTGGAAGGTGTACTGCAAAGGAGAAGCATATAGGAGAATCCACTGGGAGACCCAGGCCCTGAAGCCCTGGGATGAAGATGGCTGGCTGATGTACTCCATGTGTCCACTAGCAATGCCTCCACAGGACATTTGCCTGTAGGGGATCAGCCACTGGCTCCTATAAGACCTTCAGGCCATCCTTTCCTCTCACCAGCAGTCTTCCTGGGTTTCCAGGAGGCTGGGACATAAGGCACTTGCACCTTATTGCCTCTAATTCTCTGTGCTCCCAATGTTCAGAAGGCAGTGTATGCTTTTGGGGTAGAATAGACAATCTATATCTTGGTGGGCATACTTAAGAGCAAGCAATGTTCACAAAGTTTTCCTATCAACACTTTTCTCCCTTGAAGAAAAATATTAATTCGAAAATGGGAGAAGAAACATGGCTTTTCTTTTATACTTGGTTTTTCTCTTTGTTACTTGCAAACATATTACTTGAGAGTCTATTTTATTTCCTGAGGTATTTTTGTAGCTACGTGATGCAAACAGTATTGGTGTCTGTCAGCCCCATGCAGAAGGTAGAAATGCCTATGAAGGCACAGGGAAGCATCTGGATGCATGGCAGGTGTTGGGTTTATGCCTGAGGCTGACAAGGACTAATTGTCACTAATAGCTGCCTGAAAGAAGCTGAGCAAGGTTCCAAAGCATGTAAACTGTAAGTTCAGCAAAGTGCTAGCTCTGAATAGCTGGAGAGAATGCAAACCAGACAGAGGGTGTTCCTCTGTGAAATCACCTTATTTGAGTTTTTTGATAAACCATGCTTCAAAGTAGTGAGTTAGAAATTACCTGCTATAAAAGAGATTGAAACAGCAGGTCGTCTTACAGAAGTCCTATGATTTGAAATAGATCCCTCAGCTTGTCTGCAAGAGCCAGATCTCTCCTTTATGAACACACTGCGAAGTCTTCTTTAGGAGGTTAGGAGGAGGGTTTACGTACCATGAAGGTGCTTTTGCTTGTATCCTGTGGGTAATGTTCTCCAGAGTCTGAAAGCTCGCTTCCATGGAGCCTTTGCTGCAGTTCTGGCTGTTAAAGAAGATAATCCTAGTGACTTCAGTATAAATGTAATGCTTTGTATGTTCAAACACTGAATGCTTTAAAGCATTTATTAGGAAAGGTGGAGGAAGAGGATTGAAGATGGGAAGATCAGTACCAGCAATAGATTTAAGTTCTAAGGGCTGTTGCTGCCTTTTCTTTCAGAAACCCTCATAATTCTTCAGTTTGTAACAAGGTTTTGATGTCCAGCAAGGGAAATGCACTGGGCTTCAGGAGTGTTCTTCTGCATTGCACAGAATTCTGATCGGCATTTGGGGAACTGTAAGCTGTTAATTGCTATTTCCATTCTCTTCCTTTCAGTCCTTATGATAATTTTAGCAACAGCATAGGAATGCTGCAATTCACACAAGAGCTCAGCATCCCTGGTTCCCAGCCTGCCAGCCGCAACAGCTGTACTGAACGAGGTGAAGGAAAATGATGCGCTGCGGTAGGGGTCTTCTTTAAGGAAAAGATTATAGGTGTAGCACTTCCTTCTTACCCCCAAAGCCAAGCCAGACTTAGAAGTAGGCCCTAAGTCTGTTATCTGACTGCCCTTGGGCACTATCTTGAGTCTCACTGCCAGCCCCTGGGAGTAGCTAGGGCTCCATATTGAGTCCCTGTGTTAACAACCAGGCAGCACAGTGGATTTTGAAGGCTGTCAGTTGTGAAGGTAGAGGTTCAAGGCTTCAAATCTTAGTGCTGATTCCTTTTTCTAGCTTTTCATTCAAAACAACTCTTTTAAGTGGTGAAACACACAGGAGAACGGTTTACAGTCGGGTACCTCTTACAGGGCATGACAGTGAGATACTCAATGTCATAAGCATGCTCTGTTTTTCAATAGGACATTTAAATTGCTGCATAGATGCTCAAGAAAATCTATTTAGAGCTGCTGGTCCGCATGTTTTCACTACTTTACTTCACAGCTAAATATTATCTTAAAATGTTGCTAAAGCTACATACCTATTCACAGTTTCTTGGCTATACTGACTCCCAACATGTTTTCAGTGTCATCTTCAGACAGAAATGTAAGTAGTGGAAAAACATTGATACATAAGAAATACATCCATGTGTACAGATTGAAAATTGTGTTATTGCCAGAAATAATTAAAGCCAGAAAATAGAAGAAACTTTAAAATAAATCTTTCAATGTGAAATGTAAGAAGTGTGATTTCTTCAGCTTTGAAGGTGATAGATAATGTTGTATAAATGCTTACATGTGAGAATGAGAAATGACAAATTTCTCAGTGTTTTAGACAAAAGCATAATAGCTTGCAGGTGAAGTTTCCAGCTGGAATCTGCAATCTGGTAGATGAAGATTTCCACATGTGAGGTAAATTTTCTGACATTCATGCACTGTCTAGGGACTTAAAATGAGATTAAGCAGCTTTCTAAAATTTACTGTATTCTATCCATTTTAAAATTCCTTTGACTGCTCAGTGCAAGGAAGCCTAAAAGAGTAGAATTGCCTCCTCTGGCATTTGTCTGTGTGTTCTGTAACTAAAAATGCTCAGTTTACCCACTACACCCCCACATGGCTTCCATAACTTGAACTTGAAGGTCATGGGGCTTTGCCTTACGAATTCATTATGCGTAAATAAAATGGTTACTGCCTCAGTGGAACTGATCCTGACCCTGGTTTGCTGACTTGATTGTCCTACTTAAACTAGTGGATTGACACTCTGGACCCTTGGCAGCCTGTGGTTATTGTCACTCAAGCTGCTTTACTCATCTTGCTCAAGTACTGGGGACAGCACCCTTGGCAATGATGCTTCTGACTGCACTTGCCTTGCTGTTTCCCTCCAGTCCAGTCTCCCCCAAGGATCTGTTGCTGTAACTTTTCTCCCAGCATAAGTGTAATGCCTTCATTTCTAGTTTTCTTTGCTGAATCCCTATCTTATGAAATAACTTAATACTTTCCTTTAATGCAGTATCTTCCTTGGCCCATTATTGTATCCAAGTGTATTTCTGAACATTTACAAGCCTTGTTGAAAAGCCCAGGGCTTTTTTCCTGCAGGATAGCAGGTATGAGCAAATCTGAACCTTTAAATATTTATACATATAAGTAGAATCCCTTGAAGCAATTGTGACTTCTTGTTTGAATTTTTTAAAGGATCAGTCCCCAAGATGAATTCCTGTTGCAGAACACATCTGGTGTGGCAGCTCACTGTTGTAACACCGCTGCTTACAACGGATGTAATCCACTGTGCAACTGTTTTACTCTGGTTCATCAAATACAGACGGTTTGGGGACACAACATTCCTCATGACTGAATAAAAAGGAATTAATAAATCACTCTACTGGCACAGGGAAATTTGAGGACCAACTGTTACTATTTTCAGGCAAGGCTTATTAATAGAAGATACCTCGTGTTGCTTATCTGAAGTTGGGGTGTGTTGAATAGCTTACATGAAGTGCCATAAATGGAAGGACATAAGACAAGAACCAGTGTAGACATGCAACTAAATATTTAGGGATTCAGTGGTACCTGGACTACCTATTCAACCTGCATTAATGTGGTGTTCAGCACTACATTGATGAAGCCCCTGTCTGAAGGACAAATTAGCCTGAGCAGGGCTCTGTGCTCAGGTGGCAGGGTGTGCCCTGCTCTAGTTCAGATATATGTGCTCGAAGCTGCAGCATGTGGTGCAGACATACTCTCACTTCTTCAGATGCCAGCCATGGTTAAAGCTGTTCAGTGCTACCCATTGGAAATAAAACATGGCTATAACTGTTAGACTTCAGTTTGTCATTTGTCTCAGTCTGGATTTTTCCTGAAAATATCAGTAAATTTTTCCAAAGAGAAAACGATAAAAGAAATATGTTGATTTGACCATGTCAGTAAGCACATACCCAATTATTAAAATCTTAGGATGGAGAAGACCAGCTAGCTCTTGCTTTGAACTCAGGAGAGATGATCATTGCTGGATAGAAAACCACAAAATCAGCTGAGTTGGAAGAGACCCTCAAGGATCTTTGAGTCCAATTCCTGACCCTGCACAGAACACCCCAAGAGTCACACCATGTGCCTGAGAGTGATGTCCAAACACTTCTTGAACTCTGTCAGGCTGGTGCTGTGACCACTTCCTGGGGAGCCTGTTCCAGTGCCTGACCACACTGTGGGTGAAGAACATTTTCCTGATATCCAACCTAAACCTCCTCTGACACAACTTCAGGCCAATCAGCTGTCTGGTTTGAGATTTTTAAAAAGAGACAAAATCTTTCAGGAGGGAAAAACGGTTGAGAAAAAAGATTTTAACAGAGACTGGTGAGAGATTCTCAGCTGCTCAGAGGTGAACCTGGTGTGAGTATGCCCTAGTCCAGGAGGTGTGGCCTCAAGTAGGCATTAGTATTGCTCCTGAGCAACAGGTCTGCTTTGGTGCTTTTCATAAATTCATTTGTTTTCTCAAGGGGTGGGTCAAAGTCTCTCTAGAATGGAGAGTTCATCCCTTTCATCGATGAAGAGACCTTAAATCAATGGTCCAACACACCAAGGTGACCAATTAGAAAATAAAGCTAGAACAGGATATTGGTTCTTAATGTTGCATCAGAAAGGGAAGGGGAACAGAGATTCCTAGAGAGCAGTGTACCAACACAGGCATCTCAGCACCTAGAATCATCCCCCAGAAGAGTTCCAGCTGGACACCCCATGTAATAGGGGATAGTGTCAGGTCGTATCCCAGGGTACCAATCCCAAACATCTTTGAGTCTAATGAGTGATGTTCTGAGGATCACGGTCAGGAAGAGGCTGACAGTGGCAGCTTTGATGGCCACAGACAATGTAATACCTGTGAGGAAAGAACATCGCTCATTTGAAGTCCTCCCCCATACAACAAATCAGTGGTCTACTTTAAAATGTTGATTTTCTTTCATTAGTAATTATTTTTCTTGAAGATTTCCCACATCCATGGGGATCCTCTCATCTCTCTTATCCTAGGTCTCAGATACTTTCTTTGATGTCTGTTAATGAACCCTATTACCCAAATCAGTTATGAGAATTTGATGACTAAACATGACCTTTCTGTCCATTCATGTAACTCCCAAATAACTGATGCAGAAATTTCAAATGGCAGACACTGATGAATTAGTACTACAGAAAGTTCCAGTGTAATTTGCAGTGCTTCAGCGCTGTGCCTCTCTTCCCTGATCATTTTTCATGAATGAATTTGAGGAATCAGCATGCCTGTAAAAAATCATCCATCTCACAGCCTATCTACTTTCCCTTCTATTTCCCTGGTGGGGAACAAGGAGGACAGTTTAGCTAACATAACTGCAAACTCCATTTTCCCTATCTGTTTTTGTTTAAATGATAAATTTTCAGACCAGGATCTGTTTTTTAATATTGCTATTTGCTCAAAAACCGAACAGTGTTTTAGGCTCTGCTGGCCCCAAAACACAATATAATATAACACAGTGAGCTTATTAGGGAAAATGGAAAGATCACTGTGATGCTGAAGTAATATTTCCTGTTCAAACAGAATTTGTCAGCACACTGGTTTGTGCAAAATGTGCTGCTTGGAGGAACAGGAGGAAGGGCATTGTCAGAGAGGTCATTTCTGTGTGGAGAGCAGCAGGCAGCCCAGTCTGCAGGGACCAAAGTGCATCTGGCTGGAAGGAAGCTGCAGCTGAGGGAAGCCATTTCTCGTGAGGAGGCTGATCCCTGTAGAGGAGTCAGAGCCCAGTTCACAGCTGTCTTCGTGAGAAACAGGCCCATCCTGGCTTCATCTCTATGTCCAGAAACAATGGTTGCAGAAACCTAAGCCTGGTTTGGTGGTCCCCTACCCTCTTCCAGCAGCAAAGGAGGGCTGGAAAGGGCAGGTAGGAGGCCCAGGATGGAGCGACTTGCATCATGTGAACAGGCCAGATGGGCTGCCCCTCTGCAATGGGCTCTGAACCTTGGACCCACATTAAGGGGTGGTGCAAGAGCATGTAAGTCTTTACCTACAAATGGCCACTGGAATAGCTGATCTGCTCCCATGTGCTCTGCATTGGCTCCAAGAAGACACAGCCTGTATCCTCCAGCAATTGCAGCCTTCAGGCTTGGGTTGAACTCCCAAGCTGGCAGGGCACTAATAAATGCTGTTTCTGAGGTAAGCTATTATCTGAATTGGTGAAGGCTGGTGATGATTAGAGAAAGAAGATTCCAAGTAGAAGATTCCATTCCCTTGTCCCTGCCTCATAGAAAGACTGGGCTGGGGTACGACTCTAGAGAGCAAAAACCAGCTGTATTGTGTCTTGCAAAGGGCCCAACTCACATAAAGATTTGGGACAGATCCTACTGGAAAATCCCCTGTAGGCCTGGATGTGGGGTTGACACTTGGAGGCAGATCTGGAAAACACCCATCTGGACTGTGTGTCTCTGCAAAGAAACCTAGAAAAGGTCGTCCTGTGCTTCAGTAGAAGTTTTTCTTAACAAATATCAGCCTGGAAGCTCTTTGATACACAGCTTCACCATCAGATTAGAAACACATGTTGTTGGGCTTTTAAAGCAATGTCAATCCCAACAGGAAGAGGGAGTAGAGGGAGGGATTGTGCCACAAGCAATTGCTTATTTACTTCTCTTCTTTTTCTTCAAATACCATTGATGTTCAGACCTTTTTGCCTCAGGCACTGCTGCTTGTTGATTGATTCTCTTGACCTAACCCAACTCAGCTGGAATCAGTGTCTAAAACTTAGATTTCCACCTGTTTACTCACCATGTCTTTTTTTCTCCATCTCTCTCTTTTTTTCCATGTTCACTACTTTAAAGTTTCCAAAGTTCCATAGGCCTATTTGGGTTTTATTGATTCTGACTTCTTCAGAAGTGGACTTCTAGATTTTTTTTCTTCTACTGGACTTCAAGATTTTTTTCTTCCTCTGCCATTTTTAACCTCGTCTGTTTCTTTTTTTTTTTCTCTCTCACTCTTATGTTATCTACAATAGTGCTATCAATGCAAACTTCTCTAATTGCGAGGTTTGGAGAGATGAGTGTAAGACAAATGGCAATATAATGATGACTCTTCTTCACTTGCCATTGGTCATAAGAAATAACCACCCCATTATTCACAGAACTGTGTCTTTAATAACAGTCGTAAATACATTCACCAAACTGTGTTCCTTGAATAGTTCTTGTTCACTTAGAGAAGGTCCACCTGTTTACCATTAGAAAAATATAGACCACTTAACTTCCCACTTATTGGGTGTTTCCATCTGAAATCAAAGTTATCACAAAGATTATCATACGGCTGCAGATTTGCAACAAAAATGTAAGTTCAATAGTCTTCAGTGTTGAGAGTGAGCACACACATTTCAGTGTAGCCAAACTTTTCACACTTTCTTAATGTGTTTACATTCTCATAGTCTTGTGAAGAATACCAGTGTCAGAAGAATACTGTACAACTCAAGATGCAGTCCTTAATGTATCCTGTTACCTCCCCAAATGTGTACACAAACATCCCTGTGGGGTGTTTGGCTGTGCTCCCCTAGGACATATTGAGGATACCTCTACTATTGATTAACAGTAGGTACCTGCCATTTCTGTGTTAGGTGTTCACTTAGTGTCGCATGTGTTACTGTCAGAGCTAGAAGCTCCACATATCCTAAACTGCATTGTTAATATTGTAGAGGAGACTGAATACTGCACCATCCTTTTTTACCTCATATATTTCATATTAACACATTATACATAAAGTGCATATTGCTTTAGTCTCTATTAACAATACCATATGTTGCTTTCTGTAAGCCAAGACCTCACATTTATGTCTGTATTACATGTGGAACTGCACCTCTCAGGGACATTGTTTTCTGTAGTAAATGCTTTAGTACAGGCAGCATGCCCAGCTGCCTACATCGAGGTGGGTATTCACACCATCTGCTTTAAGCATGTAAGCAGAACTCTTGAGGCAGGAGGTACAGCTGCCTACACGGTCAGCAGAGAGGCTCTTCTGCTCTGCTAAATAAAGAAGCACTAGTGAGAGAAGTTGAGTGCTGATCCATAAAAGGTGTAAGTGCAAAATTTTAGATCACTTCAGCCTCTGTTTCGGAGCAACCAACAGGACCTGAGACAAAGCCTGGGAGTGGCTGGGGATGGGTTGCTCCTGGGACCATTCCCAGCAGGCAGCATGAACGTGGCCACACCAGTTGTGGCTTTTTGTCTCACACTGTCCTCCAGTGTGGTCCCAGCACTACTCGTGCCACGTGTGCTCTTGGCGATGAACAAACACCATTTGCACAGAGGGCAAAGCTGTCTTGTTATCCAGGGCACCCCTGCACTCCCCCAGGTAAATGTCCCAGGAGTAACATGGAACGACCTGTTTGGGAATCACTCAGGCTGACCTACAGTTCCCTGTACAGTATACAGGGATACCTACAGTATCCTGTCTTGCCTTTAAAAAGAAAGGTAACATTAACCTTCTTGCAGTCAGCAGGGTCCTCTCCTGCTTGCCATGATTTTCTGTAGATGATAGACAGGGACCTTGCCATGACACTGGCCAGCAATATCCATGCTCTCAAGTGACCACCACCTGACTCCATGGGTTTGAATGTACACGAGACGTCTCAGTGCTCCCTAACTGGTACTTCCCCATTGCCCTTCTGCTCCCAGCCTGTGCTGATACGTGCAAAGGCCAGACAGCATGATTCACATGTGCCAACTAGTGTGAAAAAAGGTGCTGATTACTTCAACCTTCACTGTGTTGTCTCTCCCATCCACCTGTGGACCCATGTTATACCTGTGGATATTTCTTTTTACCTTACTACCCTTTATGTCCCTTACTAATTTTAGTTCCAGCTGGGCTGCAGCTTCCCTGATTTTACTCCTCAGTGTCTAAGCAGTGCTTTTTGTTTCTGCTTCCTGCATATTCCCTGTCTGTATTGTAGTTCACCTGGATGGTTCTTGCCTAGCCCATGGGCTGTCAGCTGAAGCTTCCTGTGCTCCTGCACAGTGGTATAGTTCATGCATGAGCTCTCGGTAAGTTCTTTTTAAAAAACAATTAGCTCTTCTGGGGACTTTCCTGCTTCACAGCTGCTTCCCACAGGCTATTTCCTGAAGAAGTCAATCTGCTCACCCAGAGTCTCAGCTCCATGGTTCACCTTCCTAGCTCTGCTACATCTGTCACCTCATGGATGCTGCAGCCTGTGACAACCCACCCACAGCCCAAGCAGTGCTCTGTGACCCCTCTCACCCCCACTTCTTCCTTGCTCCTCAGCACAAAGCCAAGCCAGCATGAAGGAGTCAATCATTACTGCCCCGCTCTCGTGTTTGTATTAGGAAAATGTTACCATTGCACTCTAAGAACGTCCTGGATTGCCTGCCCACTGCTGTGCTGCCCTTCCAGCAGATGACCAGGTGGCTGAAATCCCCAGTGAGAGCAAGGGCTCCAAATCGGAGGCTTCAGCCCCTGCCTCCTCTTAACATGCAGTCGTAGTACTCATCTACCACAACATCCCCCGGTTGCTCCTTGCTGTAATCTTGACCCGGCAACTCTCAGGAGGTCTTGTCTCCAGTTTGATACTGGGGCACTGCATTTGTAAAGGAGCTCTTTAGCGTAAAGCATGACACCTCCAGCTCTTCTCCACCTGTCCTTTCTAAATATTGTGTATCCATCCATGGCCACATTCCAGCTGTGTGCAGCACAGCACAAAGTCTCTGTGTCCCTGATGGCAGAGCCTCTGCAACTGTGCCTGGCAGTGCAGCTGCTCCTCCTGATTGCCAGGCACTGTGCATCACTGAGGGCACCTGAGGGAAGCCTCTGAATGCCTGCCTTTTGATGCAAGCAAAAATGGAATGGGCTCAAATCTGCCTTATTTAGGCATGTAATTTGTAGCTGTAGAGAGAAGCAGGTGCAGAAATTTTCCATCAGTAGTGAAAATAGCATGGTACCTTGGAAAGCTGCTAGAAAGAGCTCCTGTGTGTTTAACTCCCATTCTTTCACCCAGAGCACCATCAGAAGTGCCTCCTAGTTATATCCAGGGCCATGTGTTGTTAATGTCATATTGTAAGAAGAGTCCTCACTGAACTTACAGATGCTTTTTAAAAGTCAGTGCATTACTTTGTGATGGGTATTAGTGACTGTTCAACACTTCCTACTGACAGCCTTAACCTTCCCAAGGGATTAGCACATCCACATATCAAATGCTTTGAAGGGGTCAAAAATCACTATCAATGCAATTTTCAAGAGTGTTTAATGTTATATTTAATATTATCACCTTGGCCAGTATGCTGCTTCTCAGGGAATTGTTGAAATTTCTAGAGGAAGTTCCAGAAAACATTTCAAAGAGGATCTATTTTAAAATGCAGCAGATTTTAATATACAGCAGAACAAAATAGATTTAAAAAACCCCATCCATCTACATTGGGGGAAACAGGACTTTTGAAGTACCGATACAGAAAGAAATAAGCAAGGAAGCGAATACAAATGACAGCGTGCTGCAGCTACATCCTCTTTCCCAGCAATGGAAAGTGCTGATTTTCAACTTCCACATGCCTGGCACGTGTCAGTCAACTTTAGGCACTCTCTGAGGGTATGTTGCCTTTGCACAGGGAATTCACGTGGCCCAATTTCCTTCTCAAAGTTGCCTATCCTTCATGGTACAGTCCTCTCAGAAAAAAATCCCACTAAACAAATTTTGACAGATTCATAGTCTGTCAGATCCAAAGGGTTGACCAACTTAAAGAGTCAGCAACTGGATTCTTCCTGGTCTGTTTGCAGTTTCATTTGCAAACTCAGAAAAAGCACTTCTGTACAGTGTCCTGCTCTGAGGCAATGCAGTGTCAGGGCTGACAGCAAAGCCAGCTTTTAACCTGCTGCTTACAGAATATGGCTTCCACTTCTTGGAACTTTAATTTGATGGAAATATTTCGCATTGATGAGGTGAGAGTTTATAAAGTAGTGAATTCATGCCAGGTCAGATGCTACTTTTCCAGGGATGTAGAATAGTGTATAGTCATAAATAAGCCTGAAAGCCTTTCTGATTTATTTTTCATTAAATGATAGACAACCGATGTTCTGGTCTTATATAATCTGTAGAAGGATTTGATTTAGAAGTACTGCCCACCTTTTAGGGAAATAGACTCTCATAAATCAAATTTGTTTAGTGAGCAATAGAATGCAGGAGGTTTGGACTGAAATTGATGGGTCTCTTCTTCCTCTATATGTCTTTCATGTACACCAGATGCTAGGTGCGTGCTGGAAGAGAGCATTACTCTGATTCCAGAAACCCAAACTGACTGAGGGATGGCCTGTTGTTAATCTGGGCTTACCTGCAGCACTTGAAGAGGTTTCTGCTTGGCAGACAGATAAACATCTCTGTGTTGGCATACATTTGTTTGAAGATACAGTGTATGAAGAGCATCCCTGGTATCCCTGGAATCTCATGGGTAGTGTTGTGCCAAGTCCTTGATTTTCATGCTGCCAGGTGTTGTAACTAACTAATTATAACTTTTTGTACTACTTTGAAAACAAACCAGTGGGAGACACCAAGTCAGAATGAAAATTTATTAGGGAAATTGAAAATAAAGGCAGAAAACACTGGTTTAAACTGACAGAGTCAGGATACAGCCTGACACCCTGTCAGGCAGGGTGGTGGTAGCAGTCTGATTAAGTGGTGGCTGCAGTCCTCCTGAAGTGATGGATGTGGTTCTGTTGAAGCGGTGATCCTGGAGAAGGGTCTGGTCTTCCTCCAGGGAAGGTCCAGTGGTGGCTGTGTAGCTCTTGTCCTCTGGGAATCCAGTCGAAGAGACTGCTTGTGGTGTTCGAAATCTCAGATTATATCCAGGATGGAATGCTCGATTCCTCCCTCTGGGTAGAGCATCTCACAATGGGCTGATGTAATTTTATCAGCCATGGGTGAGACTAGATGGCCCATTAGCAGAAGATATCCCCCTGGAGGGAGGATGGGTCATGGGAGAGATAAAGAACTCTGCCCCACCTGGTTTCAATACCTGGCCCATTAACAGAAGATATCCCTGGAGTTTATCAGGGAGGAGTCATGAAGGAGATGGGGGAACACTGTCCCACCGAATTTAATGGTTTATGAAGATAATGATAGAATACATACTTTGGGCACATTTTACACTGTAACCTATGACACTTTTACAGGGTAATAATGACTTTATAAGGACTGTAACCTGGAAAAGCATCTTTGCAAATACACAAATGTCAAAAAACCCACATCGTACAATAATAAATNGCATGTGCTGGGCCCCGAATTTTAGAGCAATGCATTTAAATGTGTCGTCTGACCCTCACCCCTGGACACCTGCACAGAGGTCAGGGCACAGCTCTCTATTTCATGGCTGCAGACACAGCCATTGGGACACACTGGATTTAGCAGCACATTTTCAGCTGTTGCTGCTGACTCTACCAGAGACTCTGTTTCAGTCAAATCTTGTTAGATCTTCCTTTTGACAGCCAAAGGAAAGCCAGAAAGGAACAGTTCTCCTGCCAAAAACTGAGTCCCTGCTCTAAAGCATAAAAATGTGTAGATTTTAAAAGTAGAAAGAAATATTTAACTTCGAAAAATGTGTTTCTTAAAATTGCATTTTCAATAGGACTGAAGTGGGTTTGCTGAAATTCATATATATAGAATGAAAGAGAGTGAAATTATGGAAAATGTGAGCTCAAATGGTTACTTTGTTAAAGTTACCTGGGATTGAAACAGCCTGTGATGTGACGTCTTAGCAGCCTTAGCTGTACTGCTGCCAGTCTGCCTGTCAGGCAAGGAATGCTTCATCTCACAGTTTGTCAGCTTCTTTCTGCCATCGCCATCATCCACACCCTTCTCCAGTGCTAAGGCTGTAACTCTTCCTACTTTTTAAGCAATTTATCTCTTAACACTTGACCAGTATGATTAAATGCATGGTGCCAGTACATTCCTTATCAATAAATTCTGATGCTACTTTCATTTCAAAAGGATTTTACAGAGGAGGTCAATAGTGATGTCCCAATTTACAGCTTCAGAGAACTGCAGCAGAAGGTAAATAATAAGCTAAAAGTCTCACTGCAGACCAGGACACTCTGGAATAAGAGTACTATATAACAGCATCCAATCAAGGAGAGGTTGTGTATATGAGAGGTGACTTTTGTTGAGATACTGGAGTAGGATCTAATCAGGATCTGTACATATAAAGGACAACCCAAATCAAACACTGGAAGGATTACAAATAACTAAAACTGTATTGAGAGCTCAGAGATAGGCACATTCAGATAAATGAATGACTCTGTCAAGATAGAGAAAATGGCTGGGAAGGAATATTATATGGGGACCAGAAAACTATAGAATGTATCTGAAAGTGTCTTCTTTTTGTTATAAATGAATCGGTTAATTCACGCTCAGATATGAAATATCATGATATTAAACTGTATACTGGGTCCTGTGGGGGGGGAGTTCTTGAGACAGCCGAGCGCGATTCCGGGAATCATGCTTTCTTTGCCGAGGGGACATTTACATTTCAAAACCCCGGAGCTCGCCTTGAGCTGGGTGTAGTCCCGGCCCCGTTTGACATTTGCACTCGAATGGAGGACGGGCTCGGGCTGAACGCAATACCACACCCGCTGAACGGTCACTTTACATCGAAAAGGAACAACCCCTGTCCAGAAAGGAGAACATCAACTCTGCCGGGAAGAAATTTGCATCCCAAGAACACAAGCATGAACACCAGATAGCACGTTGAGATAGCATCCAACACCACCTGGAAATCTACATCTCCAAGGAGGAGTTCTCGGCACCCATATCGGCGAGAACTCCTCCCAAGGACAATTGCTAACGACCGGATCGGAACCCAGATATGGAACATCAGGAAACATCTGATAATGCTCCCCGGTGATGAAAAACTAATCAAAGACAGGACGAGCTTTTGTCCACCTTAGCTCCTTGAATAGAACACCTTCATGAATATGTTGAGTAAAACTTAATCCCCAAGATTCCGGACTCTCCGCGGAAAAATGGTATATAAGCCCGCTGCAGAAAGCAGCTGCTGTGAACTAGAGAAGTCTAGTGCGATAGAGACCACACTTACGTTCACCCAGTACCAATCCCGGGCTTGGTACTGTGACTTTTTTGATCGTGGCATCGCGTTTCCGATATTTTGGACTTTTAATAAATTTTATGATATAAAATTTTAATATCGAATTTGGCTATCTATTTATTACATTTTCAAAGAGACCAAACAACATCGTAATAAGACGACCTTTGGAATAAAAGGCAGTTTTATGGCAATACACTGCTTATTTCAAATAGTTTCTAAATTGCTATTTTCAGATTCCGTTTTTCTCTTTTAGAGAATTCCTTACAGTCACAACTTTATATTCCCTATACATATCTGCAACCTCAACAAACTGGTGTGATCATAGGTCAGGGTTTGTGTCTTCTCAGCAGGAAGAAATATTTTTCGTAAAAAGTTGTACCCCACCATGGCACACTGATAATGTAAAATTCTGTGTACAGAAAAGGTTTCTGAACCTTGAGACTTGCAAGTAAACTTAACTTGTAAGAAAAGGTTCTGTCATTATTGCTTCTCCAAGGTTTCAGACATTATATAAGCTGCTGTTATAAACTGCATTTGCTGATCTTTTTTTGCATATTCAGCTAGGTGATTTGCCTCAGCCCAGAACAGTGGTATTTCTCAACTCACATAGCAACTCTGTTTGCCAAAATACTGTGGCAAAATAATTGACTATCAAAGGAGTATCAGAGTTTAAAGCATCAAAACGAATTGCAAAACAAAGCATCAAAAAGAAATTAGTTTATGAGCTTAAAACCACAAGGGGTTGGACACTGTATTGCTGAAACCCACATGAGGCTAAAGCCCTCATGCCCACCCCCACAGCAGCAGCTGAGATGGGAAGAGCTCCTGGTTTGAGGATTTTCTTGTTGCATTACTCCCTTTTTTTTTTTAATGCAACCAGTTTTATGTAAAGAACATAAACATCATTGATAAGGCTGACCTTCTTTTGCCACAGAATAAAATTTTCTGCCTCACTGTCTGTCTAGCCCTATGGCTCTTACATTCTTGTCTGCACACCAACCCAATTTCCTTTAAGAATCCATCTTTTCCCTATTGAATCTATGGTCTTCTTGAGAGGTGAGAGAGAGATTTCAGTCCTCCTGGGCTGAAGCAAATCTGGCCTCACACTTGCTGGGTGAGGCTATTGACCATCAGACTATCACATAACAGATCTACAGCATCTCTCTGTGAATTTTGGCTGGTCTGAAGTCCCCAGGAGATTTTGGCACCCATCCACCCACTTCTGAGTGTCAGCAAAGACAGGAGCTTACTCCCCTGTTCTGGTCTGGCAGAATTCTGGGCACATGTACAAAGTGCTCAGTAATTTTCTGGAAGACATTTTCTGATGTATGCCATGTATCAACAACATAAAACCACTAAAATCCTACGATTATTCCTGCTCTCTATGAAACACAAAAATTTGAGTTTTTTAAAGCTGGACCAGTTATTTGAGCTAGTTCACAACATCCTGGCAAACAATTGTGCAAACACACCTTGAAGGAGAGTATGAGAAAGTGCTGTGAATCTAAAGTGTTTCAATTAAACATTCAATCACTTGAAAGCATAATGTTATACCTAAAATCCACTCAAATCCTTCTTTGGATCTGATGCCCTGTCTTAGATTAGTAATCATACCTACTGCATTTTGCATTAATGTGAAATCATTTATAAGTCAGCTTTTATCATGAAATCCAGTACTATGGAGAGATGATCACAATAATGAAAATCTATAAACCAAACAAATCCTCTGTCTTTCTCAGGAGGTCAGTCTTCAGTGTAGTATATCTCACAGCTGAACTTTTTGTTGTGTTTCTTCAGGGAATCCTTTTAAGAGATAAGCTTGACAGCACGATCTGATGAGAAATTATGTCTGTTTGTGATTGTGTTGGGCCATCAATGGAAAAAATTAAAAGCTTTTTGTTAGCTCTCTTGAGTCTCTATTAACTGCAACATACAGAATGCCTCCAGCATCTGAGATGGCTGTTAAAAAGACAGGTTGTTTTTGTAACAGCCAGCTGTTGTGACAATATTCTGTAAAAGCACTCCTTCTAGATGGCTAGGGATTTGGTGTGAATGCTTTCTGTTTCATGCACTGTTCCACATTTTTATTTGGGGCTTACATATAAAAACTAGTGAGCATTGTGCTTGTCAGGCAAGTCTGGAGACTTCTGGAAGATGACAGCTTCTCTCCTGCTGGTGCTGTAGAAATGTAAGCCAATCTGCTCATGGAGAGCTGCTGGACCTGAGGGGACAGTTCCTGGTAACCCACCTATTTGATCAAGGGAAGCCAGTTGATGCAATATTTTTGGATTTCAGTAAAGCTTTTGATACTGTTTCTCATAGTATCCTTCTGGACAAAATGTCCAGCATTCAGCAGTTGAACCAGAGAAAGTGCCAGATTCTGCACGTGGAACAGGCCAACCCTGGATGTACGGACAGACTGGGGAATGAGAGGCTGGAAAGCAGTGCCATGGAAAGGGACCTGGGGGTCTTGGTCAGTGGAAAGTTGAACCTGAGTCAGCAGTGCCCTGGCAGCCAGTAGTGCCAGCAGTGTCCTGGGGGCATCAGGCCCAGCATCACCAGCCAGGCAAGGGAGGGGATTGTCCCGCTGTGCTCTGCACTCGGGCGGCCTCACCTTGAGTCCTGGGGGCAGTTTTGGGCACCACAATATAAAAAAGACATGAAACTATTAGTGTCCAAAGAAGGGCAACCAAGATGGTGAAGGGCCTTGAGGAGAAGCCATATGAGGCGTGGCTGAGGTCACCTGGTCTGTTCAGCCTGGAGAACAGGAGACAGAGGGGAGACCTCACTGCAGTTACATCTTCCTCATAAGCAAAGAGGAGGGGCAGACACTGACCTCTGCTCTGTGGTGACCAGTGACAGGACCCGAGGGAATGGCCTGAAGTTGTGTCAGGGGAGGTTTAGGTTGGATATTAGAAAAAAGTTCTTCCCCCAGAGGGTGGTTGGACACTGGAACAGGCTCCCCAGGGCAGCGGTCACAGCACCAGCCTGACAGAGTTCAAGAAGCATTTGGACAACGCTCTTGGGAAAATGGTGTGACTCTTGGGAATGGAGCTGTGCAGGGCCGGGAGTTGGGCTTGATGATCCTGGTGGGTCCCTTCCAACTCAGCGTATTCTGTGATAACTTTATTCCTGATGCTAGAACCTAGAACTGTTTCTTGCTCTAGTACTGGGTTGGCCCCTATTGGTCTTTACCAATAAGGAATGGCCTGTGCCAATCATACTATGTTACCCAAATCTTGACAAAAATAACTGAATGTTAACATGGGTTTAATTATTATCTAGTTCAGGCTTCTCCCATGCTCAAAAATGCAAGTTGACCTATTGTATTTAGAAATCCACTGCCACGTCTGTCTCTAACTGGATTAAGTATACAGACATTATTATACTGTTACTGTAATTCATTTTAGTAACTACAGCTCACTATTCTATCTAGTTGGCATTATCTGGACCAGTATTAGTATGTCACAACTTGCCTTGAGGCAGAGGCAAATCACCAAAGAGGCTGTGTGCAGTTGGCCATGTTGGACTTTGCTCCCTCTTCTAATTTTTAAAATCACATGGCTATGACTAGTACTGCTCACAAGGTGTGGGCTGGTAACTGATCCAATTAATTACCAAAATTCTCCGGCTACTGACTGGCCTCATTATGAGAATCTCTACAGAAGACAGTCAAGTCAGTAGAATACTTTGTTTTATCCATATATGTGCCAATGTATATATATACAAGAAGTACAAATGATAATATTGTGATGATATATTCTTTTTCCCCAAGGTCTGCATTGCACCTGGAAGGCCCTTCCATGCGCACCAGCAGCAAAGGTTGCCTGGATCCCCCTGGAGCCGGGCACCTCTCCCTGCTGAGAGGATCCGCAGGCTCTGCATCCCAGTGAAAAATCCCCAGAAAGACTGTTTAAAAGTGGAATTAGCAAAACGAGATGCTCTACTTCAAGCATAAACATGAGAACAAGCTCCAAACTCTGCTCCTACATGGTAAGAAACCTGTCCCTCTCTGAACAACTGCTGGAAATGTTCCCTTTTTTTTTTTGTAACAGAATCACAGAATCGTTAAGGTTGGAAGGGACCTCTGGAGATCATTCAACCCCCCTGCCAAGACAGGGTTACCCAGAGCAGGTTACACAGGAACACGTCCAGGTGGGTTTTCAGTGTCTGCAGAGAGCGAGACGTCCCTGGGCAGTCTGTTCCAGTGCTCTTGCCACGCTCTGTGGCAGCAGCGCGGCGCTTGCTCCAGCTCCCCGTGCAGCTGGCAGGGACGGGGGTGGGCAGGCTCGCTCAGAACCCCTGCAGTGACAGCCAGCGACTGCAAAGGCAGCAGTACCAAAGCGCTTTTTGGAGCTGTGCAGCCCCAGGGCTTCTCCTGTTCAACACTCTGGAAATAGGGAAAGCAGGGGAGGTCGGGACAATCAATCGACACTAACGATCTGAAATGGTCTCCTCAACTGAGCTTGGACCAAGAGAGCTGGGAGATCCCAGCAGCGAAAACCTGCTATTTCCGTGCTCAGCAGCAAACCCAGTGTCACCCAGCACTTCAGAAAATGACAAACGCGGACGCTGAACGCTGTCTCCGTTGAAACAATCCAGTTTCAATCCAGCGATCCTTACGCGCACCAGGCACCTGGACAGCGCTCCCCGGCCGGCAGCCCCTTCCACCTCATGCAGGCGGGGGCTCCAGCAGGAACAGCTCCGCGGCTCCGGGACCAGCCCCCGGGCTTGCGTGGCGCCCACCCGCCCAGAGCTTCCTTCCTGGCCTCCATCCTGACTTCCTTCCTGCCCCCAGCACACGACACCGGCCCCACCGCCCGCCCGTACCGCCCGCGAGTGAGCGCGGCGGCAACGGCGCTCCGTGCGCAGGCGCTCCGGGCCGCGCCTGCCCCGTACCGCGCACGGCTGGGGGGCGGCCGGGCCCGCCCCCT